>CM075887.1:3629562-4181658 GCA_038021265.1 Cyprinella venusta
TAAAGTTTTGACCTGAAAAAAAAACATAAGGGGTAACACTGTCGTTTTTGGCCGAAATTTTGACCCCCTCCGATCTTCTTGAAACTCTGGATTCTGACAGAGGGCCACGAGACTTCGACCAGCGCGCAAAAATGGAGGCTCTAGACCCTTCCAGAGCCGAGATATCGGATGTCAAAGTTTTGACCTGAAAAAAAAACATAAGGGGTAACACTGTCGTTTTTGGCCGAAATTTTGACCCCCTCCGATCTTCTCGAAACTCTGGATTCTGACAGAGGGCCACGAGACTTCGACCAGCGCGCAAAAATGGACCCTCTAGACCCTTCCAGAGCCGAGATATCGGATGTCAAAGTTTTGACCTGAAAAAAAAACATAAGGGGTAACACTGTCGTTTTTGGCCGAAATTTTGACCCCCTCCGATCTTCTCGAAATTCTGGATTCTGACAGAGGGCCACGAGACTTCGACCAGCGCGCAAAAATGGAGGCTCTAGACCCTTCCAGAGCCGAGATATCGGATGTCAAAGTTTTGACCTGAAAAAAAAACATAAGGGGTAACACTGTCGTTTTTGGCCGAAATTTTGACCCCCTCCGATCTTCTTGAAACTCTGGATTCTGACAGAGGGCCACGAGACTTCGACCAGCGCGCAAAAATGGAGGCTCTAGACCCTTCCAGAGCCGAGATATCGGATGTCAAAGTTTTGACCTGAAAAAAAAACATAAGGGGTAACACTGTCGTTTTTGGCCGAAATTTTGACCCCCTCCGATCTTCTTGAAACTCTGGATTCTGACAGAGGGCCACGAGACTTCGACCAGCGCGCAAAAATGGAGGCTCTAGACCCTTCCAGAGCCGAGATATCGGATGTCAAAGTTTTGACCTGAAAAAAAAACATAAGGGGTAACACTGTCGTTTTTGGCCGAAATTTTGACCCCCTCCGATCTTCTTGAAACTCTGGATTCTGACAGAGGGCCACGAGACTTCGACCAGCACGCAAAAATGGAGGCTCTAGACCCTTCCAGAGCCGAGATATCGGATGTCAAAGTTTTGACCTGAAAAAAAAACATAAGGGGTAACACTGTCGTTTTTGGCCGAAATTTTGACCCCCTCCGATCTTCTTGAAACTCTGGATTCTGACAGAGGGCCACGAGACTTCGACCAGCGCGCAAAAATGGAGGCTCTAGACCCTTCCAGAGCCGAGATATCGGATGTCAAAGTTTTGACCTGAAAAAAAAACATAAGGGGTAACACTGTCGTTTTTGGCCGAAATTTTGACCCCCTCCGATCTTCTTGAAACTCTGGATTCTGACAGAGGGCCACGAGACTTCGACCAGCGCGCAAAAATGGAGGCTCTAGACCCTTCCAGAGCCGAGATATCGGATGTCAAAGTTTTGACCTGAAAAAAAAACATAAGGGGTAACACTGTCGTTTTTGGCCGAAATTTTGACCCCCTCCGATCTTCTCGAAACTCTGGATTCTGACAGAGGGCCACGAGACTTCGACCAGCGCGCAAAAATGGAGGCTCTAGACCCTTCCAGAGCCGAGATATCGGATGTCAAAGTTTTGACCTGAAAAAAAAACATAAGGGGTAACACTGTCGTTTTTGGCCGAAATTTTGACCCCCTCCGATCTTCTTGAAACTCTGGATTCTGACAGAGGGCCACGAGACTTCGACCAGCGCGCAAAAATGGAGGCTCTAGACCCTTCCAGAGCCGAGATATCGGATGTCAAAGTTTTGACCTGAAAAAAAAACATAAGGGGTAACACTGTCGTTTTTGGCCGAAATTTTGACCCCCTCCGATCTTCTCGAAACTCTGGATTCTGACAGAGGGCCACGAGACTTCGACCAGCGCGCAAAAATGGAGGCTCTAGACCCTTCCAGAGCCGAGATATCGGATGTCAAAGTTTTGACCTGAAAAAAAAACATAAGGGGTAACACTGTCGTTTTTGGCCGAAATTTTGACCCCCTCCGATCTTCTTGAAACTCTGGATTCTGACAGAGGGCCACGAGACTTCGACCAGCGCGCAAAAATGGAGGCTCTAGACCCTTCCAGAGCCGAGATATCGGATGTCAAAGTTTTGACCTGAAAAAAAACATAAGGGGTAACACTGTCGTTTTTGGCCGAAATTTTGACCCCCTCCGATCTTCTTGAAACTCTGGATTCTGACAGAGGGCCACGAGACTTCGACCAGCGCGCAAAAATGGAGGCTCTAGACCCTTCCAGAGCCGAGATATCGGATGTCAAAGTTTTGACCTGAAAAAAAAACATAAGGGGTAACACTGTCGTTTTTGGCCGAAATTTTGACCCCCTCCGATCTTCTTGAAACTCTGGATTCTGACAGAGGGCCACGAGACTTCGACCAGCGCGCAAAAATGGAGGCTCTAGACCCTTCCAGAGCCGAGATATCGGATGTCAAAGTTTTGACCTGAAAAAAAAACATAAGGGGTAACACTGTCGTTTTTGGCCGAAATTTTGACCCCCTCCGATCTTCTTGAAACTCTGGATTCTGACAGAGGGCCACGAGACTTCGACCAGCGCGCAAAAATGGAGGCTCTAGACCCTTCCAGAGCCGAGATATCGGATGTCAAAGTTTTGACCTGAAAAAAAAACATAAGGGGTAACACTGTCGTTTTTGGCCGAAATTTTGACCCCCTCCGATGTTCTCGAAACTCTGGATTCTGACAGAGGGCCGCGAGACTTCGACCAGCGCGCAAAAATGGAGGCTCTAGACCCTTCCAGAGCCGAGATATCGGATGTCAAAGTTTTGACCTGAAAAAAAAAACATAAGGGGTAACACTGTCGTTTTTGGCCGAAATTTTGACCCCCTCCGATCTTCTCGAAACTCTGGATTCTGACAGAGGGCCACGAGACTTCGACCAGCGCGCAAAAATGGAGGCTCTAGACCCTTCCAGAGCCGAGATATCGGATGTCAAAGTTTTGACCTGAAAAAAAAACATAAGGGGTAACACTGTCGTTTTTGGCCGAAATTTTGACCCCCTCCGATCTTCTTGAAACTCTGGATTCTGACAGAGGGCCACGAGACTTCGACCAGCGCGCAAAAATGGAGGCTCTAGACCCTTCCAGAGCCGAGATATCGGATGTCAAAGTTTTGACCTGAAAAAAAAACATAAGGGGTAACACTGTCGTTTTTGGCCGAAATTTTGACCCCCTCCGATCTTCTCGAAACTCTGGATTCTGACAGAGGGCCACGAGACTTCGACCAGCGCGCAAAAATGGAGGCTCTAGACCCTTCCAGAGCCGAGATATCGGATGTCAAAGTTTTGACCTGAAAAAAAAACATAAGGGGTAACACTGTCGTTTTTGGCCGAAATTTTGACCCCCTCCGATCTTCTTGAAACTCTGGATTCTGACAGAGGGCCACGAGACTTCGACCAGCGCGCAAAAATGGAGGCTCTAGACCCTTCCAGAGCCGAGATATCGGATGTCAAAGTTTTGACCTGAAAAAAAAACATAAGGGGTAACACTGTCGTTTTTGGCCGAAATTTTGACCCCCTCCGATCTTCTTGAAACTCTGGATTCTGACAGAGGGCCACGAGACTTCGACCAGCGCGCAAAAATGGAGGCTCTAGACCCTTCCAGAGCCGAGATATCGGATGTCAAAGTTTTGACCTGAAAAAAAAACATAAGGGGTAACACTGTCGTTTTTGGCCGAAATTTTGACCCCCTCCGATCTTCTTGAAACTCTGGATTCTGACAGAGGGCCACGAGACTTCGACCAGCGCGCAAAAATGGAGGCTCTAGACCCTTCCAGAGCCGAGATATCGGATGTCAAAGTTTTGACCTGAAAAAAAACATAAGGGGTAACACTGTCGTTTTTGGCCGAAATTTTGACCCCCTCCGATCTTCTTGAAACTCTGGATTCTGACAGAGGGCCACGAGACTTCGACCAGCGCGCAAAAATGGAGGCTCTAGACCCTTCCAGAGCCGAGATATCGGATGTCAAAGTTTTGACCTGAAAAAAAAACATAAGGGGTAACACTGTCGTTTTTGGCCGAAATTTTGACCCCCTCCGATGTTCTCGAAACTCTGGATTCTGACAGAGGGCCGCGAGACTTCGACCAGCGCGCAAAAATGGAGGCTCTAGACCCTTCCAGAGCCGAGATATCGGATGTCAAAGTTTTGACCTGAAAAAAAAACATAAGGGGTAACACTGTCGTTTTTGGCCGAAATTTTGACCCCCTCCGATCTTCTTGAAACTCTGGATTCTGACAGAGGGCCACGAGACTTCGACCAGCGCGCAAAAATGGAGGCTCTAGACCCTTCCAGAGCCGAGATATCGGATGTCAAAGTTTTGACCTGAAAAAAAAACATAAGGGGTAACACTGTCGTTTTTGGCCGAAATTTTGACCCCCTCCGATCTTCTCGAAATTCTGGATTCTGACAGAGGGCCACGAGACTTCGACCAGCGCGCAAAATGGAGGCTCTAGACCCTTCCAGAGCCGAGATATCGGATGTCAAAGTTTTGACCTGAAAAAAAACATAAGGGGTAACACTGTCGTTTTTGGCCGAAATTTTGACCCCCTCCGATCTTCTCGAAACTCTGGATTCTGACAGAGGGCCACGAGACTTCGACCAGCGCGCAAAAATGGAGGCTCTAGACCCTTCCAGAGCCGAGATATCGGATGTCAAAGTTTTGACCTGAAAAAAAAACATAAGGGGTAACACTGTCGTTTTTGGCCGAAATTTTGACCCCCTCCGATCTTCTTGAAACTCTGGATTCTGACAGAGGGCCACGAGACTTCGACCAGCGCGCAAAAATGGAGGCTCTAGACCCTTCCAGAGCCGAGATATCGGATGTCAAAGTTTTGACCTGAAAAAAAAAACATAAGGGGTAACACTGTCGTTTTTGGCCGAAATTTTGACCCCCTCCGATCTTCTTGAAACTCTGGATTCTGACAGAGGGCCACGAGACTTCGACCAGCGCGCAAAAATGGAGGCTCTAGACCCTTCCAGAGCCGAGATATCGGATGTCAAAGTTTTGACCTGAAAAAAAAACATAAGGGGTAACACTGTCGTTTTTGGCCGAAATTTTGACCCCCTCCGATCTTCTTGAAACTCTGGATTCTGACAGAGGGCCACGAGACTTCGACCAGCGCGCAAAAATGGAGGCTCTAGACCCTTCCAGAGCCGAGATATCGGATGTCAAAGTTTTGACCTGAAAAAAAAACATAAGGGGTAACACTGTCGTTTTTGGCCGAAATTTTGACCCCCTCCGATCTTCTCGAAACTCTGGATTCTGACAGAGGGCCACGAGACTTCGACCAGCGCGCAAAAATGGAGGCTCTAGACCCTTCCAGACCCGAGATATCGGATGTCAAAGTTTTGACCTGAAAAAAAAACATAAGGGGTAACACTGTCGTTTTTGGCCGAAATTTTGACCCCTCCGATCTTCTTGAAACTCTGGATTCTGACAGAGGGCCACGAGACTTCGACCAGCGCGCAAAAATGGAGGCTCTAGACCCTTCCAGAGCCGAGATATCGGATGTCAAAGTTTTGACCTGAAAAAAAAACATAAGGGGTAACACTGTCGTTTTTGGCCGAAATTTTGACCCCTCCGATCTTCTCGAAATTCTGGATTCTGACAGAGGGCCACGAGACTTCGACCAGCGCGCAAAAATGGAGGCTCTAGACCCTTCCAGAGCCGAGATATCGGATGTCAAAGTTTTGACCTGAAAAAAAAACATAAGGGGTAACACTGTCGTTTTTGGCCGAAATTTTGACCCCCTCCGATCTTCTCGAAACTCTGGATTCTGACAGAGGGCCACGAGACTTCGACCAGCGCGCAAAAATGGAGGCTCTAGACCCTTCCAGAGCCGAGATATCGGATGTCAAAGTTTTGACCTGAAAAAAAACATAAGGGGTAACACTGTCGTTTTTGGCCGAAATTTTGACCCCCTCCGATCTTCTCGAAACTCTGGATTCTGACAGAGGGCCACGAGACTTCGACCAGCGCGCAAAAATGGAGGCTCTAGACCCTTCCAGAGCCGAGATATCGGATGTCAAAGTTTTGACCTGAAAAAAAAACATAAGGGGTAACACTGTCGTTTTTGGCCGAAATTTTGACCCCCTCCGATCTTCTTGAAACTCTGGATTCTGACAGAGGGCCACGAGACTTCGACCAGCGCGCAAAAATGGAGATTCTAGACCCTTCCAGAGCCGAGATATCGGATGTCAAAGTTTTGACCTGAAAAAAAAACATAAGGGGTAACACTGTCGTTTTTGGCCGAAATTTTGACCCCCTCCGATCTTCTTGAAACTCTGGATTCTGACAGAGGGCCACGAGACTTCGACCAGCGCGCAAAAATGGAGCTTCTAGACCCTTCCAGAGCCGAGATATCGGATGTCAAAGTTTTGACCTGAAAAAAAAACATAAGGGGTAACACTGTCGTTTTGGCCGAAATTTTGACCCCCTCCGATCTTCTTGAAACTCTGGATTCTGACAGAGGGCCACGAGACTTCGACCAGCGCGCAAAAATGGAGGCTCTAGACCCTTCCAGAGCCGAGATATCGGATGTCAAAGTTTTGACCTGAAAAAAAAACATAAGGGGTAACACTGTCGTTTTTGGCCGAAATTTTGACCCCCTCCGATCTTCTTGAAACTCTGGATTCTGACAGAGGGCCACGAGACTTCGACCAGCGCGCAAAAATGGAGGCTCTAGACCCTTCCAGAGCCGAGATATCGGATGTCAAAGTTTTGACCTGAAAAAAAAACATAAGGGGTAACACTGTCGTTTTTGGCCGAAATTTTGACCCCCTCCGATCTTCTTGAAACTCTGGATTCTGACAGAGGGCCACGAGACTTCGACCAGCGCGCAAAAATGGAGGCTCTAGACCCTTCCAGAGCCGAGATATCGGATGTCAAAGTTTTGACCTGAAAAAAAAACATAAGGGGTAACACTGTCGTTTTTGGCCGAAATTTTGACCCCCTCCGATCTTCTCGAAACTCTGGATTCTGACAGAGGGCCGCGAGACTTCGACCAGCGCGCAAAAATGGAGGCTCTAGACCCTTCCAGAGCCGAGATATCGGATGTCAAAGTTTTGACCTGAAAAAAAAACATAAGGGGTAACACTGTCGTTTTTGGCCGAAATTTTGACCCCCTCCGATCTTCTTGAAACTCTGGATTCTGACAGAGGGCCACGAGACTTCGACCAGCGCGCAAAAATGGAGGCTCTAGACCCTTCCAGAGCCGAGATATCGGATGTCAAAGTTTTGACCTGAAAAAAAAACATAAGGGGTAACACTGTCGTTTTTGGCCGAAATTTTGACCCCCTCCGATCTTCTCGAAATTCTGGATTCTGACAGAGGGCCACGAGACTTCGACCAGCGCGCAAAAATGGAGGCTCTAGACCCTTCCAGAGCCGAGATATCGGATGTCAAAGTTTTGACCTGAAAAAAAAACATAAGGGGTAACACTGTCGTTTTTGGCCGAAATTTTGACCCCCTCCGATCTTCTCGAAACTCTGGATTCTGACAGAGGGCCACGAGACTTCGACCAGCGCGCAAAAATGGAGGCTCTAGACCCTTCCAGAGCCGAGATATCGGATGTCAAAGTTTTGACCTGAAAAAAAAACATAAGGGGTAACACTGTCGTTTTTGGCCGAAATTTTGACCCCCTCCGATCTTCTTGAAACTCTGGATTCTGACAGAGGGCCACGAGACTTCGACCAGCGCGCAAAAATGGAGGCTCTAGACCCTTCCAGAGCCGAGATATCGGATGTCAAAGTTTTGACCTGAAAAAAAAACATAAGGGGTAACACTGTCGTTTTTGGCCGAAATTTTGACCCCCTCCGATCTTCTTGAAACTCTGGATTCTGACAGAGGGCCACGAGACTTCGACCAGCGCGCAAAAATGGAGGCTCTAGACCCTTCCAGAGCCGAGATATCGGATGTCAAAGTTTTGACCTGAAAAAAAACATAAGGGGTAACACTGTCGTTTTTGGCCGAAATTTTGACCCCCTCCGATCTTCTCGAAACTCTGGATTCTGACAGAGGGCCACGAGACTTCGACCAGCGCGCAAAAATGGAGGCTCTAGACCCTTCCAGAGCCGAGATATCGGATGTCAAAGTTTTGACCTGAAAAAAAACATAAGGGGTAACACTGTCGTTTTTGGCCGAAATTTTGACCCCCTCCGATCTTCTTGAAACTCTGGATTCTGACAGAGGGCCACGAGACTTCGACCAGCGCGCAAAAATGGAGGCTCTAGACCCTTCCAGAGCCGAGATATCGGATGTCAAAGTTTTGACCTGAAAAAAAACATAAGGGGTAACACTGTCGTTTTTGGCCGAAATTTTGACCCCCTCCGATCTTCTCGAAACTCTGGATTCTGACAGAGGGCCACGAGACTTCGACCAGCGCGCAAAAATGGAGGCTCTAGACCCTTCCAGAGCCGAGATATCGGATGTCAAAGTTTTGACCTGAAAAAAAAAACATAAGGGGTAACACTGTCGTTTTTGGCCGAAATTTTGACCCCCTCCGATCTTCTCGAAACTCTGGATTCTGACAGAGGGCCACGAGACTTCGACCAGCGCGCAAAAATGGACCCTCTAGACCCTTCCAGAGCCGAGATATCGGATGTCAAAGTTTTGACCTGAAAAAAAAACATAAGGGGTAACACTGTCGTTTTTGGCCGAAATTTTGACCCCCTCCGATCTTCTCGAAACTCTGGATTCTGACAGAGGGCCACGAGACTTCGACCAGCGCGCAAAAATGGAGGCTCTAGACCCTTCCAGAGCCGAGATATCGGATGTCAAAGTTTTGACCTGAAAAAAAAACATAAGGGGTAACACTGTCGTTTTTGGCCGAAATTTTGACCCCCTCCGATCTTCTTGAAACTCTGGATTCTGACAGAGGGCCACGAGACTTCGACCAGCGCGCAAAAATGGAGGCTCTAGACCCTTCCAGAGCCGAGATATCGGATGTCAAAGTTTTGACCTGAAAAAAAAACATAAGGGGTAACACTGTCGTTTTTGGCCGAAATTTTGACCCCCTCCGATCTTCTTGAAACTCTGGATTCTGACAGAGGGCCACGAGACTTCGACCAGCGCGCAAAAATGGAGGCTCTAGACCCTTCCAGAGCCGAGATATCGGATGTCAAAGTTTTGACCTGAAAAAAAAACATAAGGGGTAACACTGTCGTTTTTGGCCGAAATTTTGACCCCCTCCGATCTTCTTGAAACTCTGGATTCTGACAGAGGGCCACGAGACTTCGACCAGCGCGCAAAAATGGAGGCTCTAGACCCTTCCAGAGCCGAGATATCGGATGTCAAAGTTTTGACCTGAAAAAAAAACATAAGGGGTAACACTGTCGTTTTTGGCCGAAATTTTGACCCCCTCCGATCTTCTTGAAACTCTGGATTCTGACAGAGGGCCACGAGACTTCGACCAGCGCGCAAAAATGGAGGCTCTAGACCCTTCCAGAGCCGAGATATCGGATGTCAAAGTTTTGACCTGAAAAAAAAACATAAGGGGTAACACTGTCGTTTTTGGCCGAAATTTTGACCCCCTCCGATCTTCTCGAAACTCTGGATTCTGACAGAGGGCCACGAGACTTCGACCAGCGCGCAAAAATGGACCTCTAGACCCTTCCAGAGCCGAGATATCGGATGTCAAAGTTTTGACCTGAAAAAAAAACATAAGGGGTAACACTGTCGTTTTTGGCCGAAATTTTGACCCCCTCCGATCTTCTTGAAACTCTGGATTCTGACAGAGGGCCACGAGACTTCGACCAGCGCGCAAAAATGGAGGCTCTAGACCCTTCCAGAGCCGAGATATCGGATGTCAAAGTTTTGACCTGAAAAAAAAAACATAAGGGGTAACACTGTCGTTTTTGGCCGAAATTTTGACCCCCTCCGATCTTCTCGAAATTCTGGATTCTGACAGAGGGCCACGAGACTTCGACCAGCGCGCAAAAATGGAGGCTCTAGACCCTTCCAGAGCCGAGATATCGGATGTCAAAGTTTTGACCTGAAAAAAAAACATAAGGGGTAACACTGTCGTTTTTGGCCGAAATTTTGACCCCCTCCGATCTTCTCGAAACTCTGGATTCTGACAGAGGGCCACGAGACTTCGACCAGCGCGCAAAAATGGAGGCTCTAGACCCTTCCAGAGCCGAGATATCGGATGTCAAAGTTTTGACCTGAAAAAAAAACATAAGGGGTAACACTGTCGTTTTTGGCCGAAATTTTGACCCCCTCCGATCTTCTTGAAACTCTGGATTCTGACAGAGGGCCACGAGACTTCGACCAGCGCGCAAAAATGGAGGCTCTAGACCCTTCCAGAGCCGAGATATCGGATGTCAAAGTTTTGACCTGAAAAAAAAACATAAGGGGTAACACTGTCGTTTTTGGCCGAAATTTTGACCCCCTCCGATCTTCTTGAAACTCTGGATTCTGACAGAGGGCCACGAGACTTCGACCAGCGCGCAAAAATGGAGGCTCTAGACCCTTCCAGAGCCGAGATATCGGATGTCAAAGTTTTGACCTGAAAAAAAAACATAAGGGGTAACACTGTCGTTTTTGGCCGAAATTTTGACCCCCTCCGATCTTCTCGAAACTCTGGATTCTGACAGAGGGCCACGAGACTTCGACCAGCGCGCAAAAATGGACCCTCTAGACCCTTCCAGAGCCGAGATATCGGATGTCAAAGTTTTGACCTGAAAAAAAAACATAAGGGGTAACACTGTCGTTTTTGGCCGAAATTTTGACCCCCTCCGATCTTCTTGAAACTCTGGATTCTGACAGAGGGCCACGAGACTTCGACCAGCGCGCAAAAATGGAGGCTCTAGACCCTTCCAGAGCCGAGATATCGGATGTCAAAGTTTTGACCTGAAAAAAAAACATAAGGGGTAACACTGTCGTTTTTGGCCGAAATTTTGACCCCCTCCGATCTTCTTGAAACTCTGGATTCTGACAGAGGGCCACGAGACTTCGACCAGCGCGCAAAAATGGAGGCTCTAGACCCTTCCAGAGCCGAGATATCGGATGTCAAAGTTTTGACCTGAAAAAAAAACATAAGGGGTAACACTGTCGTTTTTGGCCGAAATTTTGACCCCCTCCGATCTTCTCGAAACTCTGGATTCTGACAGAGGGCCACGAGACTTCGACCAGCGCGCAAAAATGGAGGCTCTAGACCCTTCCAGAGCCGAGATATCGGATGTCAAAGTTTTGACCTGAAAAAAAAACATAAGGGGTAACACTGTCGTTTTTGGCCGAAATTTTGACCCCCTCCGATCTTCTTGAAACTCTGGATTCTGACAGAGGGCCACGAGACTTCGACCAGCGCGCAAAAATGGAGGCTCTAGACCCTTCCAGAGCCGAGATATCGGATGTCAAAGTTTTGACCTGAAAAAAAAACATAAGGGGTAACACTGTCGTTTTTGGCCGAAATTTTGACCCCCTCCGATCTTCTTGAAACTCTGGATTCTGACAGAGGGCCACGAGACTTCGACCAGCGCGCAAAAATGGAGGCTCTAGACCCTTCCAGAGCCGAGATATCGGATGTCAAAGTTTTGACCTGAAAAAAAAACATAAGGGGTAACACTGTCGTTTTTGGCCGAAATTTTGACCCCCTCCGATCTTCTTGAAACTCTGGATTCTGACAGAGGGCCACGAGACTTCGACCAGCGCGCAAAAATGGAGGCTCTAGACCCTTCCAGAGCCGAGATATCGGATGTCAAAGTTTTGACCTGAAAAAAAAACATAAGGGGTAACACTGTCGTTTTTGGCCGAAATTTTGACCCCCTCCGATCTTCTTGAAACTCTGGATTCTGACAGAGGGCCACGAGACTTCGACCAGCGCGCAAAAATGGAGGCTCTAGACCCTTCCAGAGCCGAGATATCGGATGTCAAAGTTTTGACCTGAAAAAAAAAACATAAGGGGTAACACTGTCGTTTTTGGCCGAAATTTTGACCCCCTCCGATCTTCTTGAAACTCTGGATTCTGACAGAGGGCCACGAGACTTCGACCAGCGCGCAAAAATGGAGGCTCTAGACCCTTCCAGAGCCGAGATATCGGATGTCAAAGTTTTGACCTGAAAAAAAAACATAAGGGGTAACACTGTCGTTTTTGGCCGAAATTTTGACCCCCTCCGATCTTCTTGAAACTCTGGATTCTGACAGAGGGCCACGAGACTTCGACCAGCGCGCAAAAATGGAGGCTCTAGACCCTTCAGAGCCGAGATATCGGATGTCAAAGTTTTGACCTGAAAAAAAAAAACATAAGGGGTAACACTGTAGTTTTTGGCCGAAATTTTGACCCCCTCCGATCTTCTTGAAACTCTGGATTCTGACAGAGGGCCACGAGACTTCGACCAGCGCGCAAAAATGGAGGCTCTAGACCCTTCCAGAGCCGAGATATCGGATGTCAAAGTTTTGACCTGAAAAAAAAACATAAGGGGTAACACTGTCGTTTTTGGCCGAAATTTTGACCCCCTCCGATCTTCTTGAAACTCTGGATTCTGACAGAGGGCCACGAGACTTCGACCAGCGCGCAAAAATGGAGGCTCTAGACCCTTCCAGAGCCGAGATATCGGATGTCAAAGTTTTGACCTGAAAAAAAAACATAAGGGGTAACACTGTCGTTTTTGGCCGAAATTTTGACCCCCTCCGATCTTCTTGAAACTCTGGATTCTGACAGAGGGCCACGAGACTTCGACCAGCGCGCAAAAATGGAGGCTCTAGACCCTTCCAGAGCCGAGATATCGGATGTCAAAGTTTTGACCTGAAAAAAAAAACATAAGGGGTAACACTGTCGTTTTTGGCCGAAATTTTGACCCCCTCCGATCTTCTTGAAACTCTGGATTCTGACAGAGGGCCACGAGACTTCGACCAGCGCGCAAAAATGGAGGCTCTAGACCCTTCCAGAGCCGAGATATCGGATGTCAAAGTTTTGACCTGAAAAAAAAACATAAGGGGTAACACTGTCGTTTTTGGCCGAAATTTTGACCCCCTCCGATCTTCTTGAAACTCTGGATTCTGACAGAGGGCCACGAGACTTCGACCAGCGCGCAAAAATGGAGGCTCTAGACCCTTCCAGAGCCGAGATATCGGATGTCAAAGTTTTGACCTGAAAAAAAAAACATAAGGGGTAACACTGTCGTTTTTGGCCGAAATTTTGACCCCCTCCGATCTTCTTGAAACTCTGGATTCTGACAGAGGGCCACGAGACTTCGACCAGCGCGCAAAAATGGAGGCTCTAGACCCTTCCAGAGCCGAGATATCGGATGTCAAAGTTTTGACCTGAAAAAAAAACATAAGGGGTAACACTGTCGTTTTTGGCCGAAATTTTGAACCCCTCCGATCTTCTTGAAACTCTGGATTCTGACAGAGGGCCACGAGACTTCGACCAGCGCGCAAAAATGGAGGCTCTAGACCCTTCCAGAGCCGAGATATCGGATGTCAAAGTTTTGACCTGAAAAAAAAACATAAGGGGTAACACTGTCGTTTTTGGCCGAAATTTTGACCCCCTCCGATCTTCTTGAAACTCTGGATTCTGACAGAGGGCCACGAGACTTCGACCAGCGCGCAAAAATGGAGGCTCTAGACCCTTCCAGAGCCGAGATATCGAAGGTCAAAATTTGGACCTGAAAAAAAAAAACATAAGGGGTAACACTGTCATTTTTTTGTGGCCGAAATTTTGACCCCCTCCGATCTTCTTGAAACTCTGGATTCTGACAGAGGGCCACGAGACTTCGACCAGCGTGCAAAAATGGAGGCTCTAGACCCTTCCAGAGCCGAGATATCGAAGGTCAAAATTTGGACCTGAAAAAAAAACATAAGGGGTAACACTGCCTTTTTTTTTTGGCCGAAATTTTGACCCCCTCCGATCTTCTTGAAACTCTGGATTCTGACAGAGGGCCACGAGACTTCGACCAGCGCGCAAAAATGGAGGCTCTAGACCCTTCCAGAGCCGAGATATCGGATGTCAAAGTTTTGACCTGAAAAAAAAAACATAAGGGGTAACACTGTCGTTTTTGGCCGAAATTTTGACCCCCTCCGATCTTCTTGAAACTCTGGATTCTGACAGAGGGCCACGAGACTTCGACCAGCGCGCAAAAATGGAGGCTCTAGACCCTTCCAGAGCCGAGATATCGGATGTCAAAGTTTTGACCTGAAAAAAAAACATAAGGGGTAACACTGTCGTTTTTGGCCGAAATTTTGACCCCCTCCGATCTTCTTGAAACTCTGGATTCTGACAGAGGGCCACGAGACTTCGACCAGCGCGCAAAAATGGAGGCTCTAGACCCTTCCAGAGCCGAGATATCGGATGTCAAAGTTTTGACCTGAAAAAAAAACATAAGGGGTAACACTGTCGTTTTTGGCCGAAATTTTGACCCCCTCCGATCTTCTTGAAACTCTTGATTCTGACAGAGGGCCACGAGACTTCGACCAGCGCGCAAAAATGGAGGCTCTAGACCCTTCCAGAGCCGAGATATCGGATGTCAAAGTTTTGACCTGAAAAAAAAACATAAGGGGTAACACTGTCGTTTTTGGCCGAAATTTTGACCCCCTCCGATCTTCTTGAAACTCTGGATTCTGACAGAGGGCCACGAGACTTCGACCAGCGCGCAAAAATGGAGGCTCTAGACCCTTCCAGAGCCGAGATATCGAAGGTCAAAATTTGGACCTGAAAAAAAAACATAAGGGGTAACACTGCCTTTTTTTTTTGGCCGAAATTTTGACCCCCTCCGATCTTCTTGAAACTCTGGATTCTGACAGAGGGCCACGAGACTTCGACCAGCGCGCAAAAATGGAGGCTCTAGACCCTTCCAGAGCCGAGATATCGAAGGTCAAAATTTGGACCTGAAAAAAAAACCATATGGGGTAACACTGTCATTTTTTTTTTTTGGCCGAAATTTTGACCCCCTCCGATCTTCTTGAAACTCTGGATTCTGACAGAGGGCCACGAGACTTCGACCAGCGTGCAAAAATGGAGGCTCTAGACCCTTCCAGAGCCGAGATATCGAAGGTCAAAATTTGGACCTGAAAAAAAAACATAAGGGGTAACACTGTCATTTTTTTTTTTGGCCGAAATTTTGACCCCCTCCGATCTTCTTGAAACTCTGGATTCTGACAGAGGGCCACGAGACTTCGACCAGCGCGCAAAAATGGAGGCTCTAGACCCTTCCAGAGCCGAGATATCGGATGTCAAAGTTTTGACCTGAAAAAAAAACATAAGGGGTAACACTGTCGTTTTTTTTTTTGGCCGAAATTTTGACCCCCTCCGATCTTCTTGAAACTCTGGATTCTGACAGAGGGCCACGAGACTTCGACCAGCGCGCAAAAATGGAGGCTCTAGACCCTTCCAGAGCCGAGATATCGAAGGTCAAAATTTGGACCTGAAAAAAAAACATAAGGGGTAACACTGTCATTTTTTTTTTTTGTCCGAAATTTTGACCCCCTCCGATCTTCTTGAAACTCTGGATTCTGACAGAGGGCCACGAGACTTCGACCAGCGCGCAAAAATGGAGGCTCTAGACCCTTCCAGAGCCGAGATATCGAAGGTCAAAATTTGGACCTGAAAAAAAAACATAAGGGGTAACACTGTCATTTTTGGCCGAAATTTTGACCCCCTCCGATCTTCTTGAAACTCTGGATTCTGACAGAGGGCCACGAGACTTCGACCAGCGCACAAAAATGGAGGCTCTAGACCCTTTCAGAGCCGAGATATCGAAGGTCAAAATTTGGACCTGAAAAAAAAACATAAGGGGTAACACTGTCATTTTTTTTTTTGGCCGAAATTTTGACCCCCTCCGATCTTCTTGAAACTCTGGATTCTGACAGAGGGCCACGAGACTTCGACCAGCGCGCAAAAATGGAGGCTCTAGACCCTTCCAGAGCCGAGATATCGAAGGTCAAAATTTGGACCTGAAAAAAAAAACATAAGGGGTAACACTGTCATTTTTTTTTTTCGGCCGAAATTTTGACCCCTCCGATCTTCTTGAAACTCTGGAATCTGACAGAGGGCCACGAGACTTCGACCAGCGCGCAAAAATGGAGGCTCTAGACCCTTCCAGAGCCGAGATATCGAAGGTCAAAATTTGGACCTGAAAAAAAAACATAAGGGGTAACACTGTCACTTTTTTTTTTTGGCCGAAATTTTGACCCCCTCCGATCTTCTTGAAACTCTGGATTCTGACAGAGGGCCACGAGACTTCGACCAGCGCGCAAAAATGGAGGCTCTAGACCCTTCCAGAGCCGAGATATCGAAGGTCAAAATTTGGACATGAAAAAAAAAACATAAGGGGTAACACTGTCATTTTTTTTTTTTGGCCGAAATTTTGACCCCCTCCGATCTTCTTGAAACTCTGGATTCTGACAGAGGGCCACGAGACTTCGACCAGCGCGCAAAAATGGAGGCTCTAGACCCTTCCAGAGCCGAGATATTGAAGGTCAAAATTTGGACCTGAAAAAAAAACATAAGGGGTAACACTGTCATTTTTTTTTTTGGCCGAAATTTTGACCCCCTCCGATCTTCTTGAAACTCTGGATTCTGACAGAGGGCCACGAGACTTCGACCAGCGCGCAAAAATGGAGGCTCTAGACCCTTCCAGAGCCGAGATATCGAAGGTCAAAATTTGGACCTGAAAAAAAAAACATAAGGGGTAACACTGTCATTTTTTTTTTCGGCCGAAATTTTGACCCCTCCGATCTTCTTGAAACTCTGGAATCTGACAAGAGGGCCACGAGACTTCGACCAGCGCGCAAAAATGGAGGCTCTAGACCCTTCCAGAGCCGAGATATCGAAGGTCAAAATTTGGACCTGAAAAAAAAACATAAGGGGTAACACTGTCACTTTTTTTTTTTGGCCGAAATTTTGACCCCCTCCGATCTTCTTGAAACTCTGGATTCTGACAGAGGGCCACGAGACTTCGACCAGCGCGCAAAGATGGAGGCTCTAGACCCTTCCAGAGCCGAGATATCGAAGGTCAAAATTTGGACATGAAAAAAAAAACATAAGGGGTAACACTGTCATTTTTTTTTTTTGGCCGAAATTTTGACCCCCTCCGATCTTCTTGAAACTCTGGATTCTGACAGAGGGCCACGAGACTTCGACCAGCGCGCAAAAATGGAGGCTCTAGACCCTTCCAGAGCCGAGATATTGAAGGTCAAAATTTGGACCTGAAAAAAAAACATAAGGGGTAACACTGTCATTTTTTTTTTGGCCGAAATTTTGACCCCCTCCGATCTTCTTGAAACTTTGGATTCTGACAGAGGGCCACGAGACTTCGACCAGCGCGCAAAAATGGAGGCTCTAGACCCTTCCAGAGCCGAGATATCGAAGGTCAAAATTTGGACCTGAAAAAAAAAACATAAGGGGTAACACTGTCATTTTTTTTTTTGGCCAAAATTTTGACCCCCTCCGATCTTCTTGAAACTCTGGATTCTGACAGAGGGCCATGAGACTTCGACCAGCGCGCAAAAATGGAGGCTCTAGACCCTTCCAGAGCCGAGATATCGAAGGTCAAAATTTGGACCTGAAAAAAAAACATAAGGGGTAACACTGTCATTTTTTGTGGCCGAAATTTTGACCCCCTCCGATCTTCTTGAAACTCTGGATTCTGACAGAGGGCCACGAGACTTCGACCAGCGCGCAAAAATGGAGGCTCTAGACCCTTCCAGAGACGAGATATTGAATATTATAAGGCCATAAATGCTACGTGGGATCTCAATATCTCAGCTCTGGAAGGGTCTAGAGCCTCCATTTTTGCAGTGAGGTGTAAGTCCCATGACCCTCTATCAGATTCCAGAGTTTCAAGATGATTGGAAAGATTGTGTGGGGGGGGGGGGGGGGGGGGGTCAAAATTTTGAGT
Source organism: Cyprinella venusta (assembly GCA_038021265.1). NCBI lineage: Eukaryota > Metazoa > Chordata > Actinopteri > Cypriniformes > Leuciscidae > Cyprinella > Cyprinella venusta. The sequence continues at coordinate 3,647,389 of CM075887.1, forward strand.
TTCTCTGATCTTCTTGAAACTCTGGATTCTGATAGAGGGCCATTTGATTGGATGACAAACGTCCAATCTCATGGACTGCAGGCTTTAAACTAGGTGAAATGCTCCAGAAGTTAAAAAAGGGGTCTGACATGTGATTTCCATTGTAATGGACACAGGGTCTGAATGTGTTAAACACTAACAGAGACCCTCGTTAGTTCCAAAATAATAAATAATAGTAAAAAAAAATCATGTTAAACAATAACTTAACCAAAAACATAATAATAATTAGATCTCAGATTTTTTGTCAAAATGTAACTCAAAACTATCCAAGGCACAGAGTCGAGAAAGAGCGTGAGAGAGATTAGCCTACATAACAATCAAGTAGGCTAGGCTAAAGCCTAATGAAAAACAACTAGTAACTTCACATACAACTTCTGCACCAGTCACTGATTTTTTTGTTGAGAAAGATAAGCATGTTGATGACATGATCTGGGATCAAACGCGAACGCAACCTGGTGACCGTCAAGCCGATCGATCTTCGATTAATCATGCCCATCCCAAATCCCCTTAATCAGTAATGATGGATCAAGAATTAACACTCACCTCTGTGTTCTTCAGTATCTTCATCTTCCATCTTGCAGGGCTCTTGATCACTCAACAACATTCAGCTGTCTATGGCAAGCCGTTTTAACATTTAATAATTTTAACCTACTTGTCTCAATTTTCATGCTACTAGTACTTATTTTTTAGATACTAGTATCTATTCCATTAAGTGCTAGTACTTATTCATTCGCTATAGTGCTTATTCTTTAGATACTAGTGCCTTTTCTTTAGATACTAGTGCTTGTTCTTTAGGTATAGTACCGTTTTAAAGATACTAGTACTTATTCATTAAATAGTAGTCCTTAAATATTAGATACTAGTACTTATTTATTAGTTACTAGTGCTTATTTATTAAATACTAGTACTTATTTATTAGTTACTAGTGCTTATTCATTAGATACTAGTGCTTCTTATTTGATACTAGTATTTATTCATTAGATACTAGTACCTATTAAATAGATACTAGTACTTATTCATTAGATACTAGTACTTATTTCGATAGTGACTAGTAACAATTCTTTTGTGACTAGTAACAAATAATTTTTTTTGCCATTGACTTCTATGGAGATCTGTCATTCAAGTATCAACTATTCAGTTCTGACTAGTATGTATTCCAATTGTGACTAGTATATATATATATATATTAGATACTAGTAGTTATTCATTAGGTACTAGTGCCTATTAAATAGATACTTGTACCTATTAAATAGATACTAGTACCTATTAAATAGATACTAGTACTTATACTGTACATTAGCTACTAGTACTTATTCAATAGATACTACTTATTCATTAGATACTAGTACCTATTAATTAGATACTACGCATTCAATAGATACTAGTGCTTATTCCTTAGATACTAGTACTTATTCATTAGATACTTGTACTTATTCAATATATAGTACCTATTTATTAGACACTAGTATTTATTCCAAATGCTACTAGTAAGAATTTTTATTTTACTACAGTGGCCGTTCTGACTAGTCATAACATAAGACTAGTAAAAAACCAGTTGTGACTAGTAAAATAAAAATTCTTACAAGTAACATTTGGAAAAAATGCTAGTATCTAATAAATAAGTAGTATCTAATAAATAGGTACTAGTATCTAATGAATAAGTACTAGTATCTATTGAACAAGTACTAGTATCTAATGAACAAGTACTAGTATCTGATGAATAAGTACTAGTATCTAATGAATAATTACTAGTATCTATTGAACAAATACTAGTATCTAATGAACAAGTACTAGTATCTGATGAATAAGTACTAGTATCTAATGAATAAGTACTAGCAAAAATATTAGTAAAAATATAAACACAAAATAAAAATATACTAGTAAAAATATACTAGTGTACTAGTAAAAATATAAATACAAAATATTTCTTAAATATATACAAGCATGTGTGTGTATTTATATATATATGGGTGATTCTTTAACTATGGTACTTTTCTTATCCCTGGATGAAATAATAAAATCTAAAAAACATTTCTTCTTTTTTGTTTTTGTCAGACTTTGTTTTTGTCAGACTTACTTCACCCTAAGGGGAACTTATAAAAAAATATCATGGCTCAATCATTCTTTTTATTATATAATATGAGGCCTTTTATGCATGATTTTTACTGTTTTCCCCCTGTCCTTAAGCCAGACTTTGTACCTTCAACCTCGCTCAATTCTACATTAAATATTTAAATAATGTAGATTTTTAAGTAAAAATTATAAAATAATGTCTATTTCAATTATAGATATTATATTGCAATATTTATTCACATTTTCTTGTGTTTTTCCCTGTCCCTTGGGTTCACTGTCATTTCCGCCACACTGTACTGTACAGAATCCTGGGATCATTGTTTTAAGTTTGAATACTTAGTAACCATAGCAATAGAAACCCTACAGTGAACACATGGCCGGGTGAAAGGTTGACCTCTTTAGGGGGTAACGAAAAGAAGAAAAATCAAGGTAAATACGACTACAACTGAGAATATGTTTATTGGCCGTCATTTCCAAACGGCTCATATTTCACATGGATGTAAAAATAACTGGATAAAATGAATTTAATAATGTGTAATTTGTGCATATTTAATGCTTACTGTAAAACTAATAATAACAGGCTAACATAGCATGATATTTTAGAGCAAAAGAAGGGAAATGTCATTTCCACCACAGTCATTTCCACCACGGTGTTCATTGTGTTGGTAAATTCTGGTTGTGGTGGAAACGACATTGTTCGTGCTAAACAACAAATTATTTTGGGCTACAATACTAAAACGTTAATGTAAAAACAAAAAAAACCATACAATTAATTAAGTTAAGGTAGTAAGAAATATTTTATTATTTATTATTGCTACAATATTGTGGGTAAATAAAAGAATTTGGGCGTTTTCTTGGGCCATCAGATAAAAATGCCAATATATATATAAATATGTTTCAATACAAATCATCGCACCCAACTTAAGGGAAGGTTTCTAGATAGTTTGAGAAACCAACTGATACTAAAAAACTGTTTGTAGAAATGTTTTTATTTTCTGAAACTGTCTAGCTCAAAGAGTACCATAGTTGAAGAATCACCCATATATATATATATATATATATATATATATACGGGTGCATGTATATTTAAGAAAACACATGCATGTATATTTAAGAAAAAATATAATTTATATAAAAAATATTTATATTTATATAATATAAATTATATATAAATCTATAGACAGTATATCCATAATTATACACAATACACACACATATATCATGTAAACACAAACTTTTATTTTGGATGCGATTAATCGCGATTAATCGTTTGACAGCCCTAAATCCTAGGTTTCCTTTATGTGTGAAATTGTCCCACATTGATCACATTCACAAGGCTTCTCTCCGGCATGGATCCAAACATTTGTTTTCAGTTCGCCTGACCAAATGACTCTTGTCGCAGTGTGAAAACTTGTAAGGTTGAATTCTCTGGTCAACAGTTCTAATAGAAGTCTTCCCACTATACACACATATTATCCTTCACACCGCTGTGTCTGTATTTATGGTGCGACACTAAATTACCCCGCCGACTAAAACTCTTTCCACAAAAAGAACACACGTAAGGCTTCTCGTTTGAATGAACTATCATGTGGCTCCTCAAGGCCGATGCTGAAATTAACAATTTTCCACACTGGTCACAATAATATGGTCTTTCTCCTGAATGACGACGTTGATGTAATTTAAGACTGGCCAAATATGCAAAACTCTTCTCGCACTGATCACATCTGAACTCCTTCTCTCCGGTGTGGATCTTTATGTGTTTTTTAAGCTGTTCTTTTCGTGCAAAACTCTTCCCGCACTGATCACAATTGTTCGTCCTCTCTCCAGTATGGCTTTTCATGTGATCGATAAGGGTTCCTCTTTGCGTGAAACTCTTCCCGCATTGATCACATGTGTGTGGCCTCTCTCCGGTGTGGATTTTAATGTGTTCATTAAGGGAACGTTTTTGTGTGAAACTCTTCCCGCACTGCTCACACGTGTGTGGTTTCTCTCCGGTGTGGGTTTTCATGTGATTATACAGGGTTTGTCTGAGTGTGAAACTCTTCCCACATTGATCACATGTGTGCGGCTTCTCTCCAGTGTGGATTAGCTTGTGCCTTATAAGACTTACTTTTTGCGTGAAACGATTCCCACACTTGTCACATTTGTACTTTCCAAGTTTAATGCGACGTTTACCACTTTTTTTGCCTATTTCGTTTTTCTTCCCACACGGAGGGCTGGTGAAAAATTTGTTGGTCAAAAAAGTCCTTGCTGTTTGTGAGGAAACAGATTTTTCTCCATTTTTCTCATCATGATTTTTCTCCTCTTTAATCAGTTCTTCACTCTCCTCTTTTTCTTCCTTTATGTCTAATAGAAAAGTAAAAACATTACTTTTCATCCATCCCTCCGTTCTCCAAACAATTTTTTTTTTAATGTTGGTTAGAGGGAACAAATCTGATATTTTTGTAGTGCGAGCTATTAAATAATTTTGACCAACTCCTTCTAACATAAACTTAACGGAAAACCAAAAATACAATGGGTGCATAGTTTTGCACTATTTTACAATTAGAATTAGCATCGGGAGAGACATAAGAATTAATATTTATATTATTGTCAGTATTATATTTTGTGTTATTTATTTATTTATTATTTTTGTTTTTCTTTTTCACTTTATAATTGTATTGTGTGACTTATTTTTTAGATAAAATGTACTGCAAATGATTAAGTTTTTTTTTGTTTTGTTTCTCAAAAAGGATAAATTATGATATTTTGTAAAGAGAAAACAGTAGCCGTTTAAAATCGAGATTTGTAAAAGGGGAAGGCAAATATAAGTTAGCTTCTTCCTTCTCTTTTTTTCTATATTCTTTTTGGTGTGAACATGCTATGATTTTGTTTTTTATTATTTTTTGTTTAAATATGTTCTGTTATTAATGATCATGATCTGAAGAAAATGAAATGAAAAGAAATAAATTATTATTCATTCATTCATAATTCTAGAAAAGAGATCTCATGATTATGCGTGTGTATTTCTATATAAAATATGGTTCTAACTTACATTTTCACACACACTGAAACAAAGAATATTAAGATGTATTGACTCTGACAGCACTAAAACATAAATTATTATTTGCACGAACATATTAGCAGATGTACAAACTTATTTATGAATATTACAACTTTGGCATTGGCAAAAATTGATTCTATTGTATTCAATTCTCATATCAATGAGTTTAATATGAATTTCACTTTTAAGAATTGCATAATAGTAAAGACAACACACTAAAACCTTAAAAGCACATTATGCAGCAATTGTGTTTTTGTGTAACAGCGACCCCTAGAGTCGTTGTTGTATACTTGCACTGTCGTAAATAGCCATAACTCCCATATTAATTTATATTTTATTGTGAGAGTCCTTTATATTTTATATATATTTTATTTTTATTTTATTTTTTTTTTTTCTGGCCAGCTGCTTTCTCAACTTATATGCCAATCATTTTGTTGATTTACTACTTGCAAAAAAAAACAACCCCCTGAAAAAAACAGCTCAGATAAAGCTTGACAATATGAATGTTTCTCAAACCTCCTTTTTACTTAACATTTATTGAAAAAAAAAAAAAGATTGTTCCCTGTCCTGATTGTTGTTGGCAACCGTAATAACACATTTTACAGCTTGTATAACTGCTTTAAGTTTTATAATCTTAATGTTCTTCAGCATCATTAATGAAGAATCAAGGATAAACACCAACCTCTTAGTTCTTCAGTATCTCCAGGTTTCATTCTGCAGGATTCTGGATCACTCCTGATGTTGTTGCTGTTCTTGTTCACTTGAAGATTGAAGACTGATGAAAATCTTCCAGCATTTATTGGTAAATTCTTGTGGAAGGAGCTTCACTGGTGACTTGTTTTAGCGGGAGAATTGCTTAATTCTCATTGCATTGAGCGTTAAGTAGCAATTCATAGGTGATCTGAAAACATAAGCAAAATGAATGTGTTGAAACCAAGAATTGACATGAAATGTTGAGGCATTACAGTTGTTAAGAGTGAAACATCACAACACAAGCCTTACAGGTTCATCAACAGATATTCCACTTTATTAAAAGATTTTGTGGTAGAAACAGATCATTTGAGTTAAAAGATATAGGCCTAGAAGATATAATTTACCGTTTTATTAGCAGTTATTTATTGTAAATTTGATTATCTAATTATTCAAGGATGCAAACACGTGGTCAAAAAACAGAAGTTCGAATCCCTCGCCCGTGGCAAATATTCATAATTGTAATGAATTTAATACTTTGTTTCATTTTGCAGTGTAAGATTACAGTTAACACCTTTAAATATTACATAAATGTTTTATGTATTTTTATTAAACTTAAATGAGTGTATAAATCAGCTGCAAAAAGTAATTTTTGAAAAAATCTGCGCGGTAATTTTATAAAAACTGAACATGTTAATAAAAATAAATTAGCCTACTATTAGTACTTTAATCAAATTGACTTGATGTTTTATATTTAGGACTATATTTTCTGTCCAATTTGTTTGCTTTTCTTTTTCCCCTTTTTTGTGTGTTGTTTAATTTAATTAGTGATTCTACATTTAAATGTTGATGATTACAAGTTTATGGGAAATAAGATTAATAGTGATTAATCTCAGCAAATTGTGCGAATTAATTAGTTAATTTTTTACCGATTCCTAGCCATAATATCTAGCCTATATCTATATGTAAACACACACACACACACACACACACACACACATATATTATATATATATATATATATATATATATATATATATATATATATATATATATACACACATACGATAATATTAAAATATATAACGTAAGCTACTCACCTTTTAAACTACTGAAAAATTTCATTTGGATTTTAATGTTCAAAATGTCTACAGGACATAAATGAAATTTGTATGTCTCAAATGTCCATTTCTATCCACAAAACTTGCCATAAGTCATGGTTTAAGGTGTTATTTTTTAAAAAAAAAATCTCATTTTTTTAAATGGGGTGGCGATGACTCGTCTGTTAAGTCTGATATTTAAATATCTTGCTAAACGTTTTATTGCACTGATTAAATGTTGAGGAAATGTAGGCTAACACAAGCTTGCAGCTAGCTAGCTTATTTCACTATGGACAACTCACAGACTAAAGGCTACCCACCTTTATTGAGAAAAACAGATTGACACCCTTTCTTTTGTCTTCCCTCTCTCTTTTCTTTTTTTTTTTGAAAGCCAGATTTTCTTTTAACAATGCAACATTGTTGACTGGTTGTTAATGTTTCCTAGCGTATCGACTCGACGACTCTGACTGACTGACTGACTGCAAAAGACCGCGCAGGCGCGAACGCAAGCTAATGCACGACCAAACCATTTCATGCAGACACAGAGGGGTGGTCGGACAATATGAATGTTTTACTTTTTGGTCAATGGGGATATTTAACTTGTACATCATTCACATCAAGACATCATTGATTTTATTATTATTTAAAATATACTCAACGATAATGCTTATACGGTGTATAATATAATACAACATTTAAAATAGTTTTAACTTATTTGTTGTACCTATTGTTTACTTATTTGTTGGAATAGACCTTATTCAGAGCAGCGCCATGACAGGTATGAAAGTGAGGCTGTGAGGGATAGACATACCGTGTTTCCAATGGCATCCGCTGTAAAAAGCTGAATAAAGCGGCTAGATTACTTATAATTTTCCACAGCTTACATTTTTTTGTCATCTGAAATTTCTTGGAAAGATATTTTTCCAGTGTTTCATTAAGCAGAACAATCTGAAAACACATTATAACAGTACAGCCCATTGAAGAGATGCAGATCTATCCCTCACAGCCTTGCTTTCATTCTCGTTAAAAATCAAAGATGGCGCTGCCGTGAATAAGGCTTATTGTCCTAACTTTCCCTCCTTATATGATGCCCATGAGAGAGTACTCTGTAGGCCTATAGTCCCTTCCCTTCAGGTTGACCACCATGGGACGTTAACTCTGTAAAATATTGTAGAGACAATAAATATTTTTATCTCCTTTGAATTGTGCCCTGAATCACACATATGATGTTTGACAATTTAAAAGATACATTTAAAAGTCAAGAAAGTCGCAGCTTGATGTAAAACTGTTGAGGTATAAGTCTCTGAAAATACGTAATTACAAGGACTACAAAAGACGCACATGTTACGTCATACCCTTTCTCTCAATCATAGACAGTATAAGAAGTGGACAGAGCCATCTCATTGGAACTCAGTTGAGACAAGTGAAGCTGGCAAAAATGGCTGGCCCCTGCTCCGTGTGTGTGTGTGTGTGTGTTCACTACTCCTAATCTGTGCGCACTGACATTGATGGGCTAACTGCAGAGGAACAATTCTGAGTATTGCCATTTTAACTTTCACAATTATAGTAACACAGCTATAAGTAAAAGCACTATGCGAGTATGCTGACTAAAGTATCTGGTAATTACATCCCAACTGATCCTGATCCTGAAGTTCTTCAACCAGAAAATCATGTCTGCTAAAAACAGTTGAAACCCCAACTCAACCTCTATTCATTTCAGATTCACAAAATGACCCAGTGTGTGAAGATTGCACTTCTCTTTTTCTCGTCATTTAACCAGTGATAATTTAAAATGGGATTAGAAATATGACATCCAGCATCTCTCTTAAAGGAGTAGTTCACTTTTACAAAACTTTTGCTGATAATTTACTCACCCCCATGTCATCCAAGATGTCCATGTCTTTCTTTCTTCAGTCGAAAAGAAATTAAGGTTTTTGATGAAAACATTCCAGGATTTTTCTCCATATAATGGACTTTACTGGGAACCAAACGGTTCAAGGTTCAAAAGACAGTTTCAGTGCTAACTGTTCAAAGGGCTTTAAACGATTCCAGATGATGAATTAGGGTCTTATCAAGCGACTGTGGGGTTGACAGATGACTGAAGGGTCAATCACAGCTCGAGTGAGTGATGGTGTTAGTAGTAACATAAGACTCATGAGGTGATCAAAAACATGTTAAATTTTATTCCAAATGACAAAAACATTGATAAGTAAACATAACAGTAATTAAAAGATTTGAATGAACAAAATAACAAAACACTGTTCATTAAAACAATGAGAACATTACACAAACAGCTAAAAGGATAAAGATTTTACAACAGTGTTCTCAGAGAGTTCTCAATCGATCACTGTTGTCTCTTTCGAATACTGTGATCATTAAGGGCTTATTTTCATGTGAAACTCTTCCCGCACTGATCACATGCATATATTCTCTCCAGTGTGGATACTATGATGTTTTTACATGTGTCCTGACTGACTGAATCTCTTGTCACACTTGTCCCACAATCAAAATACCATGTAATTCTTCCCAGTTCCCACCACTGTGTATTTTCTGGTGTAATTTTAAAGCACTCATCTGACTAAAACTCTTCCCACACAAAGATCACACGTGTGGCTTCTCCTTTGTATGAACTTTCAGGTGGCTCTTCAGGGATGTTTCTGAAAAAAAAGTTTTCGCACATTGATCACAGTAAAACGATCTGTCTCCAGAATGAATACGTAGATGTGAATTAAGACTCAATCCACGTTTAAAACTCTTCCCGCACTGATCACATGCGTACGGCTTCTCTCCAGTGTGGATCTTCATGTGATCAATAAGGGTTCCTTTTTGTGTGAAACTCTTCCCGCACTGATCACATGTGTACGGCTTTTCTCCAGTGTGGATTTTTAAGTGTACATTAAAGTGATTTTTGTGTGCAAAACTCTTCCCGCACTGATCACATGCGTACGGCTTCTCTCCTGTGTGGATTTTCATGTGTCCTTTAAGCGTTCCTTTTTGTGCAAAACTCTTCCCACATTGATCACATGCGTACGGCTTCTCTCCAGTGTGGATCTTCATGTGTTCGTTAAGGTTTCCTTTTTGTGCAAAACTCTTCCCGCACTGATCACATGTGTACGGCTTCTCTACAATGTGGATATTCATGTGTGCTTGAAGCGTTCCTTTTATTGCAAAACTCTTCCCGCATTGATCACATGTGTACGGCTTCTCTCCAGTGTGGATTTTCATGTGTGCTTGAAGCGTTCCTTTTATTGCAAAACTCTTCCCGCATTGATCACATGTGTACGGCTTCTCTCCAGTGTGGATTCTCATGTGTCCTTTAAGGTGTCCTTTTTGTGTGAAAGTGTTCCCGCACTGATCACATGTGTACGGCCTCTCTCCAGTGTGGATCCTCATGTGTCCTTTAAGGTGTGCTTTTTGTGTGAAAGTGTTCCCGCATTGATCACATGTGTACGGCCTCTCTCCACTATGAACTGTCATGTGACGTTTAAGACTTATTTTGTTTGGGAATCTCTTTGCACACTGAGGGCAAGAATTTTTGGCTCTCTTCGAAGTTTTTTCTCCCATTTTGACACGATGATGTTTCTCATCTCCTTCAGTCAGTTCTTCACTCTCCTCATTATGTTTAATAAAGCCTAAAATTAATTAAAACAATCTTTAATTTTCATTCACCCATTCTCCAAACCAGTTATCCTATGTAGAGCCGTGAGGGAGTTTATTTTCTGTTTATCTTTAAAAAATTTAAAAGAAAACTTCATAAAAAAACTACTGTAACACCAGAACATAGAAAACTGCAATACAATATTATATATAGGCAAAAATCTCATGTTTCTGACAAAATCTCTCAGATATTTTGAAAAATTTATTTCAAATGATCCCATTATAAACATTAGTCATTAGTAGTGAATCCAGTCTCCGCTTTTACAAAAAAAAATAAAAAAAAAATGTAGAAGTCTATCATTAACTTGTTTAATTTATGACATTTAAAACTTTATTTAATAACTTTGTTGGAAAATAAAAGATATAAAAGAACATTTCAGTTTCAGGCTCCAGTGTCCTGTATATTATTTGATACTTTAACCATGTTATTTCACAACTCTTTTTCTGACTACAAGTTGTATGAATTTAATATTTATTCATTATTAATGACGAATCAAGAATAAACACCAACCTCTTTGTTCTTCAGTATCTTCATCTTCCATTCGGCAGGGTTCTGGATCACTCATGTTCTCCATGTTCAACTGTCTTCTTCACTTGATGGGAATAATCCAGCATTTATTGGTCAACTGCTGTGGGAGGAGCTTCAAGTTCTCTGGTAGGAACAGCAGATCTGCTAATACAAAAAATGACCAGTTTAGCAAACTGATGTTTTAAAATAACAACTAAAATTATAAAATACATAATTATTTAAAGCAACACAGATATAAAAAAAAAAAATGAAAGTATTCCATTAGCAGCACCAAAAGCTCTGCCCTGTCCAATTGATTTTTGATTCATTCATCTCTTTGTCTGGCTGATGGTCAAAGTAAAAAAAAAATACGGGAAAAATAAACTCAGTTAACAATCTTAACTTTATTATTATTTATTATTATTTTCTTAAATAACCAAACTAATAAGGGCAGTCCTCGTTTTCTTTCCTTTTGGATTTATGTGTAATTATCTTGATAGACAAAATGTGTAAGGGTCACAACTCTTTGTTGGACACAGATCTTATTATTTATTTTATTTTTTGCGATTTTCCAAAATATGGGGAAAATGCATAGCTTTTCGATCGAGGGAACCCGCGCGCCGCTAACCTGCCACTAATTATTCAACTTGACACATCAGAAATGAAAACAATTCAGAAATGACTCGTGTGAGTAACGTTACCGTGTGTTTTGTGGTAAATGTAGGCTACAAACTCTGTAATCCGCTCAACTCACACCAGAAGACTCGAATCGCCGAATCAGACCGACAAAAACAATAAGACTACAACAAAATAAACAGTAGCGACTGCACGCTGAGACGAGCTCTGTCAGTTGGTTTCGCCACGTGTCGGTGATGACGTCACATCACTTAATGATCTTCAGCGACCGAGGAACTTGATAAGTAAAGTGATTCTGTTTGGAGATTGTCAGTAAATGAATAACTGAAGGTCGGGACCTTTATTGAACCATACTTAAATGAATTAGGATAAGATCACAGAAGGGGCTTGACTTGAGAACAGGACAATGCACGCATTGTTCAAGCGCATGCGCTGTTTGGTCCATCATTCAGTGTACAGTATCAATACAGTGTATATATATATACATATAGATACAGCTGCTATAGCTAATATAATACAATATAATATAATATATGGCATTGAGGGTGAGATGGTTGTCACTAAGCACTCAACTTTATTATATATCTGCTATTAATAAAAACTTATAAAAGTAAATTCTCAGAGATGTAATGTTTAAAGTTGTGCTGTAATGTAAATGTAAAACTTCAGCAGCTTTGATCTGGAGAGACAAAAACATCCACATCCCAATGAGTTAATTAATGAAAGACAGAAGATGAATACTATAAAATTCAATTCAAAAGGTTTATTCTCTAAATATTTAGATTGTGGTTTCACTGAAGCTGTGATCTGATTGGTCTTCTCTACTCTGGTGGCCAGTGGTGAGTTCAGTGAACACCAGGGGGCGATGTTTTCAAGTCTAATCACATTAAAGATTTGCTTGTAATTTATCTCTTTAGTTGACACAGGGGTGTAGGCTACAACACCTTTCAGAACTATTTAGTTTGTTGGTTTTGGTTTTCTCTATCTGTCTCTGTTGTGACTTGCTTAAGCAACACTATCTATTTTTATTACATATATTTTAAATATTAAACATCACAGAAACAATTCTTATTGAGGTGGGTGGGTGGGTTGTTGTGGTCAGACAGAAAAACAATGAGAGTCAGTTGATCACTGTGATATGCTATTTCTGCAATCACCTCGCTGTAACTACAAATAAACAACAGGTTTAATTGGATAAAGTTACTTTGAGACAGATTTACATATTGTAATAAATGCAAAAATCTATAATTACAACAAACCAATGTTATCAGACAGATGGCTTTCAATGGCAATTGAAACTAATGTTTGCCATGAGCGTGATCATATAATCCTGCAAATAAACATCTGCCATCATGCTCCATGCACCTCCACCTTCATCTCCATTTCATTAGCCGTTCATTCAAAGTGGGAATTTAAAGCTTGAGTCAGGACTCTTGCTAAACAGCCTTAACAGCAAGTTAAATATGTTTCCCTATCTCACTTTAGGATTACATGAAAACTCCTCGTTGTGATGCCTACTTTCTATATTTTGTAAATTTAAAAATAGTTTGTTATGAGTGAATACACTACATCCCTTTTGTCATTGTGAATAAAATGATCAAACGAGTCTCATAGAATAACTTCCCACTTTTATTTTAACTTCACTTTTGCTCCAACGAGTCAGCTTTATAAAAAGAGATCATTATAGAGCCGTGTCTGTCCCTTACAGATTTGATTAAATTTGTTTAAATTCAAATATGGTTTTCCCCTGGCAAAGGTCTGTAAAACTTCCCTCGTGGGCATCTGTCTGACATTAACATGTTCTCTTTGATACACCCTTCCCACCACAGAGCATCTACTGTACACAGACGGCAGGTGGGCCATTGTTTTGTGATGCGTTCTGTTTTATGACTTATAGTCATTGTCAAAATTCGTGTCCCTTAAAACCTCATGAAAAATCTTTCAAATATTAAAAAAAAAAAAAACAACGGCATCATTCTATGATCCGTTTTTAAAAATGGTTTGACTATTTATTTTCATTTATGATTCTCCAGTGGCAGTATTTATTTCAAACACTGTCTAAAAGACTATGACTACAGGGAGGAAAATCCCCAGATATTTTTCTTTTGTTTTTAATATTGACAAAACATCAACCGGATTCAGTGCTTATAGAATGTCTTTCATTGGCGTTCCATATTCATAATAAAATAGAATGCATCACAATACAATGGCCCACCTGCCGTCTGTTGGGGGGGGGTCAAAAAGTCCTTTTCATGTTAATGTCACATAGATGCCCACAAGGGAATTCACAGTACCCGTCGTTAAAGAAGACAAAAAGTACTCGGATGACCGATTTCTTGTGGTGAGACTCTGGAGTGTGCGTATGATGGACTATATAGATAACTATATGGTACTGTGTGCAGTCTGTCACGCCCACTGGAGTTTCAGCAATAGCTGAGCAGAGCTGAACACCTCTGATGTAAACTAAACCTGAACACCTTGACGCAAACTAATCCTGGAACATTAGCTACATACCGTGAAAGATACCTCAGTATTTGGAACCAAAAGTGCATAATCTGCTTTCTGGAATATCCCCTTTTAGCTCATCTTCCTCATCCATTATCTTGTTAGTCATCAATGTCACATCATGTGTATTAAGCTCTGTGTTTGGTTCAGGTTGTTAGTGTCTGTTATTGCTGCGTTTAACCGGTTGTTCTGTTCACGTTTTGGAATTCATGAGAAACCTGAGTATTTTGGCTAGTTTGACTTTGTTTTCAATAAACACTGCTGTACTTGGATACAGTTTTATCCATCCTCACTGCCGACGGGGACAAATCACATGATAATGACATGGCAAATGTGGTGCATCCAGATTACATTCATAATACACACTCTTTATATAGAAAACACTACCTTTTTATAGTGGTCACAAATTCATTATTCTGTACTCATATGCGATATTCCACCAATCACACCCTTGAACTGGTACATTTCTACATTTGCAATTCAAATAGGTTTAAGTCATATGACTAGAACGAAATACACATTATAACTTCAGCACAGGCCTATCAATATTGTACATCTCATAAGAAGAATAAAAAAGATAGTTTTGGGCATTTATGATCCATATTCAGCACTCGCTGCAGTATTTCAATCAGCGGGACATTCTAGAAAACAAAGTGTCTCTAAAGTATTCAGGCAAGCAGAAGAGCTCAGAGTATGAACACAATGCACCAAATGCCATTTTTTATGGTTTTCTAATGAAAAATATTTAATGTGAATGTGTTGCATTTTCATTCTGGTCGTATCATTAATTAGGTGTATAGCCTACTGAATTTGCTTTTTTGATGTCACTGACTTGCTACATTACTATGTACAATACCTGGCAACAATGATTGGTGGACAATGGAGGAGAGTTGAAAATTACAGGCATAAAATTAAAAAAAATATTTAAGAATGACATGTGATGGGATAATGTTATTTTTTGATAACATTAAAAATGTTATTTGTTTGTTTGTTTGGTTGACCTGACATGATTTATTTGACCCGAGTTGTTCAAATGTTTTCACAGGATGTGGTGTATAAACAAGTGAAAGGGGCGATGCAAACATTCACACAACCCACAGACCTGAGTTTCCATCCTCAAAGTAAAGCACTGCTAATTCACACACTTTATCAACTAGCTTATCATTTAGATGTCTTTGTTTTTATATATAACACCAATTAACATGAAGTTTTATTACTTAGGTCTACATTATTGCCAAATTCATAAAATATTATATATATATATATATATATATATATCATCACTGTTGATGTGTTATACTATATTAAAGTTGGCACAAAAATCAAAATTGAAAATTGTTATTTATTTCTAAAATTGACCATTTGGGAGCCGATGTCAGTGTCTTCACTGCAGTTGTGTGCATTGTGGAGGCAGAAAAGCAGTTGTAACAAGTGGAAGAAAAAGGGAGAGATCCACGGAATAAGAGAAGAAGGTCTTGTTGTGCCTTTGGGTCTTCGTTTTGTGAGCTGAGTCATTTTTGCTATGCCCAATGTGGCAATGCATAGACAAAGAGGGCAGTGTGGCAAGCACTTCTTCATGGCAGACTGTGGATATGTGTTCCTCATAGTGTCATCTTTGATGCAGTGAAGAGTTCCCACATGCAAAAGGGAATGTCTCAGGTTACGGATGTAATCATGTTTCCCTGAGAAGAGAAATGAGACACTGTATCTTGCGGTCATGCCTCGAGCCTATCTGATCGTAAGCAGACGCAACTCCAACATTTCAGGAGAGTTGTCTTGTTTTATCACATAGGAGCTCGTGTTAGATGACTGTCATGGCTGAGATGTTCTGAGTCTTATGATGCTTTTGTCAAAGAGTGTGTCAGCAGATTTAGGCCTGTATGCAATTAACCCACAGCGTTATTATGCTGGAGTTGAGGGAAACAGCCTACACATTGATGATTCAGGAGTTCAAAATAAGACACTGCAAATTTTACAGTAAACTGTTATGCATTTGTACCGATGTTGACAAAATGTTATCTGTTTATACCAACATGGAGCCAGTTACTGGTATTAAGATGATTTTCTCTGACATTAATTCAGCAAAATATGTTAAACATTGCTGTAGTTGTCACAGTCACCCACTAGTCACATGTCTTCCTTTGTTCTGTTCCCGCCTCTCATCTGTTTCCTTGGTGGCCGCCCAAAGTCTCATCCCACCGAGACCGGTGTGACTGTTCACATCATGCCTGCCGAGCTAGAGACTATTCACGGCTGGTCAGCCTCCACTGAACCCTCACCTACAGCCAAGATGGCTGCCTCGCCACCTGAACCTTCACAGCCTGTCCCTGAGCCTGTGCCCATAGCTGTCCTTGAGCCTATACTCAGGGGTTATACATCCTCTGTGCATCCATAATGGCCACAACCTCTCCCGAAGGATCGTCTCCGCCTTGACCGTCTCCGCCACGACCGAACGAAGGGTCATCTCCGCCATGACGAAACGAAGGGTCGTCTCAGCCATGACCAAACGAAGGGTCATCTCCGCCATGACCGAATGAAGGGTCATCTCCGCCATGGCCGCCCGAAGGGTCATCTCCGCCATGACCGAATGAAGGGTCATCTCCGCCATGGCCGCCCGAAGGGTCATCTCCGCCTTGACCGAATGAAGGGTCATCTCCGCCATGACCGAATGAAGGGTCATCTCCGCCATGGCCGCCCGAAGGGTCATCTCCGCCATGACCGAACGAAGGGTCATCTCCGCCATGGCCGCCCGAAGGGTCATCTCCGCCATGACCAAGCGAAGGGTCATCTCCGCCATGGCCACCCGAAGGGTCGTCTCCACCATGACTGAACGAAGGGTCATCTCCGCCATGACCGGACAAAAGGTCATCTCCGCCATGACCGAATGAAGGGTCGAACCTTCTGCCCGTCTGTACCTGTGTTAGTTGTATTTGTAATTGTAACGTCACACTCCTCTGCTCCTTCTGCCTGCACCACAACGTGACAGTAGTATTCAATGAGCGGAGCATAATTTTTAATAATCAAAATATTTTTAATATTCAGCATAATTTTTAATAATCAGCCATACTGTTAATTCATCTATTAAGTTTTTGTATCTCTTGCTATATTTTATAGCTAAGTTCATGCTGATCTTTCACATGGTTGTGACAAAAAATGCAAGCACAAATGTAGGCACATGCAAACGCAAACTGCCACCTGATCTCATCTATGCAAAAGCGTATGTCGGCCACTGGAAAAAAAAAATATTTCATTGTGTTCAATGTTGCATTTGTGCAATTCTGCACAGAGCCTCAGATTTGTTTTTGTTGTTTTTCTGCAAACAAGAAAGATGTTTTTTATGCACCTTGACATACTTTCCAGCTGGGTTTCTTGAGTCAAAGCGAGATGTGCTGTGGTCTATGCAGGCTATTGGCTCGAGGCTATTATTGTGGTAGGTGTGCTGTAAACGCTTACGTGTGTGGGTGGGTTAGTGGGTTTAGCTGAAGGGCAGCTTGTCCATAAACTTCAACCGAGTAAACAGGCTTACAGCAAACTGATGTTGTGAGTTAAAATACACTTTACCTCCTGGAGCCAAATCAGTTTTGCAGGTCAAGATGATCAACCTTGATGCAGAATTACAGCTGAAACTGGGTCATTTCTTCAAAAATACCAGCATCCGTTAACCTGAAAAAGTAATACAAAACAAATAATTCAGTCAACAAAAATAAACAAGCTATTAACTTTTTTTTTAAAGCTTTAAAAAAGTTACAGCACAAACAAGCTTATATCAATATTTGTCATCTGGACCGTTGCCCCCCATGCTATTAATTGACTTTACATTAGACACAACCTGTTATGAGACTCAACTAAAACTCTAATTTGGGTCTCATGGCTGTATTTAAAGCATATATTATAGCAAAGAGACGTAAAGCCACCGGAAATATGGTCATATCTGGACAACTGCACCTCCTCAAGTGTGAAAACAATGCCTCGAAAGTGCGAGGGTTTGTAAAGGTAAATGTGTTTAATTGCATTTTGTGGTTGCTGGCTTCTGTGTACTTTCACAAGACTTTAATGTAGTTTACCTATCTCTCTCTCTCTCTCTCTCTCTCTCACACACACACACACACACACACACTTTAAATATCTCTTCATCTCCACCTCTTTAAATATCACTGTATCTCTTTAAAATAAAAATTGGCCACACAAAAAATATTCTATTTATTTTCTACATAATTCTGTTGTTTGGCTACTCCATGAAAAAAATAATATAGCTATCTAGGCTAGGCTATATAACTTGATGTACAGATAGGCTATATGTCTCATATTTTATCAACGTTTACAAGCATGAATCCAGCCTTCAGAGACTTGCGCACCTGTAAAACCTCCGACAAATACTACTGTTAAAAACGCTCTTCATCGTTTCTAACGGCTTTCCAATGTAGGCTACATGGTGTTTCCGCAGAAACGCTGCAATAAAACTTAGGAGGACTCTAATTACCTGCAAAATAAATTGATTGTGAACAAACAAGTGTATTTCTGGGTTTCACTTAAGTTAAACGTATTAAATGATTTATTAATATTTTTTTGTTTTGTTTTTAAACCGAACGAAGAACAATCTGTGTCTGTGGGCATTTAGCCTAATTATTTTTCGGACGGCTACGTAGACATCTACTTAGGCAAAAGCACACGGCGCATATCCAAAGGGTAACATTTCTTAGTAAATGTATAATAATTTCGAATAGTTTTGTAATGTATTATTTTGTGTATAGGCTACACCTGCTAAACTGAAGAGGAGGAGACTCGTCAAAACGGTCAGTTGAAACAAAGCGCACAATCATTTGAGATTAACGACGCTGCCTGATGTGCTAGTTTTTGTTTTTTGGTTATTTTTTGTTTTGTTTTTTTGTTTCGTTTTGTTATTGCTTTTTTCTGCGACGTTGATTATTTTCAGACATGATGCGTTTTATGCTTCGAGGCTGTTTTGAATATTAACAAATATGAAGGTTCATCGATTTGTCTGTTTTTGTCTTTGGCTTTTGGGTGGTAAGTTATATTTTTATGGATTCAATTCTTGTAGTAGCTATATAGCTTACAGTCGGACTATTCCAGTATGTCCTCATAGTTTGACTGTCAAAACAAAAAACAAAACGTTGACCCTGAAATGTTAAAGGAGTTCACTCAAAAAGAAAAGAAAAAAAGAAAATGGCTTGCAATTTTACTTCCAAATGGCTTTTATCAAGTGCAATTTACAATTATGTTAAAATAAATAAATATTTAGCCTATACCTACCTTATAGGCTATTTGATCATGTTTAGACGTAGTTTTACCCAATCAATTTACATTTGTATCATTTGCTTGATGACATGTGGAACTGAATTTTGTATTTCCTTTTTTTTTTTACATTTAACAAAAGTGATTCGTCAAAAAAGAGAATAGACCCACATTTAACAGCCAGAGTGTAGCTAGGCTAATCACGACAGAATTAAATGTTTGGGTTATATAATATATACATATAATTATATATATCAACAATAGTGGATCTGACTGATTTCTAATGTAACATCAAAAGATTATTACTAATATTTCAGTTGAACTTAAGTTTCTTTGAATATAGATGTACATGTTTAAACAAACATTTCAAGTTATTTTATAGGGGAAAAAACTTTTCTCTGGTTAGAATAGGCTATTATGATTTTCTGTCAGTTTCATTCAACCTTAAACCTCTTGCAAATTTAATGCTGACACAGCAGCAACCCTTGCCAAACCCTGGCTCAAAACCAATCTCAAGCCCACCAACAAAGGCTTTGTAAGGCTTTTATTGGAAAAATCCTCGTGTTGTTCACGTAAACACAACGTTATGGGATCTAAACCAATGGCTTTCCCTTATTAAAACACAGAATTACCTTTTTTGTGCTTCACAGATGAAAATCAATCATATGGGTTTGGAACGACATAAGAGTGAATACATTTGACCGGATTTTTATTTTTGGGTGAACTCTCCCTTTAATGATGTAATCTTAATTAAGTGGGGCTGCTCGGTTTCAGACCAGTAATATCAGAATGAAGGTTGCTCTACATTTTCGGCTGTTTTATCGTACACTCTCTTACACCATGTCTACACGCAAAAGCTAGAGGCTGTCTGCTTCATGCAGCAAAGCGATCTAGCGTATCTATTTGTTCTCTGTGTCAGAAATAGTGAAAAAGCATCAGAAATAGAACTATCTAGACATAGATTTCCTGGCAGAGCTTGTCATGTCGCATCCAGTAGGAAAAAAAAAACTATTGGCTTTTGTCTGTGTTAGGATTAAGAAATTATAATGGAGTTTAATTTTCTGTCTTCAAATAAAAAGATATCTGAGGTCATAATCTGTCTATGTTGTGCTGACTGTGTTGTTCCAGGTGTGTCTGGTGTTTATACAGATGAAACAGAGACGATATCAGTGATGGAGGGAGATTTTGTCACTTTACACACTGGTTTTTCTGAAATACAGAGAGATGAACAGATACTGTGGACATTTAGACCTCAAACATCAGAGACTCGTATCGCTGAAATCTATAAACGGATCATCTCAATATATAATAGTGGTGATAATGAGAGTTTCAGAGACAGATTACAGATAGATGAGGAAACAGGATCTCTGACCATCACAAACATCAACACATTTCACTCTGGACTTTATAAAGTACAGGCCATCAGTGAAAGGGTCAAACACAAGAGCTTCAATATTGCTGTCTATGGTGAGTAAATCATGAATAAGTTAAATGCTTTTAATTTTAAATCAAATGCAAATCTGACCATCTGGATGTGCACTTTTATTTATTATTGATCTGATGATTGAAGATCTTTACACACATCAGAATCAGTAATTGCTTGTTCCTGAAATATGTTTTTCTTTCATGTTTTTAAGGTATTCTGACAGATCCTGTCATTATCAGAGACTGTTCATCATCATCATCATCTAATTGTTCACTAGTGTGTTCAGTGTTGAATGTGAGTCATGTGACTCTCTCCTGGTATAAAGGAATGAGTGTATTGTCCAGCATCAGTGCATCTAATCTCAGCATCAGTCTCTCTCTACCTCTGGATGTGGAATATCAGGATAACAACACTTACAGCTGTGTGATCAGCAATCCCATCACACACCAGACCACACATCTCAACATCACGCAACTCTGTCAACCATGTGCAGGTAAGTCAGGGTGTTTCATACTGGGCACGTTTACTGTCCATAATTTTAGAGTTAAATTTAGAGTCCATAATTGGACTTGTTAATAATATCATGCTGTTTTACCTCTCAAACGTTTTATAATGCGTGTTCTGCACACACATTTGAGCAATTTGACTAATTATGCCCTTTTACATTCATCAAAAACAACATAGTTTTTGGTCAAATCCTGATTAAATCGTGAGAGTAAAAATCCTTCATAAAATATTTGTGAGAGAGCGAGCCAGAACCAGACTGCCAGCTTTTATAACTGTGCACAACAGTGAAACAAATTAATGCATTTGAGACGGTTTCACAGCACATACTTTGAAGGTTACGCTGTACATTACCTATAAATTCCTGTATATAAATTCATTTTAGTATAATTCTTGTTTTGTAGAAAGGCTGATACAGCAAGTGAGTTATTGATAGATGCATCCCAGCAGACAAAGTTCCCACAAATTCTCTTACACTCACGTTTTGTAAAGGTTATGCGAGTAACAAATACGGTTTGGTGACTATGTATGTACTAGCATTGGTTAACCTTTTAAATAACGTTAATCACAGCAATAAATGTAACATTTCAGAAACGTTGTAACTCCCTGCTACCACAATGTTAGTTGAACATAAATTTGTTAGCTGGGAAATAGCTTATATTTAATTTGGAGGTGAACATTGAGCGAGATTTGGAATAATTAATTGTTTACAGAAAATATTTGTATCCTGTTAATCAAATGATGTAAAGGTAAATAGTTTATTAAAATAACTCTTTCATTTATTAAGATATTTTTTCCATTTTTTCAGACCTGTGTTTTTATCTTTATTGAGAATTTCTATCAGTAAGTTAATGACTGTGTGTTTTATCATTATAGAAACCAGCCAATCTCAATTTCCACTTCTATCGCTGCTGTTGCCTTTGTTGTTGCTGCTGGTCGTCGCAGGTTTAGTCGTGTTTTTCTTCTGTCGCCGCAGGAAATACACACAAGCAAAACAAGATGGTAAGTATTACATACAACATAAAAATGTATGTTTTATTCCAAAAGTAGTTCTTTGAAACGCCAACAAAGCCTGTACCGCCATCTCAATATTATAAATGTTTTTTGTACTTTTATAAATTATTATTAAACAGCTGAGACTAATGAAGAAGAGGTTGATTATACTGATGCGACATTCATTAAACACAGACCTCCGGATACGGTAAGATACGGTTGTTATTCTCTGCATTAAATCTCTTATATAAAAGCTTAAGCTAAAACTGTTTATTTGTTTCTCTACTTGTGTCCACTTGTTTTATATGCATGTTGTTGTATAACTAAACACTCACACATCATACACACTTTTTATAAAAAATCAGTATTAAATTTTTAATAAGTGCTTGCTTGTTTTCTTTTGTGAATAGAGTAATGAAATCATTAAAAGTGTATTTCATTTCAGGAGGCTGGTGGACGGGATCAGACGGTGTATTCAGAAGTCGCTTTAAGATGATGATCATTCAGACTATTATCAAACAGATCAGTTTATGTTCAGGTTTATGTCAGTAGCAAAGCTCAAAACCTCAAAGTTAAGCACAAATGCACTGATTCTAGCTCTGCTTGCTACAAATGACTGAATTTCTGCATTTCATTTTAAGCAATTTCTAAAAGAATTTAATATTTATTAATAAAGACCACGTCTGTAGGCAAATACACAAAGGAAATGCAACTTTTTAGGGATTTTCAGGGACTCTCGCACGTCAAATGAAATGGGTTCAGTCCTGTGTGTGTGTGTGTTAATGGCTCCCTCTGCCGACTGTTTGAGAGTCTTACGTGAATCATGTTATAACGGTGGCTAGTTAGCGCGGTTAAGTTTAAACCATACACTGTCTGTGGGACAAAAAGCATCTTTCATAAGTTTTAAATGATGGCCTTTGACTGAATTATTTAAAAACTCCTGTTATAAAGACAAGATGCTTAAACAGGGCATTTATAATTTATTGCTGCCTATTAGCAAAATTTCAGTTCAAGATGATAATGTCAGATTCTTTTGTATTATTTATAATTTAGCTATGTGTAAACTGTAGGAATTTACACATTAACATTGTAATGTAATAAAATCGACAAGCAAGAAGTTTCTAGGTGGATCCGTTGAGTACCGGTAGAATGCTTCAAAGGTACTAGCCTAATTTAGCTATTTAGCTAATAACATGTTGGCTAATAGAAACTAAAAAATAGCCAACACGTAAAATTATTTCTGAATACGACGCATTCACTCATTATTTTTCCTGATGAAATGTTTCGTTTTGTAAAACAGCAAATGGTGCATATTTAACAAAGTTTTTACAACTGC
This sequence comes from Cyprinella venusta, assembly GCA_038021265.1. NCBI lineage: Eukaryota > Metazoa > Chordata > Actinopteri > Cypriniformes > Leuciscidae > Cyprinella > Cyprinella venusta. Next base: position 3,671,152 of record CM075887.1, read on the forward strand.
TGTCAGTATTATTTATGTCTGTAATATGGTCATTGATGGACACAGATGAATGTGACTGATGATTCGAGTTTTGTTGTAAGCAGATTTGTTCTTCTATACTTGATATTTTAGGCTGTAGGAGTTGCTGGCAAATGTCTATTTTCTTAAAAAAAAAACATTATTAAATATTCTCTCTCTGCACTGATTATGTTTGACTGTTTATGCTTAAGTATGTTTTTATGCTCAGATGTATATTAACAGTGAAATTAAACATTGTTTGTTTTCAGCCATATTGGATTCTGTTGAATATTAAATGACATTGTGCTTGAAGCTTTTTCACAGTATGTGGACTGTATGTCAAGGACTGGATGACACATACTACCAAATTTTTTCTCTATATTGTAACCATTATGGATCACAACTTGTAATCATTGCTTCAATGATCTCAAATTTATACATGATTTGAGCTAAACGCATGATCTCCTTTGTTTTAGAACTGTTGTTCATTTCTGAAATATGGACTTTATTTGGACACACTCATTCTATAACAGATCGCGAAACATACATTTTCTGTAAAGCTGATTTGATATGCATTGTGAAAAGCGCTGTACAAATAAATGTGGATTTTTTTATTTGTAAGTGAGAAATGAATAACAGTAGAATTTTCTATTGCCTTATTAAATATGTCATATTTTGTCAGTTTCTAAAATTTAATCAGTTAACTCAATTAGAATATCAAGACATAATAGGATCATCGTCAGTTAAATGAAATCAACAAAATATCAACAAAATCAAGCTGGCAGAGGTAAAGAAGTTGCATCTGAAATGGAAATAGATGTTTGTTTAACGAGGATTAAAGGTATAAATTTACACTGAATAAACAAATGAGTCCATAATGTTATGAGATTGTTTTAAATATAACATTTTGAACATAAAAATATGAAGTGACGATGACCAATATAATGGAGACGTTACGGAGAGTCTCAACAGGACAAAAAAAGGAAACTCAGAAAAAAAGAAAGTAATTTCTCTAATCATAAGGCACTGTAAATATGTCAAGTGTGACCCAGTGGCAGTATTGAGTGTGTTTAATCATTGTGCTAACGGCTCAATCTACTGACTGGTTGAGGAATACATGAGTTCATGGGTTTGGCAGGTTACACTGGTTAAATCAGTCCTGACATTTTTATGAATTCACATTCACTGTTTAACCCTTTTAGTTTATTCTTAGCTAAAAACACTTAGTTCTTTCAAAAATATATGTGCTCATTAACGCATATTTACTTCGTTCAAGTAATAAAGTATTCACGTGAGTGTATAATAAGCCATTGAAAATACATACGGGTAAGGGTTTCTAATGTAGGCCGCCATGTTGCCCCTCCATCATGAAAATACATTAGCCAAAGAGGGACATACCCGTTAATTCAAGCTTCGCCTTTCGCGTTTACGTTTGAGTTAACACTCATGGACGAGGTCGAACTGGAAGCTATATTAATCTATATTAAGCTATATTAATCTTGGATTTACGGTGGCCACCGTACAAGTTAAAGCGAAATCGGAATTGAGAGGAAAAGAAACTAATATTTATTTGATGGCCATAAACCTTTTACCGCTAGATGGGGGTAAAAATCACAAAGTGTAGCTCGTTCTGAAGCATATGTAAAGTGACATTTATTGATGTTAAGTTGTTATTTTCTTAAGAATAATGTTTATTTAATGTATGTGACCAAATTAAGTTGGATATAATATTCCACAAACAGGTATGAGTTAATTTCTCCCGACCTTCAAGTTTAAGTTAATGCATGTGAGCGTATACTCATGGAAAGAGAATAATACTTGTTGTAGAAAATAAACATCTTGTTAAATATCATAGATTGTACTACAATGAATTAGACACAAAACAGGAAGAGTTATTATATTATTAATAATAAAATTATTAGCTCCCGTTGAAGCCACTATAGAATTCAATGTTAAAATCTATACGTCCAGTAACTCATTTTCACCAGCAGAGGTCAGTATCACAACACTAATAAATGACCGCCATTCTTCAACTGTCTTTTGGATGTTCAGACTTGCTCTCTGAGCTCAATATAGGAGAGAGTGGAGCATAACCTAACACATAATAATATTTATACATTTCTGATCATTGACTCTCAGTCTTTATTCACCTTTTTTCATGGTTTCTCAATAGATTTCATAAAAGTATAGAATAGCACAGTTCTATAGGGAACATAACATTGTAACGCAGTGTGACAACAAGCCCCACCTCCACACAAGTGGGAATTAATAGTGTCCTCTGCTAGTTAGATCAACATTAAATAACTATCTCAACTGTTAAATAATTATTTATTTGGCCTCCACTGCCGACAGCAGGCCAAATTTAACCTTATTAGCTTAAAGATTATTATATGGGCAAATGAACTCGTGAAATGTTCTGTGATATCTTCCAAAGATTTTCAGATTTATGGTGCTATTTTTGCTCTGAGATGGCACTAGCAAAATAATACACTAGGTTCTGTCATGCTGGCATGTGTGGAAAGTTTTAAACCATGTGTGTTACAACTAGCCTGTTAGTTTGTGGTTTATTGTGTTGTGTACGTGAAGTTAAAGCACAAGAGTGTGTGTGTGTGTGTGTGTGTGTGTGTGCGCGTGTGTGTGTGTAAAGTCAAGTGTGTGGTTTGTTTTTAACCCCAGCCATATAAACCTCATAATGAGAACATGAGTGTGTGAAAGATCCGCTCACAGTTTAAATGCTCTTATAACAGTTTGTTGAAGTCGAGTAAAGTGTCAGAATGATTTCCTCTCATCTGTGTGTTCTGTTCCTGTTTGGTCTATGCATGGAGTAAATAGAAAACACTTTTATAGTGTTTGTACTTTTTTATTACTATATGTGGATTGTTTATGGATGCACAGAGTTTATTTAGATCTTCTCTCTAGAAAAATATAATTTTGTCTGGAAAACTTGTATATGCTCTTCAAGTGTGTTTGTTGGAGTCAGCGATGGAGGGACACACAGAGAAAGCCAAGAGTCGAATAAACCACAAAGGTGGTGCTTCGAGTTAGTGAGACCGCCTTTTATCTGCGTGGGTTTCAGACCTAGGTTGTTGTTTTTTTTCATGCATTTTATGCTTCCAGACTTTTTGGGCTTTTAACGAATATGATGGTTCATCAACTTTTCTGTTTTTGTCTATGGCTTTTGGGTGGTAAGTGATATTTTTGTGACTTCAGTTCTTTATAGTTTTAAAATAATTACATTAAAAATAATCTCCTTGCATATCTACTTGTTACCTCTTTATTACCCAAAACTTAACATATTGTTCCCTTATACCTACACAGAGGTACACTATAATTACACCATAATTTCAGTTTACTTACGCAGTTGTTTGCGGGTTGTAAAATAAAGTGTTACCAAAATGTTTTACTAGAGGACATGATTAAACTGGAAATGAGATTATATAAAGTCTCTGTCTGATAATGATATATTTTTACTTCTAGTTTCAGGTGTGTTTGGCGCTGATACGGACGAAGTGAAGTCAGTGTCAGTGACTGAGGGAGATTCTGTCTCTCTAAACACTGATGTTCAACTACAGAGTAAAGATCAGATACTGTGGGCTTATAGACTTCACAGTTCAGAGACTCGAATCGCTGAAATCTATAAGCAGAGTATTGATATGTATGACAGTAATGTGACATTTGGAGACAGACTCCAGATAGACAGTCAAACTGGATCTCTGACCATCAGAAACATCAGATCCACAGACTCTGGACTTTATAAACTGACCATCATCAGCAAAACTATCACACACAAAAGTTTCAGTGTTACTGTCTATGGTGAGTAAAATTAAGAGTTGATCAAGATATCTAGATAGTGGGCTGGTGTAGGGGGACTGAGGGATGGAGAAATACAGATGTTTATGTTTTGTGATTGCCTATTGGATGATTATTAAATGAACATTCTGCTCCTGACCTGAGCAATTTCCATGTTTTCCAGCTCCTCTACAGACTCCTGTCATCACCAGAGACTCTTCAGACTGTTCATCATCATCATCAAGATCATCAGAGTCCAGATGTTCACTGGTGTGTTCATCAGTGTTGAATGTGAGTCATGTGACTCTCTCCTGGTATAAAGGAATGAGTGTATTGTCCAGCATCAGTGTGTCTGATCTCAGCATCAGTCTCTCTCTACCTCTGGATGTGGAATATCAGGATAAAAACACTTACAGCTGTGTGATCAACAATCCTGTCACACACCAGACCACACATCTGGACATCAACACACTCTGTCACACAGGCGCAGGTACGGCAACATTTTCAGCATATTACTTTCTTTCTAAATGTGCAGTTCATACGGTGTCTATGAAGTCCGACTAAAAGGATTGACCATTTTCTCTTTCTTTATTACAGAAATGATAGAGACTTCATATTCATCACTTATATTCATTATAACAGTGTGTGTGCTGCTTCTGTTCATTTCTGCGTGTGTGTTTTACTGTTGCTGCACGAAATGCAACCGAGAAAAACCAGAGGGCAAGTATTACTATATTACTAATTCAAATTTTGAACATTTAATACTTCTAAAATGACACATATTTTTATTATAGAATAGAAAATATATCAGTGTGAAATGTTACCTGATGAAATTCTATATAACAATGTTAAAACCACTGAAAATCTCCATGTGTGTGTGTTTGTAGATCAGGAAAGTCTGTCAGAATACACTGAGGTCATCTACCGTCTTCAGATCACACACCATCACTGATCATCACTCAGATCATTAATATTCATAACTATAATGTAATATTCAGAGACAGACTCCAGATGGACAGACACACTGGATCTCTGATCGTCAGAAACATCAGATCTGAACACACTGGACTTTATAAACTGGCCGTCATCCGCAACAGAGGGATCTCATACAAGAGATTCGCGTTACTGTTTATGATTAAAATATTTTACAAATATTTACTAAATTAAAATAGATTAAATAAATAGGAAAATAGTACAAACAAGTATTGTTATATTGTTATGCATTTAATACCCTCTTTGTATATAATTAGTGTGCTTTTAATTTCCATTATCATTTATATCATGTTTGATTGCCTATGTTTCATCTAGTGTCTGCTTCATATCAGTGTTTATGTATCACCCTTATTTTCTTGTTTTGTGGAGATGTAAAAGTATTTCTAGATGACTGAAACAGGGTCGTGAGCGTGTGGTGTTTTGAGCCACAGTGAATCGTTTTCGCTACAATTGGTTCAATTGATTCACAGTTGAGAAAAGCTTAGTTTATCTTGAAGAGTGCTGCCAACTCTCACGCATTGAGCGTGAGACTCACGCAATAGGTGGTTTGCAGTCATGTGATTGTGTTGACGCTCGGAATGCAGGTGGAGGGCAGAGAGTGAAGAGCGCAATGGACGAGATGGAGAAAAATCCGTACTGTACTACTTTAGACGCTATTACAAGAGAAATATAAAAACAGAAAATCGAAACATATGTTGGACGTGATCCATCCTTACGTTATGAAGAGGACTGATTTTCAACTGAATTGAGAGATTTGCCTGCCATCGAGGCTGTAGATATCAGCAACTAACTCGTCTTACAGACATGCTTTGACTTTACAAAGTTCGGAAACTGGTACGTTACACAAACAGCCACATAAGTGTATTTAAACACCTGAATAATGTAATTATAAGCAACATAAATAACTCACATTTGACGAAGTGATCACTGCACACACACACACACACACACACACACACACACACACACACAGGCATTTTCCCATTCGGCTCCTCCCGACCGCAGACGTAGGTTTGCAAGGCATTTTTCCCGGGTTTTTTTTCTGTCCATTTCTTGTATTTTCCCCCCTTATAAACAACAAATTTGGGCACACGATAAAAACTCCTCGTGGTTTGATCGATTTGAGCAACCATAAATGACGCAAAACATAGGCATTTTGAGTGTGTTATAGTGCTTCCTAATGTAGAAAATCACTTCCTGCCCTCCATTTGCTGTTCGCGCCATGGCAACGCAGTGGCGTGACGTCACGTGAAAACAAGCTATTGAGACAATTCTCCCACTCTCACCCCACACTCCCGATTTCTCACGCTAAAGTGTTAAGCCAGTCGACAAAATACCTGAAAGATAAGTTTATCTATAAATCCACCAGTTGAGCGACTCGTGATCGACTAGTTTACTGCAAATTAGTTAAAGGTTCTCTAAGCGATCCTGGGTGTTGATGTTCGGAATATATTCAAACAAATCGGAGGCTAGCTAGACCCTCCCTCCTCCGCATCTCATCTCCTCCCCCTCCCTTCCGTGCTTCCTGAAATAATTGTGAACGTCGGACTGGAAGCCCTTCTGCCGCCGGAGTCCTCGCCATCGTTCAAAAGCTTCGATGTAAATTCGGAACTTCGCACGTTCTTTATCCGACTCCTTCTTTTTAATTTGTTCTTCAGAACGACGTCTCTTTGGTCGTGTCTCGGCCATTTTTCAAACTTCCCTCTGACGCTCTTCTCTCCTTCACACACACACCCACTTCATGTGCACGCGCACTAACCCCCAGACCCACCCTCAAATACTTCTTGCCAGTGATTGGCTGGAACACTGTTTGTTAGGTTTCGTGGTCCGGGTAAGACATGATTGTTTTTGTTGCCGTTTGTGGAGCCTGTGGTGTCTACAGAGACCGCGGTTTTTTTACAGTGTGTTTAGGGGACAGCCAGCCGATAGTGAGGAGACGTTTGATGTATGTGATAAAAATGTTTTGGCCCCACATCGCTTAGAGAACCTTTAAAATATCCTCTAATCTAGTCTAAAGCGATCTTGCATACGAGACAGATGTTGAGCTCCTAACGGCGCGGACGCAAAACCAGGACTGGAGTCAAAGCCAATTCCGTTCTGCACTCTAAGCGTTCTGTTATCACTCCGACTACATCCGCTACGGGTTTTCCAGTGTCACTCAAAGGAAAACTCTGTGTCTGTGTGAGCAAAGTGCACACGTTTCTCTAAAACACCCAGCACAAACAGAATGCCTATTCTTAAATTCTTGTGCTGTTTTATGAAGGCAAAAAGCAATATCATTGGCAAATTCTAATGCTTGCATCTGATCACATCTATGCAAAAGTGTATGTCGGCCACTGGAAAAAAAATATTTCATTGTGTTCGATGCATTTGTGCAATTCTGCACGGAGCCTCAAATTAGTTTTTGTTGTTTTTCTGCAAACAAGAAAGATGTTTTTTATGCACCTTGACATACTTTCCAGCTGGGTTGCTGAGTCAAAGCGAGATGTGCTGTGGTCTATGCAGGCTACTGGCTCGAGGCTATTATTGTGGTAGGTGTGCTGTAAACGCTTACGTGTTATTGGGTTTAGCTGAAGGGCAGCTTGTCCATAAACTTCAAACGAGTAAACAGGCTTACAGCAAACTGATGTTGTGAGTTAAAATACACTTTACCTCCTGGAGCCAAATCAGTTTTGCAGGTCATGATCAACCTTGATGCAAAACTGAAACTGTCATTTCTTCAGCATCTATTAACCTGCAAAAAAGTAATGCAAAGTAAATAATCCTGTCAACAAAAGTAAACAAGCTGTAAAAAACTTTTAAGCTTTAAAAAAAGTTACAGCACAAACAAGATTATATCAATATTTGTCATCTGGACCGTTGCCCCCCATGCTATTAATTGACTTTACATTAGACACAACCTGTTATGAGACTCAACTAAAACTCTAATCTGGGTCTCATGGGTGTATTTAATGCAGATATTATAGCAAAGAGATATAAAGCCACAGGAAATATGGTCATATCTGTTCTCCATCTCATCAAATATCTCTATATCTCTTTAAAATAAAAATTGGCCTCACAAAAATATTGTTTATTGTACATAATTCTGTTGTTTAGATATACTTTGATGTAGGCTATGTCTCATGTTTTATCAATATACACGCATACAGCCAGTTCCTCCAGACACATGCGCAGATTGCGCACCTGTAAATCCCCGGTCACTGTGATTTTGTCAAGTAGGACATGGTCCTGGATCAATATTCCTGTCCCAAAATATTCCTTACCCAACCCCTAACTTTTCTTTTAAATCAGAGGGTAATGAAAGGTAAATGACACTGATAGTACTTCACCCTGGTTCTAATCTTAAACTTGACATAAACTGTAAACGTGTCCCTCAAATCTGATTGGTTGATTGGAACGTTGATGTACATGTGTTACTTGGTGAAATCACATTCACCGTAAAATCTCTGACAGATACTGTTAAAAACGCTCTCTTCGTCTTTTCAAACGGCTTTCCAATGTCCATGGTGTTTCCGCAGAAACCCTGCAATAAAACTTAGAACTCTAAACAATTACGTGCAAAAGAAATTGATGATTGTGAACAAACAAGTATATTTCTGAGCTTCACTTAAAAGCATTAAATGATAAAAAATAATAAAAGCGAAGTAAGAACAATCTGTGTGCATTTAGCCTAATTATTTTTCGGACTAAAACTATAGGCAAAAGCAAACTTAGGCAAAAGCACGCACACTCAAAGGGTAAAATTACTTAGTGAATGTATCCTAATTTCAAATAGTTTTGTAATGCATTATTTGGTGTACATGCTAACACCTGCTTCATACTGAAGAGGAGGAGACTCATTCATCAAACGGCCAGTTGAACCGAAGCGCACATATTTGAGATGATTAACACTGCCTGATGTAGGCTATGCTAGGTTTTTTTCTTTTTTTCTGCAAGGTTTTCAGACATGATGTGTTTTATGCTTCGTGGCAGTTTGGAATATTAACAATTATGAAGGTTCATCGATTTGTCTGGTTTTTTTTCCGATAGCTTTTGTGGTAAGTTATATTTTTATGGATTCGATTCTTGTACTATAGCTTACCCTATCTCACGAGCAATTCGTATGAATTCGGACGAGTTATTAAAAAGTGGCTAATTCGTACTAATTCGTATGACCTCACTCGTACGAATTCGTACGATTTGTCTAAACCCACATTATGGTTAGGTTAAGGGGCGGGGTCAGGGGTAGGTCATTCGTACAAATTGGCCAATTCGTAAAATATGTACCATTTAGCAAAATCGTACTAATTCGTACGACTGAGGTCGTATGAATTGTTACAAATTAGCCTCCTCGTAAAATTCACCTGTGAGATCGGGTTGGTATAGCTTACAGTCGGACTATTCCAGTATGTCCTCACAGTTTGACTGTCAAAACACAAAACAAGAAAACGTTGACCCTGAAATGTTAAAGGAGTTCACTCAAAAAGAAAAGAAATGCACAGCCTACTGTTACAGACAAAATAGATTATAAAGTTTTTACTATGAAATAGACATCAAATAAACTTTAGTTAGACAGTTTCTGTTCATATGTTAAATTTATAGTATGTTTAGTCAAAAATAAACTAATCAACTGTTATACAATGCAAGATAATTCAATACACACATCAAAATAATGAATCCTTAACTTTGAAATATTTATGATAAAATGTATTGACTTTACTTCCTACTTTAAAAAATAATACTTCATATGGAAAAAGATTTTTTTGTGGACGCATATTTTGTATGTTTTGTGGCCTTATTTCAGAAACTTTCACTTTTAGCTGGACTGGAACGCGACTCCCTGCTATATCCACCATGTGGAGCTATAAACGGTGCTCTGGCGGGAGCTGAGTTTGAAAGAGTGTGCCTGTGTTCGTTGCTGGGTGAACAACATGAGGCTTGTTGAAGATTGACTGGCGTACATCTCGCTGCTGCACTGCTGCGCCAGTGACTTTCAGAAATGACTCCTGCTGGAGTATCTTGGGACTGGAGGCTTGAGTACGAGGCTGGAGAATGCCCTGCCCCAGCGTCCATGACAAGGAGCCCCAAGCTGAGAAAAATCATGAACAAGGGGCCTCCAGATGTCATGGACAGGGAAGGAGGTCCTCGTCCCTAAAGGCGAACGGGCCACTGCTTTCCAAAGCGAACCTTCCTACCACTGAAAAAGGGAGCCTACGGTACATAAAGAAAATGCAGAACTACCATCATTCTGACGCGGGGGGCTTAGATCATGTAAAGACATGAGGAACCGCTGCGCCCAAGGGACCTATGATCCTTCGTACCTCCAGTCCACTTGTTCGGATAGGAGGGTTCCCACTGCAGTTCAAGCGGGAGAGCCTCCTTGGTTAAAAACAGGAAGGATCACACAGCAATTTTGAAAGGGAGAGCCCCCACGGAAAGCTCACTCTAGGATTCGAATGGGAGAGCTCCCTCTGCGTTTCAAAGGAACAAGACCGACATTGGTCAGTTTCGGCATATCTCCCTCAAAAGATGGGACCTGTTCTACAGTACAACTGATGAACAAAAGATGTGATCAATGATGTTCTCAACCAGAGGAAGTCTAAACACCTCATTGTCATACATTCTCAACTAAAAGTAAAACAAAAAAACACAAACAAATTCAAATGAAGTTTTTTTTATGGACAGTCAAGTTAGCTTATTCTGCATGATTTGAAGCAGTGGTTGTGGGCTACTCTGGCCCTCAGCGTCCACTGTCTTGCAGATTTAGCTCCGTTACTAAAAAAACCCACCTACCTATAATTGTCTAAGTAAACCTAAAGACTTTGGTTAAATATTTCAGATGTGCTAGATTATGGTTAGAGGCTATCTCTCCACCTCAAAAGGGCCAGAGTTGCCCATTCCTGATTTAAATTTAAAAGCAGCAGAAAGAAAAGAGTACATGCCTGCACACATAAGCATTCAAACATGCATGACTATAGACCAAACAATTAATACACATGTGCATGCTGTCACCGTTTTTCAGAGATTCACGTTTTTGAAGTTTACACAGAGATTATAACAGTATCGTTTTCAAAACACACTTTTAAAAACTTGCACTTTGAAACCTATTTCAACGTTTGTGTTCTCAGGCCACCAAAACACTGTTGTTGTATAAATGAACGGCCAGAATGTATAAAGTTGTATATATACGACTCCTAAATTAATAACTAATAACTTTTACAACCGAAATGAATCAACCCTGAACTTTCTTAAAGGGTTAGTTTAAGAAAGATGTTTGATTAAAACATTCTTCCAAATATCTTCCTTTGTGTTCAGCAGAACAAATAAACACATAGAGGTTTGGAACAACATGAGGGTGAGTAAATGCTGACAGAATTTTCATTTTTGGGTGAACTAACCCTTTAAACTGGACGTACTGACTTTCTTCTGCTGCTGTACAGCCCAAAAAATGCATGTTGCATTAATGGCCAGTTATCACTGTAAAGCTGCTTTGAAACAATATGTTTTGTAAAAAAGCGCTATGATAAATGACTTGACTTGACTAAACTGTTTAATTCAGGTAAAATAAGTACAGGCCATGTTGTTATAGTATCTCTGATCACACACCCCAACTTCACCCAAAAGGGTGTGGTGTCATGTAACCAGAAACATCTTATTCAGCCCCATGGTTTAACAACCTGCTGTAGTAGGTTAGTCTGTTAAACATGGAAAACACACTTCACACAGCTCAATGGAGACTTTAATTATCAGATATGTTCGGACTTTGAAGAATATGATTTTAGACACTGCTTTCATCTGCTTGTGCATTCTGATCAGTAATGGTAAGTCGGATTTAATTTCATGAAATGCTGTCAAAACCAGAGCTAATTTAAACACATATAACACTGTAACTTTTTTCTTGCAACTCAATATTGATTAGAACATTTCAACACACTAAACATGTGTTAATAAAAATAAAAAGCGACCCTGCAAAGGCAATGGTTTGTGTAGAGGTTTTACTAAAGGAACAATTGAAGCAAAATAAATAGTCTGCAACCTGCATCACACTTTTACTCGAAAAACTAACGAGTACCTCACCTCTCGCTGTTCCACATGATAGACATTTCCATTTTTCAGCTTTTCATCATAATTTGGCTTTCAACATAAACAACCAATTACAGTTAACTTACAGCTGAAACTTGGAAATCCCCTGAAGTTAAAGGGTTAAAAAAGGAAAATGAGGGTGAATAATTAATGACGAAATGTTTATTTTTGGCTGAACTAACCTTATTACATAGTATTCATGTAATCTTAACAGCAAAAAAACACTTGTGTATACACACCCCAAGTTCGATAGCAGTGAAACAACAAAGCAGTGTCTCTAAAACCTTTTGTGTGGAACTACTTCCTTCATCCATGGATTCATTATTAATTCTAAAACGGCACTTCAGAGCTAAGAATGCTGAGTCGCTTCATTTAAGCTTATTGTGTTATGGTGTATAGGTTATTATGAGAGAGAAATTGACGAAGTGATTATATTACCTGCATCTCAGACATTTGTTTTCAAACAGAGTACTGAAGAGAGTGACGGGGGATGGGTGGTTGTCTAGAAAGTCTTGAGAAAATCTGTAAAAAATAAAAAGTTGTTTACTATTAGTGAAACATTTATTGTAGCTGTAGGTAATGAAACCGTGTGAAAATAACTCAACAAAAATTACCCAATAGGCTGAAAATTTTGCCTTCAATAACATTTTGGTTTCTTATGTATTTATTACAAAACTCCTTTGTTCCTCATTATTGGGCAATTGTATTGTATTAAAATTGTATTAAAATCTCAGTTTCAGGTGTGTTTGGTGCTGATACAGATGGAGTGAATTCAATATCAGTGACTGAGGGAGATTCTGTCATGCTAAACACTGATCTTACTGGAATACAAAATAATAATATATTATGGATGTTTGGACCTCGAGAGACTCGTATTGCTGAAATCTTTAGTTGGACCATTAATATGTTTGACAGTGATGTGACATTTGGAGACAGACTGCAGATGGACAGTCAAACTGGATCTCTGACCATCAGAAACATCAGATCTGAACACACTGGACTTTATAAACTACTGATCAGCAGCAGTAGAAAAGGGATCTCACTATCATACAAGAGATTCAGTGTTACTGTCTATGGTGAGTAAACTGCATGAATCATGTCACAAATGCTATTTTTATTCACTTTTAATTTTAGTCTGAGCTCAACTCAGTGTGCTGTATGCTTTTCCAATAAAACAATAAATTCAAATGCCTACCAACTGCTGAAATGACAAATCAAATAAGTACAAAAACTGATTAAGTAGTTGCTTAAATGCAATTTCATGTTCTCAGAAGGTGGAGCATACAAATAAATTTCAAAACAAATAGCAAAATACACGTATTAGCCACAATCTGCAACATGTTGTTAACTGATTGTACTCACTACTGATATAATACTGATATATAATTTTACTTCTTATTTAATGTTTTCCAGCTCGTCTACATGTTCCTTTTATCACCAGAGACACTTCAGACTGTTCTTCATCATCTAAACGTACATCGGTGTCCAGATGTTCACTGGTGTGTTCAGTGTTAAATGTGAGTCATGTGACTCTCTCCTGGTATAAAGGAATGAGTGTATTGTCCAGTATCAGTGCGTCTGATCTCAGCATCAGTCTCTCTCTACCTCTGGATGTGGAATATCAGGATAAAAACACTTACAGCTGTGTGATCAACAATCCAATCACACGCCAGACCACACGTCTGGACATCAGTCAACTCTGCCACACATGTCCAAGTACGTCAGCATTATTAGTCCATTCACTGAACTGCCTGTGTCTTTTAAAGGTGCCCTCTATAAAAATTGAGGTTAAAACATCCAGAAAATGATCTACACGCATCAAAAGAATGAGAAGAAATAAGGCTGATGATGTCATTAAAAAAAATGACAAGATATAGTGCTGCCGAGATATTAACCTGAATTAGCATGCTAAATTACAGGCCCCGGCCCGGCAGGTGTCATAATACCAGTTTCGGCCATGGGAGGCAGTACGCGGGCGGGCAACATAACCACCAGCCAAACTGCAATAGACGAGTAAGTCACGCGGTTAGTGTGTGTCAATCGTGTGGAAAATACAGCCCACTACTATATTTCAGTTCAGGGATGAGTTCAAAAAATGATTGGTCGATATTATGCATGAGGAATACATTTTGGTAAGTTGTGGCATGTATCTTTCAACAGTGTTTGTGTTCTTTTACCATTAGCTAGTAGAGATGATCGGTTCACGTGTTCCTTAGTGCACGTGAACCGATCATCTCTACTAGCTAATGGTAAAACAACTCAAACACTGTTGAAAGGTACAGTATGCTACAACTTACCAAAATGTATTCCTCATGCATAATATCGACCAATCATACTTTGAACTCTTTCCTGGACTGAAATGTAGTAGTGGGCTGTACTTTCCACAGGACTGACATCAGGTTCAAGTACACACACAAGCCGCCGACTTACTCATCTATTGCAGTTTGGCTGGTGGTTATGTTGCCCGACCGCATACCGCCTCCCATGGCCGAAACTGGTATTATGACACCTGCCGGGCAGGGGCTAGTAATTTAGCATGCTAATTCAGGTTAATATCTCGGCAGCACTATAACTTGTCTTTTTTTTTAATGATTTTTAATCATAAACCATATTTTTTTCTCATTCTTTTGATGCATGTCGCTCATTTTTTGGGATATTTTAACCTCAATTTTACACATGGCACCTTTAATGAAAACATTTGAAACACATTTTTAAAAAATTCCTTGATTTTAAAGTGCAGTAAGCGATTTCTGAGAATCTTTGGACATTGTTGTTCAACAAGGAGGCTAAAGATAGCAGGTTCTAACATCAGTCGCGCTAGTGCACATTTTGAGATAAGACACAGCGTGAGCTTAGAATTATAAGGTTCTATCTCCGTTTAGGGTAGTTCTGAGATATTGAGCATCAAAGTTTTTACATCCCAGCTGGCAAAACTGTAAGGATTGCTCTTAACGTTCTCTATAAAATAAATATAATGTAAACATCACCATGTGCTCTTATTTCCACATATTTTGCAGGGGACAAAATAAAATTAAAAAAGGTCAAATGACAAAAAATAATCAAACAAATAAGTAATAAGTAAAACAACATTATTCAGGGTATCAAGAACCAACAAAGACTAACTGAACAGAAGACTAAACACAAGCAGGAATCAACCATAACAGGGTGAAAACAGGTGACACAGGTGATGATGACCATGAACAGCTGGGTGATTGAGGGGGTGAGTTCAGGTGTGGAAACAAGAAGGATGCTGGGAAGTGTAGTGCAGACGAAGACTGTGACAACCTCTACCATGCAAAAGGGAAGAGGAGACAGAACAGGAAATTATGTTGGTTCATGACCTCACAACAATTAAAAGGGAAATCACTCAATTTGATCAGACAGCCAGGTCAGGTGTAAATGAACAGTACTGTGTGAATTCTACTTAATGATACATCTGTTTAAGTATAATTTGTATACCTGTTACATTTGGTTGTCAATTTCAAATATCAATAGTGTTTCTCAGAAATCACTTTCTGTTAATTTATGCTTTAAGAACTCCATCAGATTTCTGGCGTTACTTCATGTTTGTTTATGTGTGGTGAAACTTGTTTACACTGATTTGTGTTTTTGCTTTGTTTATTGCAGAACCCCACCTACATGGGATACTGATAATAACCGGTGCATTTCTGCTTCTAGCAGTCCAAATTGTAGTGGTGTTAAAGATCAGTAGCTGTATATTTAACAAACTAGAAAAACGTAAAGGCAAGTATTACTGACATAATACATCTATTACTGTCCTGTTCTGATAGTGTTCAAACGTCAAGTCTTTCAAACCTCAATTTCAAATTCATAAAAGCCTTTTTAATTTTATAAATTGAATTTTATTCCACAGCCCAGACCGAACAACAAAGAGATTGTGCTAATGCAAACTTAGATACGGTAAGACCCATTATTTCATAATTTCTGACACATGTAAATGATTTTTTTTAACCAGATTGTTTTTCAGGGTTTTCTTCTTATCTGTATTTACTGCATGGGTTTTGACTTCTGGCTTTAGTCCAGTCATTCATCATTTGGTGCATGCATTTACATGCACCTTTCATTTTAAATAGATGTTGGAAAGTATTGTTATTGATTTGTTGAATTCTCTTTTTCTTCTCTTCTCGTAAGTCCCCATTTTAACAGCCTTTGTGTGAACCGTTTTGTTATTATTATTATTATTATTATTATTATTTACATTTCCTGCTTTTCTTTTCCTAATTTTTCTGCTTAAATCTTGTGTTGTATCAGAATTGTTCTCTCTTGTCTCTCTCTAACTTTCAAATGTGTTTCTTTAGTTACAGGAGGCTGATCCGGGCCATAGCATGAGAAATACCCATAGCAGGTGAACCCCTCGCAAATTCAAAAGCAATCCCCCTCCATCCCCTTGGGGTGGGGGGGGGGGGGGGGGGGGGCACCAAAATGCATTCATTTGTGGTTTCAATATTGACTCCACCTGTCCAACTTCATTCCAACTGCTAAAACATAATCATGTCTAAACATGAGTTGAGCTGGTTTGTTGGTTTGTGTGTATTCTTATGAACTATCTATGAATTTACCAACATGACATCATGACTTTTGCGTAAACATATCTCTACGCATTTTGAGCTATCCGCGTGTATCCTCGTGTATGTCTACGCAATTAACGTCCGAGTGATTCCACGTGTCTGTACACGCCGTCAAATGTCCAGTCATAAATGCCATTAACCCCAGTGACGGTTAGGTTTAGGGATGGGGTTGAGGTAAACCATACATTTATATAACGTTAAGTCAACGGCGTTCATAAACACGCTGAAAAGCGATTATGCGAATTGATAGCACGCCAAAAATGCAAATACGAATTGGCATGTCAAGCAAGAACAAGTTTTAGCAAAAAATTATCCAGTGCTTCAATCCAAGCAGCAGACTGTTCTCATGAAATGGCGTATGCATGACACCCCAATTCGTATTTCCATTTTTGGCGTGCTATCATCCTATCATCCTTTATATAATTATTCATATGACGTAAAACCCATTTAGCCTATAAATGTACTATATAAATGAAAATGAGTATTTCAAAAGTATATTTTAGCCTAAATTACACTAATATAGGAAAATTAAAATACTTTTTTTGTCCCAATTTCTTCACTTTCAAGAAATAAACCATTGATCTTTTATTATATAAATAAACTTGCCTTGCCTAACGTTACCCGTCTGCAGTATTACATTTCTTGAGTTTCATCAATGGTCATTTAGATGCTAATAGTGACATGTGAATGTACAACAACACAAATTAACAAGGCTAAACCCAGTACCGTTGGTGCTTGGCAATGTTTTTTTCTTCAAAAATTTTGGATTATATATTTCTTATTTTATTTTGCTTTTTATTTATTTGTTTGTAGCCTATGTATGTATATATATATATATATATATATATATATATATATATATATATATATATATATATATATATAGGCTATATGTATATATATATATATTGTCTTATGCTATGTTCTCTGTCACACTGTACATTTCTTGATGTGTCTGTTGTTCCCCCTTCCCTGTCATTTATTTTTTATTATTTATTTTTTTTTTATTTTTTTGTAGATGTTTGTTTTATCTTTGTTTCTAGACAATAAAGAGTTGATTACAAAAAAATGGTCATTTAGCTGCTGTGTTTTCTGATGCTTTTCTAAACGTATCATGTCATCAATTCAGACTTTTAAGATTAGAGGTAAGATTAGACCGTAGTCATTTATCTAGTCAGTGTGCTTGTTTTAACAAGAGAAATAAAACTCGATGAAGACGTTGTTCTGCAGATTCGTCGTCACCTTTTTTTAAATCGCTCACTCTGGCTCGAACATGTAAGGCTGCATTATTACATTATTATCTTCAATGTAATCCAGATAAGCATTATCATGAAAACTGATAGATGTTTACAGGATATGTGCTAAAAGAAGACAAAATAAAGTAGCCTGTATTCTGTTTCAAAATAGCCTACCTCTTTTTTGTTTTTCATTGTGTGAACGACAGTTACTCTAGCATGCATTTGTTACTCTCTTACTGTATCTGACTCTTACTGAATCTGCTGATGGAATGGCAACGGCGATCGAAGTAAACTGTTAACTGCCGTTATGCAAAAATCACTTAGCTACAACAAAGAGGGCAGTGTAACGGATTAAATCACACACAAAAAACGGGATTTAAAAAAATCAAGAGAATTGTTTTGTTTTTTTATTATTGCTACCAAGCATCAATCAATACTCAAGACACTTTTTCAAAAGTCATTACCCACAAAATGTACTGTCCTGATTATATAAAGTAGTCCTTATGATCCTAAATGGAACTGTTAAACACAGTGGTTTCAATATCAGACTTCTGTCTATGGTGAGTAAACCGCATAAAAACAATTTAAGATCAAATGTTCTGACCATTTGTATGTCAATTTATATTTATTGATCTATGACAGTGGCTCCCCAACTCTGCACATTTTTTTTATTTCTCTCTTTTCTGACATACTTGAAGTTGTGGAGTACACGGAAAAGATTCCGAAGAGAAAATGCAAAAGTGGCGTTGCGCGTTATCACTTTTTATTCTGCGTTTAGACAAGCGTTTTGGGTGTGAAATCCGCGTGCAGATGGTGACGCAAAAGTCTGTAAAATTCACTGTAGTATGCACTCCAGACGGCTAAGAGTGCATACAATAACAATACCAAGCCCGCGCGAATGCGTACAACCTTCACTGTCAAACAGACCATTGCGTCATCTTTACCGTTTACACGGGAACGCGGCGGTGGAGCGATTTAAAGATTTCCGCTTTGGATGGGGTTTCACTTTTTTTGCGTTTTTAAGAACCAAAAACGCTGCTGCCGTGTAAACGAAAGGCACATCTGATAAAATATTTTTGTTTTCACCCGCGAGCGTTCTCGTGTAAACAGGGCCTTTGTCTGTGTCCGAAAACGGAAAAAAAAAGATGACAAGGGACAAAACAGGTAACACCTGTGTACAATGACAACAAACCAATTTAAACATGAGGGGATTCACATAGGGAACACATGGCAGGATCACATGACTATAACAGGGAATCACATGACAGGAAACATTGACACAAGAACTTAAAACAAAACATGACAATTGTAATACCATAACTTAACCTGTACAAGTATTTCTGAAGCAGAATGTAAATACATATTTGCACACTATCATCGAGTTAATGTGTCTTACAATGATCTGAGAAAGAGTAATTCAACAAACAGCTTCATTATCCCACAAGCCCGGTCTCATCCCTGGCCTAAAGGGTGCCATTTGCTTTGGATGTTGACACATTCATCAAAAGTGTCAGATTACGCCCTAGGATGAGAATGCATTGAACTGCCTGAAGAGTAAAGACATGTCTAGACCCGAGATGACACTTGAGCCTGTGCTACTTCAGCTGCCTTAAAAACAACTGTCAGTGTTTGTGAATTTTACCATACTGGTGCAAAATGCCCGTGCAAAATAATGCCCGTGTGTTCTTAGAAATTTTTGGTTTGGTGTGTTTGAGTGCTCAAATGAATTAGCGCGACGATTCAGGGAGCAAATCTGCTTTCTTCGTCCCTCTGTCTCTGGTCCTGCGCTGTGCTCAGTCAGTGTGCAGAGTGGCCAGCTGCTAGAAAGCCAATGTGTACTTCTTTTAGCGATCTATTTAGCGATATCTTTTGCATTTCTAATCCAAACAACGTCAAACTCGGCTCTGCAATTACTCGTGCCCGTAGCAAGACACTTGTGAAGTTTGACATCCATCGGACTGACGGTTCAGAGAGATATGCGATTAACAGACAGACGTTCCTGTAATTTATAGATAGATTTCAGCATTTTTTTATGAACATAGTACTGAATGGAATGCAATGGAATAGACATTTTCATTTCACTTTATGACGCTTTTATTATCAAATCACTTTTCTTATACTATTTTATCAAACCTAAAACAATCTCACTGATAGCTTTTAACATAACAAACTCTTATACACAAAACATAATGAATTAAGTTCTTTTAACAAACCAGCTTGCTTTAGTCTAACTGCCACTTCAGCAGTTACTGCAGATTTCCTGCATGATAGGACGTGTTTTCACATTAGCTCTTCTCCTAGGTGAAACACAGGAATGTTTTCCTCCCCAGACTGATCTCATGAAATTGCGCATGTATGACACACCAATTCGTATTTCCATTTTTGGCGTGCTATCAACACGCATAATCGCTTTTGAGCGTGTTTATGAACGCCGTTGACTTAACGTTACATTACTGTATCACTCTTAGAAAAAAGAGTTCCATATATGTAGCATAGGGTTCTTTACTCGAGTCCAAATGACTTTTTATGCTAAAAAAGGTTCTATAATAACAATAAAGAACCCGTTTGGCACAAAGGTTCTTTATAGGCTATTTTTCTTTCATATATTACATTATTCTCCAATATTTTGTAGTTGTAATTAAATTATTGTTTATTAAACTTAATATCCCATTTTAATCATGCTGATTTTTGGAGGAGAAAATCTGAAATGGCACTCTTCGTGGTATATTGATTAACTACATAAAATGATATAAATATATACATTTTCTAACCCCCATATCTTGAATTTTGATATAGAAAAATTTAGGGGTTCCAAATACGTAGCGCTTTAGAACCTTTTAAGGTTCTATATAGAACCTTTTCTTCTAAGAGTGTATATATAAATATATGACCTAACCCAACCCCGTCCCTAAACCTACCCGTCACTGTGGTTAATACCATTTATGAGTCTTCCAATACCATCCTACTCTCTAGGGTTCATTGGGGCTCTATATATGAAGCATAGGGTTCTCTCTCCAACGAACCTTTTATGCTAAAAATGGTTCTATAATGACAAGAAAGAACTCTTTTGGCACAAAGGTGCTTTATAGGCCATTATTCACTCATGTATTACATTATTCTGCAACATACTGTAGTTGTAATTAAAGTATTGTTTATTAAACTGTTGCAGTAACTTAATATCACATTTTAATGTTTTTGAAGGAGAAAAACTGAAATGGCACTCTTCATGTGATTTTGATTAACTACATAAAATGATATAAATATATACATTTTCCAACCCCTTAGATTTTGTGATCATTCACATGCATTCACAAATACA
The DNA here is from genome assembly GCA_038021265.1 of Cyprinella venusta. Lineage (NCBI taxonomy): Eukaryota > Metazoa > Chordata > Actinopteri > Cypriniformes > Leuciscidae > Cyprinella > Cyprinella venusta. The sequence continues at coordinate 3,692,139 of CM075887.1, forward strand.
TTTTAGGGTCTTGATTTTTGTCAATAATATAAAGGACAAAACAAATGATAATGAATGAACCCAAAAGGTTCCGTATAGAACCCTTTTCCTGGTTACAAAGAACCCTAAAGGGTTCTTATTATTTATTATTGAACCCTTAAAAGGGGTTCTGTATAGAACCTTTTAGGGGTTCCAAATACATAGTGCTGACAGAACCTTTTAGGTTCTACATAGAACCTTTTCTTCTAAGAGTGTATAAGGGGAAAAAAAACAAAAAAACAAACCAAAAAAAAAAAAACAACAAAAAACAAAATCGCTTCCCAGATGTAGATCTACATTTTGCTTCGTTTCGCTCGGACATTTAACGGCGTAGACATACACGCATACACGCGGAGAGCTCAAAATGTGTATAGATAACACGCCACTTGACTCGAAAGTGGTTTGTATGTTTACGCAAAAGTCATGATCCCATGTTGTCCTCCCTCATTTTATATCACTGCAGCCCATTATTGCAGTTTTTACCTCTTGTAATCACAGTCACGTCCAAGTACTCTGAGGCCGAGGGTGCTTTGGTCAGCGCAAGCGCCGGAAAGCCCAGGATCTCTCGCGTGTGTACGTCACTAATTGTTGACACAGTTTTTGGAAGTGTTATCCTTTACAGAAAATTACAATGGAAGATGATTTCTATATATCAATCAACTGATCACATCTTTATTCAGGACACACATATAAAATGGTCCATAGCACTATACAAAACAAAGAGAAAAGATTGTATAAAAAGACTACACAGTCAATATTCCACATTACAGAAAACATAAACTAAAGCGACAGTGATTCCACAAACCCGAAGTGAACCTAACAGCAATCAATGCAGGATTAGTGTTTTGATGATGCTATTATGTGACTCTGCTAGTCTACACATACATCTGAGATTGACAAGATTCCTGAGTACAGCAGGACATGCGGATACATGAACACTTACACACATTTGACTCGCACTGCCCCCTTGTGGCAATTTAAGCAGCAGACTCATTATGACCATCATTATGCCACCTTGAGTTTCTGCACACTACTTTTTTTACAGCGTTGCCACAAGTGGGCACTGTACATCAGAGTACAAAAAGCTTTAAAAAGTGTAGTCTTCACAAAAAGTGAACACATACTAAATTTGCAATTCAGCATATTAGCTTGTGCATATAAAAAATACAACACTGTCTATGAATGTCCTGGACGAGGTTGATTTTTTTTTTTTTCCGCAAACACGCAAGAGATCACTTCCGGCGCTTTCCGGCGGTTGCGCAGAACAAAGTGCCCGTGCCCTTATATCACTTGGACGAGGCTGTAGTAACAAGAAATAAACACGATACAAATACTGTTTTCTCACACAAACAGCTCGTTTCGTGTCTTAGGCCATCAATGTGTACTTACAATTACGAGTCATTTTTAATGTTTAATTTGGACTTCTCTGTGCATGCTCTTTGAGGTGGTGACCATAGACCTCCATTATATGACTGACAGACAAGAACGGTTTGACCTAAAAATATCAAATTTGAAAATAATGTGGAAAAAAATACACCTACATCTTGGATGCACTTGAGGTAAGCTAACACATACCAAAAATTAATTTGAAGGTGAACTATCCCTTTATGTCCTATTGTACTGAACTTTGGTTGTAGTTCCACTGGGGGTGATCGTCTGGGTGCAAAATGAAATATATTCATACTGTTGATAATTAGCATCATCGGGAAGATCATCAGAGTCGAGATGTTCATTGGTGTTTTCTCTTTATTACAGAAATGTTACAGGATTCATATTTCATTATAACAGTTGTTTGTGTGCCGCTCGTTTCTGCATGTAACAGGACATTAAAATCACTCTAATGCAAAGATTGTTTTAAAATGAAGAGACACATTTAATTTAACTATTTTATAAAAATAATTGATATGTATTTGATATATTGAAATGCGTTGAACATGTAATTTGGTGCCAATCGATGAATCTGCCTAGTATAACTGCACTAAAAAATGTGTCAGACACAAAATTACATCAATAAACCTTTGATTTCTCATGTGTGTGTGTGTGTGTGTTTAAATTGTTTTTTAAATATTTAATTTAATGTTTTTTTAATGTTCAGCCAATATTTAAATCACTTATTTGAAACATTTGAAAAAGATTCATCATATTGTGTACGTGATCCGGACATGTTTTGGAGTCAGCTCTTGAGTTATCGTGCTCAGTAAATGTGTTTGAACTGAATGTGGTTAAACGTGCTGGCCGGATGTTCAGTTAATGTGTGTTTGTGTTTCGTGAGAGTGTGAGACATGCAGTTTATTCTCACAACAACGAACAAACCTTCTGAGAACCTGATAGACCCTGAAACAACATAAAATGAGTGTTTTCTGATGAAGAGGAATCCAGAATGATGTTGTGATGAAATATTTGTTCATGAGATTCACAGTGAGAGTTTCTGAAACATAAAGAGGAAGAGGAAGAATATATTCAACTTAGTCAGCAGAGTGCAGACAGAGAACAGAGACAACTCAAACCAGCTTGCTTTTGATTTAGCAATCTATCCATAACAACTTTTTAATCAGGAAGTTGCTCTTGTCTGAAGAGACTCTCGGCTATCGTTTGTTCGTCACAATGTTTTCTCATCTGTGTGTTCTGATCCTGTTCATTCTGAGCGGTGAGAAACTCTTTACACTCTGATCAGCAGTTAATAATTTATTTAAACACAAATAAATTTTTACAAGAGATTAAAATGTTTTACCTTCTAGAGGGCATGGTTATACAGGAAATTAGATTAAGTCTCTGTCTGATAATGATATATTATTTTCACATCTTGTTCAGGTGTGTTTGGCGCTGGTACAGATGAAGTGAAGTCTGTGTCAGTGACTGAGGGAGATTCTGTCTCTCTAAACACTGATGTTCAAGTACAGAGTAGAGATCAGATACTGTGGATGTTTGGACCTCGAGAGACTCGTATCGCTGAAATCTATAAGCAGAGTATTGATATGTTTGACAGTGATGTGATTTTTGGAGACAGACTTCAGATGGACAGTCAAACTGGATCTCTGACCATCAGAAACATCAGAACCACAGACTCTGGACTTTATAAAGTAAACATCATCAGAAGCGAAGACACTCCATACAAGAAATTCAATGTTACGGTCTATGGTGAGTAAAGTGAATAAGATCTACTTTTTCTCTTTATGTGTTTAATGTTCGACAGAGACAGACTGTCTCAGACAGTAAAACATGTATAACCAATAAATTTAATTTAGTTTTTATAGGAGACTATAAAATAAATGATGATATTTTATGTCGTATTTTAAATCTATTAATTAAAGAATTGAATTATTTTAATGTGATAGTGTTTTAAAAAGTGAGAATCTGTGAAATGTGTCAAACTTGACATTAGATTTTTTCTGGTAGAAACATTCACAAAACTTTACAACTTAACAATTAACATTATCATCCGATTATTTTTTCCAGTATCTTGTTGAAGTTGTTGTGGCACATCTGTGTGTATGTTTCCCTTTATTGAACTGCAATTATTAAAAATCTTCAGATACTTTGTATAATATTTATATATATTTGATAATAAACCTCTTCTTTTGTGTTTTCCAGCTCCTCTTCCTATTCCTGTCATCATCAGAGACTCAAACTGTTATTCATCATCATCATCCAGTCAGTATTGTTCACTGGTGTGTTCAGCTGTGAATGTGAGTGATGTGACTCTCTCCTGGTATAAAGGAATGAGTGTATTGTCCAGCATCAGTGTGTCTGATCTCAGCATCAGTCTCTCTCTACCTCTGGATGTGGAATATCAGGATGAAAACACTTACAGCTGTGTGATCAACAATCCTGTCAGAAACCAGACCACACATCTGGACATCAACACACTCTGTCACACAGGTGCAGGTACGGCAACATTTTCAACATATTACTTTCTTTCTAAATGTGCAGTTCATACGGTGTCTATGAAGTCCGACTGAAAGGATTGACCATTTTCTTTCTTTCTTTATTACAGAAATGGCACCGACTTCATATTTATCACTTATATTCATTATAACCGTAGTGTGTGTGCTGTTCATTTCTGCGTGTGTGTTTTACTGTTGCTGCACGAAATGCAACCGAGAAAAAACAGAAGGCAAGTATTACTATATTACTAATTCAAATTTTGAACATTTAATACTTCTAAAATGACACATATTCTTATTATAGAATAGAAACTATATCAGTGTGAAATGTCATCTGATTAAGTAATATATAATAAAGTTAAAACCACTGAAAATCTCCATGTGTGTGTGTTTGTAGATCAGGAAAGCCTGTCAGAATACACAGAGGTCATCTACCGTCTTCAGATCACACACCATCACTGATCATCACTCAGATCATTAATATTCATAACTATAATGTAATATTCAGAGACAGACTCCAGATGGACAGACACACTGGATCTCTGATCGTCAGAAACATCAGATCTGAACACACTGGACTTTATGAACTGTCCATCATCCGCAAAAGAAAAACTTCATACAAGAGATTCAATGTTACCGTTTATGATTTAAAGATTTTTAATTTAATTAAAAGAGATTAATTTAATTGGAAAATACAAAACAAGTATTGTTATTTTATCATACATTTAATACCCTCTTTTTATATAATTAGTGTGCTTATATTTTTTTATTTCAATTATCTTTTAAATCATGTTTAATTGCCTACTGATTATGTTTCATCTAGTGTCTGCTTCATATCAGTGTTTATGTATCACCCTTATTTTCTTCTTTTGTGGAGATGTAAAAGTATTTCTAGATGACTGAAACAGGGTCATGTAACCACAAACACACTTCACACACTTCACCTTCTTCCAAGCAAGGCCCATCTCTATCTTTAACTTGTTTGTTATCTAGCAGTTCTTGCTATCACTTATGATGAAGAAACCACACGCAGAACATGCTAAACTTAGAATGACGATATATATATATATATATTTCAAACTAGTGATTCGGAGTGTGTGTAAAGCAAACTACAAAAGTTTGGCTATGTGGTTTCAATGAACAAACATGTTTCGGAGTGTGCTGAAATGTCAATGGTTATAGCCTACCTATAACACCTGCTATGACATATACAACAGACATTTCATATCATTAAATATTTGTATATTACATTTAATAGATTACACTTTCAATAAAACATTTGCAATTTGGGTTGTAAAAGGATGTTTTGACTGAGTTTGTGTTGCATTTACACTGTTTGACCAGTAGAGGTCGTGAGCGTGTCATGTTTCGAGCCACAGTGAATTGTTTTCACAATTTAGAAAAGCTTCGTTTATCTTGAAGAGTTCTAAGACAACACATAACGGGTCCAAATGAGGTTATTATGTTCTGTTGACAATTATAGGCTATATGTTAGCTTAATATTTTTGCAGTTTACTTTGATGGTGAAGATCGTGCAAGAATACACAAACCTCGACTTGATGGCGGTAAGGTAATCTTATAAACTGGAGACGCTGGGGATAGTGATGTTATGTGACACTGAAGCTTCAAAGCATGGTTATCGAGACGCAGAACAACTTCTCATGCGTGCGTATTGTTTTTAGAAACACGTGATCAATGAAGCCTCGCTTTATTTTTAGTCACGTCACGTGAATGCTGCTGCGCTGCAACTTTGCATGTCGGAATGAGACCACTACTCTACACGTTTATGGAAGTTCAATTCCATTTACTAATGTGGTGTAATCTATAATATTGTGGTGTGATCTATAATGTGGTTACACTGCCAGGGCACTAGGTGGCAGTAAGGGGCTATGTGGGGTGTCTGGGGCAGTACAGCAATAAGGGAATCCATGGCTGCGTTCCAAACCGCATACTCAGTGAGTAGGTTCTTAATTTCAATAAGTACTTACTCAACGAGCGCTAAAAAAAAGTAGATACTTTATAGCCAAATCTAGTTGAGTATGAATGCGAACCGGACACCTGCTATGTTATTCTCACCTACTCTTTTATCAATACTGAGGATTCGGACGTACTTTTTTGCTCGCCTACTCTTTTCGGTTTGGAACGCAGGGCATGTGAATCGATCCAGTTGTCTTCATTCTTATCATAAGAACACAACATAACAACTAACATATATTGGCTGACCATATTTTCTGCCATATGACTAAGCAGTACATCCTTAAATTAATAAGACCAGCATTTACATATATATATATATATATATATATATATATATATATATATATATATATATATATATATATATATATATATTGTCATGGTTTTACAAAAAAAATGTCATGGTTAAAAGTTGGTCACTGTATAGGCTAGGCTACCATGGTTACTTTAGGAAAGGGCAATATGGTTGCCTTGCAAACGTCTGTTTTTGTCTTGTCGATGTCCAATCCTGTAAACGTGTTCATACATTTTTACCAGTATGTTTTTGTTGAGAATTTGCATTTGGATTAGATTGTAGATTTAAATTTAATGACATGAATTTTTTTTATGGTTGTTTTGCATCGACTTTGATTGAATTTGCATAACCGCTTAAGTTTAACTTTACATTGCAAGTTTTATTGCACCATCAACCTGAGTGATAGCCGAAGGGTTTACTTGATCTTATGTTAACCCCACTCCAACATTCTGTTTACTAACTGCAATAACTGACTGATAAACATGTTTTTGGCACATTATTGACAGCAAGGGGCTTTCTCTACTCTGAACTCAGGATTTTTAGTATGGATTGCACTCAGGCCGTTTCCATTTATTTTTAGTTATCGATGGCCTTATGCACAGCTCCACTACTTCCTGAACTTTAGCCAGCTCCTTGTTTCCTGTCTGTCATTATTGGTTAAATTGATTATTAATTCAGGTGTCTGACCTTAGTAGTCACAGCAACAATAATCAGACACACCTGAATTAATCAAGTTTGGCCAATAATGGCAGACAGGAAACAAGGAGCTGGCTGAAGTTCAGGAAGTAGTCTAGTGCAGCTGTGCATAAATCCAATTCATCGTGTCTATTCAGTATTTGACATACAACTCAATTGTGCTAACTTAAAACATGTTTAACATTTGAGTTAAGCATATGAACCAATAATATTTTCATAAAAATTGCCTAAAAGAAAATACCATGAAATGTCATGCTTATTTTATTGCTTGTTTTTATATATTAATACATTAAACCATATTTCCCCAAGGCATTTTTATACCTAACCTGTTTTTAATATGAAACGATACTCGATACACTATAAAACTGACTAGTTTTTAATTATTAGTTTCATTTTGTGTCGTGATAGTTTAAAATAAAAATTAAAAATTTATTGTTATGTTTTTATAAAGACTATATGTTTTGAGAATGTGATAGGATTATAGCTTTTCTTGATTTTTCATAACATGACTTCACATGAGTTTCATAGGATGTGGTTTGAAAGTGAGAGACGGGGGAAATGCCAGCGATCAAAATAAGAGATCGAGATGCTTTTCATGCACAGCGACATTTTCCAGCTAAGTTACAGAGTCAAAGTGAGATGTTCTGTGGTCTTATTAGGCTATTGAATGTATAGGGTACATGCGTAGATTGTGTGTGTGTGTGGGTGGTTTTGTGGGTTAGAAGGTGCAGGGCAGATTGTTCCTCAACAAGCCTATGAGTAAACAGCCTTACTGCAAACTAATGTTGAAAATATAAATACAATGTTTCTAGAAGTCAAATCGGCTTTGCCGGTCATGATCTTCATCTTTCACATGGAACGAACTACACATATTGTTTTTTATTCCATTCATTGCACTGCGCCTCATGTTTCTAAGATTAAAAAAGTGTTCTATGTGAACTGCATTCAGCTGCATTTGATAATATAAACACCAAAAGCCTGTTCACTCCAGGATGATAACTATACTGATAAAATGTCATTTTTAAAAAATCAAATGGAAAAGAATAGCCCTCACAATATCACTGGAATCACTTTCAGAATTCAGTTCACACAAATAATACGTTAAATAACTGCTAGTTTACAGGAAATCCCTTGCAATCCCTTTCATATGCAGGCAATCTCTCTCAGTTTTGTTTTTTTCTGAATCTCCCACTCGATTTTAGCAAATCAGCCGAAGAGGTTGAAAAACGCCTAGTTTAAAAACACCCCAAAACATGGAAATGCCCTGTGCATAGCAAGCCCCGCATTTCAATTGGTTTTGGTTAGTCATCATTTTGTGGTTGACAAGTGCTGTTAGACTGCCTGGACAAACCAGCCTAAAATGTCATTCTTTAGACCGTCACCTAACAACAAACTGAGCCGTGTTTAATGGAGACCATCAGATCAGTAATAAAAGGTAGTGGGTAGGGAATCTATTGTAAACACTTTTTGTTATATAGGTTTTAAACTCCTCATACCAATCAATAATAGAAGTCGTGTGCAAATAAAAACATGTCCATTCTTTGTGGAAGTCTCAGGACCAAAAAATGCAATGATAGTATGTCCTGCCTGGCTGTCAACGCATGTATTTAACTACCTCCGTGCACCCATTATTATTGTAACGTCATGTTGTTTGAGACATGATGCAATTGAATTTAACGCAATTTTGTCTCTGGTCTCGTGACACTTTGCATACTCAGCTCGTGACTGGCGATATTTTGAAGGGAGGGTGGGATCAAATGTTTTCAATGCTAAATTGTGAAGGGTTGGATTCTGGAATACTCTGCGGCTTCAATGTATATCTTTTGAGTGGTTGTTAAGTTATTAATCGATTTTTATCTTTCTAAATATTTAATGACTTCCAGGTTTATGAGATTTTTTGTGGTCTGCTTAATGAAACGTGTGCTCTCCATATTTTTTTGAGAGCACACAATTGACCTCTCGGTCAATTGTGAGAAGACAAGCTGTTCTCCAAAAAAGGTGCAGAGCACAGATAAACGTCGGAGGTAATCATGTTCAGGAACAGTAGTGTTGGAAATAAATGCTAACCCCTCTAAGAATGTCAGCCTTAGAAGGTCGAATAAATGAGTTTTTGGAAATGTTGAGCGCCATGTGTGTAAACATGCAGATTAAAGGTCCTTTCACACTGGACGCGATTTTGACACGAATAAATCGCGCGATGGTTTTATTTTTTACACCGAACACGAAAGTGCTGCAGCGAAAAAACAACTTTTATTTATTTAGCTTCGATGTTTTTTTGTTTGTTTGTTTTTGTTTTTCTTCTTACTTTTGAGGCGATAGAAAAAGTTTCAGCCAATCACATTCTAGGAAACAAAGGTGATGTCACATCAACAACAAAGGATCTTCTGATTGCTTGTGTGTCGAGTCATCTGTGAATGAGAATCTGAAGCAAGGACAGTTGGGACGTTGTCCTCATTCGGATCGAGCCCAACCAGGTGTTTACATGAAGGCTTTTCAGACGATTTGAGCCTTCAATCCATTTACTAATGGAGTGTATTTGATTGCATGTAAACGCGAATACATTAAATTACAATTCTACAATAAAAAAAGTAAAAAGAAAACACATGAACATAACATACGCAGCACAGCCGTTATTGGTTCTTGCCATAGCAGGAAAACAAACAAACTCCTCTCGTGGAGAGGATGTTTTCTCTGATGACTGCTGCATGGGCAGAAGTGAACCTGCCAGGACTTACATAATACGTAATGTCCCATAATAAATGGCCCTACTCGAAGGTGCCAGATCAGACAAAAAAATGTGCTTGTGCTTATTTGGAAATGTGCTTTTTAGCGATTGGGATTTTTTTTTTACTCAATTATTTAGATTGAATAGACAATAGTGAAGTGCACAGCGCCGGTCAACACCGTCATTAACATTTTTATAAAGCCAATTTAAAGCATAAACATCACTGCAAAAAGACCTCTAATATAAAATCTATATTTATTCACGTAGTATAATAATAGTAAGTTCTCTCCCTCGTGTCCTGCATTGTCCCGCAAAATCAGGTCTGCTGTCCTGCAACAGTGCAACAGCCAATTAAGTGGTCACCAAAGTCGGCGCAAATGTTTTGGTATGTTGAAGCTCTCTCAAATTCGCATCGCGGCTGATGTGAATGGGTTTGATTGATGCAACCTATTCGCACGTGAACTATTCGCTTTTTCGTTTTGCTTCTTCGTTACGCGTCCGGCGTGAAAGAGCCTTAAGCGGCTGTAATATTATAATAAGATCCCTTCCTACGTCAGAAAGGGAACAAAATCTGAGCGGCTCGTTTTTTTTCCAAGCGGCAACATTCTAATCTGAAAGATGAAGCCTACCCGGAAGTGGGAAAAACTGCAATGCATCTCAAATCCACTAGAGGGCGGTCCCAAAAGGGAGCAAATATCCATAGACGTCATGTTATAATGTCCGTTTTCACAGCATAAATTCATATGTTTACAGTTTGGTCCCATAGACTTTTATTGTAATCTTCAATATGTTCCGCTTGCCTGACAACTGTGAGGGGGGTGAATTTTTTTCTAACTCGTTAGTTTAGATCATATTTAGATATAACTTTGATTGACAGCTGATAACGGGCTGCGCCGAGTGAATTTGACGTCTCGGCCATGATCTGACACAACACATCATACCACCTCTGTATCCTTTCTGAAACTTTTGTATTTTGTATTTCCCAAAATTTTCCAAGATGGCGCCGCCCATACCCCCCATAAACAGCCTCAAAACCGTTCTTCAGAGAGTCTATGGGTGACGTCACAGACGCTTTGTCCATATTTTTTACAGTCTATGGTTTTTTCACATGCTTGCAGAGAAAGGCTTACCAAGGCTTTTCATCTGAGGTCAAATTTAATCGCAAAGGTCATTAATTAGCTGTCAAATTAACAGTCAAAAGACAACATATTTTAGCCTCGATCAGAAGAATTTTATAGGATTTGCTAAATTTGTCTCAGACGGCTAAATAATGTGTGCAGCCGGCTTTAAAGCATGATCGGAAACGACTTTCTGGCAACAATGCTTAGCCTAATGGTTTGGTTTAAAAAAAACGAGATTAATTGATCTCTTTTAAAAAGTTTGATTTTAAAACTCTGATATCCTGTTTTGTGTATGAATACCACCTCTTGTCTGGTGGTAGGAGAAGTGGCAATGTCTGAACTTTGCCACTCCTCCGTCCTCCCCCTCCCCACTGCAGACTCTCGCATTTCAGGCAAAGCTCATCTCAAAAGAACTTGTTTTTCGGATCTTACACTGAATGGAGTAACTCTGACCTAAGAATGGTCTGCCAAACTACAGGGTCCGTAATCATTTAAATGAGCGCTCTTCCACAACATTACCAACGGGTTTCAGCGGAATTTATTCATCTCTGAATTATTTATTTTGAGCACAACTGAGTCTCTCGAAGTAGAAACCTGCTTCTTTTTCTTTTCCATCAGAAAAGCCAACCTCTTTTCTAGCAGTATATGGAAAAGACGCAGACAACTGTTGTTGCATAATGTTACGTTTTTTGCTTACAAACTGTTTGAGCTGTTAAAGAAGATGGTTTGCATATCTTTATTTTTTTGCTCATGGCTTTTAGGAGGTAAGTTTTTGCAGTTTTATACGTGAAACAGTGAAATTTAATTCTGTGCTTTTAATTCTCTACTTGGCCCATAGAAATATAAATAAATAAAATAATAATTATATACATATATGTGTGTGTGTGTGTGTGTGTGTGTGTGTGTGTGTGTGTGTGTGTGCGCTTCCTTTCCTGCTTAAAATTGGACACTTTAACAATATCAATAAAAATTCTCATAAATTTTATAGTAAATGTAGCCTACATGAGAGTGCATATCTATATCACGAATTTAATTTCTCGTACCATACATCAAAAATACTTTTTGCGTGCATAATACGCACTTTATGGCGTGCAATACGCATGAATTCCCCCAAGTGGTTTACATGAGATCGTGTTCATCATAATATGTGCAGAAATATTATGTGAATTATTTGCACAACAAGATCATGCACAGTTGCAAATGTATTTGGCTAATTATTTTCCTTACAAATATAATATATTTGTATCCCAACATGCAAACTAAAATGTCCTCTAAAACATTTGATAATATGTTTTAATGATTTATTTAATACAAGTAAACAACAAAATCTGAGCTGGAAAGTTTGAATTTAGTTTTAAGTTATCTGTACTTTTAAACATTAAAGTTAAGTTTTTGTAAATTTAAAAATAAAATTTTAGTAAACACATTAGGTCAACTTAAAGCTGTAGTCTGTAGTTTTTCCTCTTTGTCGCCTATTCCTCTAGTTTTTCCCATCATCAGCTTGACGCAAGTTTATCGTGGATTAATCCAAATTAATGTTTTGAGGAGAATAAGCAGCTGTCAGCGTGCCGGTGTGGAAACACTCTTTTTTTACAGTCTATGATGGATACTGTCTTTCGCGATCACAGATTCTACTTTTTTGATGTATGACCAACATAAATTTCACGTGACTACATTAAATGTGTTCTGCCATCAAATTGATAAGTTTAATTATATTAAGTGCTGTGAGAAAAGGCTATAAATCCTCCAAAATCCTCGCTTGCAATATTTCCTACTAGCCGGGACTCTTCTTTATGTATACAGATGTGACAAAAAGACATGCTCAAATTTCCTGCGGAAATCCACCAGTACCACTGGAATTAAAAACATTGTTACAAGCTCACCGCTTTGAATCGATCTGAGGCTAGCAGATCGTTTTGAACACTGGCTGGATATGTACTTGCTCAATTTATTTTGGATACTTTTTAAACCCAAAAAAGTCACGGACTGCAGCTTTAATTAAATGGAGTTGTCAATTTCCCCAATACGCAGTTGAACTAGAGAATCACTTTCTTCAAATCATTTGTGTAGTCTTATCTTATTAGGGTTCACAGTGTATCATTATATTATTAATGTACTTTTTTAGCTGTTTCATTAAACTGTTCAAGTCTTTTGCAGTTTTAAAGTCGACACAGCAGCAACTACATTCAAATACTGTAGCCAGCTCAACAGCAAATGGTAAGATGATCTAAGATGACCTTATTTCATTAGACACGTAATGTCTGTATAAAGCTTTATGCTTTTTTGTTGTTGTTGTTGTATCTTTAGCTTTTATACGTTGTTTAAAATATATAGTTTAAGAAATTATAGTGGTTTTATTTTGTCTTTCTCCAAATAAACGATATGATATCTGAGGTGATAATCTAATTGTGCTGACTGTTTTGTTCTAGGTGTGTTTGGTGTTTATACAGATGAAACTGAGACAAAATCAGTGATGGAGGGAGATTCTGTCACTTTACACACTGGTGTTACTTTAATACAGAGAGATGAACAGATACTGTGGACATTTAGACCTCGAAAGTCAGAGACTCGTATCGCTGAAATCTATAAACGGATCATCTCTATATATGATAGTGGTGATAATGAGAGATTCAGAGACAGATTACAGATAGATGAGAAAACAGGATCTCTGACCATCACAAACATCAACAAATTACACTCTGGACTTTATAAAGTACAGGTCATCAGTGAAAGGGTCAAACACGTGAGCTTCAATATTGCTGTCTATGGTGAGTAAATCATGAATTCTTTATTTTGGTCTTGAATATGGATGATTGAAGGGTGTTTAAAAAAATGTTAAAAATGTCATTTATTTTGTATATCGAAAAACTTCTGACTAGTTGCTAGGGGTGTACACGTATTCGTATTGAACCGTTTCGGTTCGAGGCTTTCGATGCGGTACGCATACAAACCGAAAGATTCCTTGGACCATTTTTCCTGCCGACAAAATTCGCGCTGGCACGACCACACCGTTGCGCAAGATCAAATAGCAAGCGTAATGAAAGCAGAACGAAACTGCGCTACTCATTATGTGCTTCACGGATCGTTTATCAGTTTTGGACCAGCAACATCTGTGCAGCGCGAGCCGATCTCGATCAAGCGACACTGTCACTACACAGCGCCGAGACGTGAAAGTGGCCGCACGGCTAGAATCGATACTTCGGGAGATTAGTATTGGTATCGACATAACATAAAAATAGATATAAATAGGCTACTGTGTTTGATATGGGATTAAAATGATGGGCAGTGCATGAGATATAAACTAATGATTAATTATTTCAATATTCTTTCTTTTGTTCCGATCAGAGCATGTGAGCGGAGAGCGCATTTCTTTATATTATTATACACTTTATATTATTGAACAATAAGTACAATGTACTTGTGCTCATGTTGTATTGTAAAACACGTTTTGCTGCTATTGAGGTGTGATCTGGGTAAGGTTAAGGACAGGTGTGGTGGTATTGGTAGGTTTAAGGGTAGGTTAAAGTGTAAGGGATGGGTCAGCTGTGTAATTACAGATGTAATTACTTAAATTAGTTACAGCTGTAATTACATGCTGGTATTTTAAAAATATAAGTACAATGTACACAAAAAGTCCATTGTATCAAATTATTTGTTTCAATGAAAGTACATAGTACTTAAAGCCACTTAATATTTTAAAAAATAGGAAATTTCTCTGGCATTTCTTTCTTTTTGCTGTATCGAAAATGTACCGAACGTACCAAACCATGATTTTTTGTGTACCATTACACCCCTACTAGTTACCATTGTTCATGCCTTATATACTATAGTATTAGTTTTTATGGCATATTAAAGGGTTAGTTCACCCAAAAATGAAAATTCTGTCAGCATTTACTCACCCTCATGTTGTTCCAAACCTCTATGTGTTTATTTGTTCTGCTGAACACAAAGGAAGATATTTGGAAGAATGTTTTAATCAAACAGATCTCATTCCCCATTGACTACCATAGTAGGATGGTAGTCAATGGGGAATGAGATCTGTTTGAAACATTCTTCAAAATATCTTCCTTTGTGTTCAGCAGAACAAATAAACACATAGAGGTTTGGAACAACATGAGGGTGAGTAAATGCTGACAGAATTTTCATTTTTGGGTGAACTAACCCTTTAAGAAGCATTTGTATTTTTATATTGAGAATCTTTACAGACATCTTAATGACTCATTCTTCCTAAAAAAAAATGTCTTTATCTTTTAGCGCTTTTAACTGTTCCTGTCATCAGTGATTCGCCACAAAAACCTTCAGTAGTAGAAAGATCATCAAGCCAGTATTGTTCACTGGTGTGTTCATCTGGCAATGTGAGTGATGTGACTCTCTCCTGGTACAAAGGAATGAGTGTATTGTCCAACATCAGTGTGTCTGATCTCAGCATGAGTCTCTCTCTACCTCTGGAGATTCAGTGTCTGGATGATTCATACAGCTGTGTGATGTCTTATTCATTCACCAACCGAACTACACACCTCAACATCACTGATCTCTGTCAAGCGTGTCCAGGTTTGTCAACATTTAACAAACTCTGCATCTTGAACACAAATTTATGCATTTTACTGATCACACCAGGCATTTAATTGGCGTTTTCCTCATTACAAAACATACATTTGATGAATATACTCTTATACTCTTATGGTCACAACCACATTTGATCATTCCTGCTCAGAGATTTTTAGGTTTTTCTATTTCTGTCATGTCCGAGTTTAAATTTCCTATGTTTGTTTATGTTAATTTGTTTCTATGGTGTCTAGTGCTGATTTGTTTCCATAGTTACCCATTGTTTTCACCTGTATCCAGTTAAGTTATTTGTCCCATAGATATGTATATAGACCATTTCACAAGATGTAAACAACACTGGCCCAGAAGCACTTCCTGTTTCAGTTTTTTAACACTACATAAAAGCTGGGATAAAATACAACCAACAGAACATTTAAAACTGAATCAAGGAGTTAAACAAACATCTTTAAAAAGTTTTCTTTACATTTAAAATAAAGAAAACAGTTACAAACTGAAATAGGAAGTGCTTCTGGATCAGTGTTGTTTACATCTTGTGAAATGGTCTATAAAGGCTAGATGTGTTACGGCGGAGTTTCCATCGTCATCACCGGCGGCCATCTTGTCACAGATGGGCTCTGTGGTATCTGATGTAAGAAATACTCTTATCTAGTTGAAATCTTGACGGATTTACAAACAGTTTGGTTTCTTACAAACGTTATTAACGTGGCTATAATTCTGGATGATTATTTATTTATACACTTATTATTCATAAGTATGCAGTATCATAACTACATCTCTGCCGTTTATAACAAACCAGACTGTTTGAAAATCGGTAGAAAATTGAGCAGGTGATTTAAAAAGAACATGCACCATTAAACAATGTTACCAATGAGCGAGCTGCCTGTGACAAGATGGCTGCCAGGTGCTGACGTCGACTTCCATTGGCCAGCAGCGCGGACGACATATCTAGCCTTTATATACATATCTATGATTTGTCCCCCTTGTGTATTTATACTCCTCATTACAGTAATGGCTGTTTTTGTCTTTTGCATTGCAGAAGCCAGACAACATTTATTTCTCACGTTGATAATTGTTGGTTTGCTGGTCGTGATCATAGCGGGGGTTGTGTTGATGTGTTGTTGCTGTAAAAACTACAAACAAGCAAAACGAAAAGGCAAGTATTAGCGACTTGTTGCAGTCTATCTTTTTTGCGGAGGCAGTGCCAACAAATTTCAAAATTTCTGAATTGATTATTAAACAGCTCAGACAACCGAGGAAGAGGTAGTTTATACTGATACGACGTTTACCACGCACAGAGCTTTAGATGCGGTAAGATACGTTTGTTATTTACCTAAATCTTTATTTTGTCGATATTGTTTGTTTGCACATCTGCTTGTGCATGGCTGCTCTTTAAATACTTGATGTTGCATCAAGACGACATGAATAATTGTTCTTATTTTGTTGATGCTTGTGGCCTATAGGTGGTTCAATTTATTTTTTACCATGTTTAAACATGATTTGCGTTCTCACATCACCCTCATGATATGCTGATGGTTGTGCATTGCGTGACCAGCTTCAGGCCAGTTCTTCTGTACACGTTCCTACATGATAATGAAGCTCTAATTTAGATGAAGGATTCTATTGATTCTCTAATATATTTAGTTTCCCATTTTAACAGCCTTTGTGGAACATGGTGCAACATTTTCTTAATAGCTGATATTATTTTGTGAATTTGATCTTTAAGCATGTATAGTAGTTTAATCTCTCTCTCTCTCTCTCTCTCTCTCTCGAATTTCTTTCTTTTCTTTCAGGAGACTAATAGACGGGATGAGACTGAGTATTCAAGTGTTGTTTTGAGATGATAACCACAGAGTCTGTTATTGTACGGCTCTGTTATTAAAGGATAGACAAGCATGTTGGAGCACATCTGCCAATGCTTCATTACTCAGTCATGTCTAGACGTGAGTACAGCTGGTTTGCGTGCCTAGTTGTTAGTATTATTATATAGCGATCATAATACTACCCTATTCCATGAGTCAGAGATACAGAGGTAAAGAGAAAGAAGTCGACTCAGAAAACATCTACGTTTTCACCAATGGTAGTAAGTAATGAGAGCAACATGCATTTAATGACCTGTTGAATGTGTGTGTAAAGCCAAGGGCTCCCTCTACTGACTGTAATTGATACTTACAAGAATCACTATGATGGATTTTGCTGGTTATCATGGATAAGTAATCAAGTTAGTCTCTGCTGGTTCTGTACATGACTGTAACTGCACAACATGAGGAACAAAAGCATATTCCTCTATTAATGACAAGATCTAAGGGAAAATTTCTTATAATGGTAATTATGAGATGATTTTGATTATGGTCATGTCAGCGAATGTGGTACTTTTGCAAAGAGTCATTTTCTGCTGAATGCTTTCATGTCATTAAGTGATGTTAAATAGTGGGTTGATTTAATGTCATGCGAAAGTGTTGTTGTTTTTTATAAAAGCATTCAGTGTACATTACTTGTACTTTATAATGGTGTTGTAATCATTGCTGTGTTTTTATTTGCGGAGAAATAAATATTTCTAAACTTTCCCTCTGTACTGATTGTGTTTGTCTCCACTAAACTTGTAAGTATGAAGTTGAACGAGATGAGATGGATAACACAGCGGCCTTCATCTAGTGCATGCAAGAGTATCCGTGGGCATAATAATTAATTCAATTCTATATCAATTCCATTATTTTCGGTTATGTGATCCTGTTGTTTCTATGTTAACTTGACAGTGGGTTAAAGATGTTGATTTCACAGGAAGGATTTTCTTGTATCCAAGAAAAGCAGAAACAATGAGTAACCGTGAAATCTCGTCTGTGTTAAAATACATTCAATTATGTATTATTTTAAACCAATAAAATCAGAAAAGTATCTGTTGTCTTAACAGTTTTTTCCACTACACGCTTCATGCTGTGACGCTAAAGGCTGCGGTAAAACCTTTGGTCTGTTTTTAGGTCAGTGTAACCTTTTACTCAACAAACCTTTCTGTGTCTTATTAGACGTTTGCAGTTGTTCAGCGTGTTTTACTTTGTTCTGGATTTACATTTTCCAAGGATTTTAATTTTACTTTAGAAAGTGGAGTGTGTCATTGGATACTTCACGAATTTCTATTGTTCATCACACCACAGCACTATAAGGAGTGTTGCTTTCAGAGACATTTTGAATATGATGTCAAACGCTGCTGTCTTCTTTCTATGTGTGTGTGTCACAAATTGTAAGAGGATTTTGTTTAATTTTATGTATATGGAGTTCAACTATGTGTTTGACTTGTTTAATTTGAGTTAAACTATTTTAATTCAAGCTGCACTCTTTATTTTATTTTTATACATCTAGTTTCAGGTGTGTTTGGTGATACGGATGAAGTGAAGTCAGTGTCAGTGACTGAGGGAAATTCTGTCTCTCTAAACACTGAAGTTCAAGTACAGACAGGAGATCAGATACTGTGGACGTTTGGACATCAAAACACTCGAATAGCTGAAATCTTTAAAAGGGACCAAATGAACTACATATTTGTCAGTAATGATGTGATATTCAGAGACAGACTCCAGATGAACAATCAAACTGGATCTCTGATCATCAGAAACATCAGATCTGAACACACTGGACTTTATGAACTGACAATCATCAGAAGCAGAAAAACACTGAAGAGATTCAATGTGACTGTCTATGGTGAGTAAACTCTATGAATCATATCACAAATGCTATAATTGCTAATTATTATTATTATTTAATTATATGCTGAACTCAAGTCCGCTGAATAATAGTTTCCTCAGAGGGATAGTTCACTTCGAAATTAATTTTTGATAAGTTTTAGCTTACCTCAAGGGCATCCAAGATGTAGGTGTCTTTGTTTCCACAGCATTTTCAATTTTGACATCTTTTGGTCAATCCGTTGTTGTCTGTCAGTCATACACTGGAGGTGAAGGGGGTCCTCAATCGGTTCACCTCAAAGAGCCTGCACAGAGAAGTCAAAATTAAACATGATTTAATGACTCGTAAATGTAAGTAAACTTACACATTGATGGCCTAAAACGAGCTGTTTGTGTGAGAAAACGAACAGTATTTATATCGTTTTTACCTCTTGTTAACAGCCATCGAACTGGAAATCGGGAAATGGAAGACATTTCGATATATCTAAATATGTTTAGTGAAAGGTAAAACTTCCGAAATCTCCGTGTAAATAATGCGTGACGTAGACGAAGCGCGAGAGATCACTTCCGACGTAACGCCTGGAGACGGTTCAACTTAATTTTAAAGTGAACTAGCTGCTATACCTTTAATGCAGAATTCAAATGATAATACAAATGCCCAAATTTGCAGTGAAATGACCTACAAATTGTTGAAATTAATATATGCACAATATCTGTTCAACTGTTTGACCGGCATCTTAGTTTAGATGCAGACATGTCTCTCTCCCTAGCCTTGCATTCACATTTTGGGATTCTTTTTAATTTGCCTAGCAAGAAAACATCTGTATCATGTTATATTATTATTTTTGATAATAATACTGAGATAAAACCTACATGTTCTTTCATGTTTTCCAGCTCCTCTACCCATTCTTGACATTTCCAGTCACTCTATAAACTGTTCATCATCATCATCAAGATCATCAGAGTCCAGATGTTCACTGGTGTGTTCAGCTGTGAATGTGAGTGATGTGACTCTCTCCTGGTATAAAGGAATGAGTGTATTGTCCAGCATCAGTGTGTCTGATCTCAGCATCAGTCTCTCTCTACCTCTGGATGTGGAATATCAGGATAAAAACACTTACAGCTGTGTGATCAACAATCCTGTCAGAAACCAGACCACACATCTGGACATCAACACACTCTGTCACAAATGTCCAGGTACGCCAGGGCTCACATTAGGCCTACTGATCTGTTCCTCCATGGACTGATATTTTTTATTTATAGACTGATGTATTTTTTGACTGAATTCTTAACAGAAAGACTGTAAGTTTTTCTCTCTATGTTGATTACAGAACAGAGCCATCGTTCATATTTTACTCTGATAATAATCAGTGTGTGTTTGTTGGTGTTCATGCCTGCTGTTATACTCATATACTGCTCCAGGACATTCAGTCGAGCGCAACAAAAAGGCAAGTATTCGCCATATGGCATTATACTAAAATTATGTTAATACACATTTTGTTTATAAATTAAAGTTATTAAATATATAACACCAATTAATAATAAAAAAAACTTTCATTGAATTAATCAAATGAGTTATGTGTTTATAAATGCATATATAATTCTTGTATTTTTGGTGGGAAAACAAGAATTTATCAGAAGTTCTCGACTCAGTCAAACTCATGTCATGTGATCATGCTGCACTAGATGGCAGGAAAGAACATACTGATGTTAAATCTGCACTAAAATTTCCGCTCGTGTGTTTGTGTTTGCAGATCTGACCTTCACAGAACAGAAAAGCATGTCAGAATACACACAGATCATCTACTGTGTTCAGATGAGAGATCTGACACAGGTCAGCAGACACTTTATCTGGTTTTACTTTAAATATTTCATGAAGTTTGTAATGGTTTCTTCTTTATAGATATCCTTACTGAGGACAGAACAGTGACAGCTGTGAACTATCTGAAGATCATCAAAATGAAGAATAAGCATTGTAAGATGACTTGAGGCTTGGGTGTGATCATCTTGCACCTGTAGAGGTTTAGAGTTTAATGAAATAATGCTGAATAGAGTTTGATAGGTGCTTCCCACCATCGACAGCTGTTTTTCCCGCAAGCTGAAAGCTCCTATCAAAAGCTCCATTGAGGTGTGCGACAGCTGGGCTGCCTTCTGGACTTTGTTCTTTATTGTAGATTCAGTTTGTGTGTTGTTTTGGTAATAAATCCCCCTTCATTTCTGTTGATTACATATATCATCATGAGACACCGATGGTGGTGTTTTATGTGGGTGGATTCCAGCTTGTAAATAAACTCCAGGTGGGCACATATCTCTTTTCTGGCCTGATAGTTTGTCTTGCGGTAAGAAACCGAACCAGGGTGATTCAATGAAGGCACAATGAGAAGATGTTATTTAATCTCTCCTAGAATATTCATTTGACAGAAATAGTCCAAGCCTTGCGGGAGGATAGGCACCATGGTTCCTGGCACCATGACGTTATCAGCAGATCCTTCATGACCTGTTGGTTGCGAGGTGGAGCCACCGTGGATTGAACTTGCCGGTCCAGGACATCCCACAGTTGATCAGTGGGATTGTCAAAGTAGCTCAGATCTTCCTTGCCCATTTCTCTTACATCCAAAACGTTGATTACGAGACCTGATTGTTTGTTTACTTTGAACCGTATTTCATTATCTGATATAATGGTAATTTACTGACCTATTGAAGTATTGATATCTGTTTTGTACCATTGTAATGCACTGACAACCAACAATGATCACAATCATCACAACAGTGATGAGTCACATGATCAATCAAAGCTCATCACAAGCTTGTAAGATGACCTGAGCC
Source organism: Cyprinella venusta (assembly GCA_038021265.1). Lineage (NCBI taxonomy): Eukaryota > Metazoa > Chordata > Actinopteri > Cypriniformes > Leuciscidae > Cyprinella > Cyprinella venusta. Next base: position 3,713,918 of record CM075887.1, read on the forward strand.
TTGGTTGTGATCATGGACTTTCTATAAGAAGGTTAAAAAAGCTCCACAGTGCCATTCACACAAACATTAAACACCATCAAAAATAAAAAAATAAATGCAATAAGCATTACTTTAACAACATTAATGTAACATAAAACTAATGTACACAGCCTAACTGATTAGAAAAAAAAACAAGAAAACTATGAGGAAACAGTTATTTCAACAAAAATATATAAAATGTGAAGTGTCACGCAGGGAAATGTGGGAATGTCAATTTATGTTTTTTCACTTTAAATTATACAATGAGTTCTTTTTCAATTTCAAAAACTGTAAATTCAATGGTATTTTACAGTAAAATTACATTAAATGTACCATGAGATCTATGGGTTTTCATTTGAATTATATATGATTTTCCTAGTCACGTGCTGAATGTGTTTCTCTTGTCAGTGTGGTCAGGATGTGGTTTGTCTGAGAGAGATGGAGAGATGCAGAAGCTGAAATAGAGTAGAGGGGGAACATGACTTTCTCAGAGCTGAAGTTGCAGGGTTTGTCTCTCTGTTTGTTTGTTTGACTAGAATTTGATAGGCCTACGAATGCTTTCGTATTCATTTAAACAAATGAAGCCATTTCTTTGATTTAACAACAACTCCTGAAGAGTATGCTGGGGTTTTTAAATTCTAACCGTCACAGTTATAAAAGATTTTTGGGAAATTAGGATTTTAGAGAACTCAAATAAAAAAAGGGGAACTTCCACTATCTTGTGCAGAGACGAGAAGTCCATCAGCAGGAAGTAATAAAGCCCTGTGATCGCCTGGTGAAGAGCATGAATCATCTGAGTGAAATAAAAGCTGCCATCAAGCTAATGCATTACGGGAAAGACGGATGCATAATGATAAAATGGTTAACATGTTGTTTGGAAAGCTGTGGTGTAGAAAGGCAGTGTAAAAAATGTACTACCGGTATATAGACAGTTCAAATAACCAAGCGTCAATGGAAAAAAAACAGCTAAGCAGTTGACCAACATGGTAGCCTATATCTAGAGCTGACTGAACAGTTTTTTTAGATAAATGTCAGAGTCTAAAATTTGCTGTAAATAGTTTTTTTTTACTCCTGCCAGTAGCATATTTTAATCCATGTTGTGAATATATTATTCTCCCTGAACATGGAGGTCTACAGGAGCAGGAGGACTTTAGTAATGTTATGACTAAAAACACAAAAGAGTGACACATGCACTGTACTTGAATGCCATGAGCTTGAACTGTCCTTGAGCTTGAAACTTTTTTAATTTTGTAATCAAATTGCTGATACTAAAATGCAGTTTTGTAAATTGAAGATTTCTCAAGGGCTGAATGAAATTTGAATGTTCCCGAAAGGATTGATTAGCCTAACCACCTTTTCAAGTCATTCCCACGCCCGATATTAAAATATTTTTGATATTCCAGGACATTCAGTCGAGTGCAACAAAAAGGCAACTATTCGCCATATGGCATTATATTAATATTATATTAGAATACTACTAAAATATTAAAGTTCATTGCTCTTACATCTGGAACATCTGAAACGTGTGCTTTCAGTGAGATATAAGGATGATCTGCAGTTGCAGTGGACTCATTCAAGGCCCCAGTTGGTTTATTTTAACTCTGAAAAGAATCAACATGAAGGTCTTCATGCACTGTGACACACTCAGTTTCTGAGTCAGAGCGAGATCTTCTGTGGTCTGGGTTATTTAGGACGGGGTCTATGCGTGCACTGAACCCATGTGGTCTTGTTTAGTTTTTGGTAAACGCACTGCAGTTAAATGGAAGCTTGTCTATTATGGGATGTGTGTGGTTGGTGTTTCTGCATTTGGGCAGCAGCCCACTTCTGTTCTCAGGCTCATGACCTACACATTAGTATAAGTAGAAAACATTAGTATAAGTTATTATTTATTTTAGCCTACATTTTAACCTCTTTCTCTTTTTTGCATTTCTGCATAATTTGGCATTTTCAGGTCAGTTGTATCTAAGTCCTCATACCTAATGCTAAACATAAATAATTAAAAAGATTCATTACGTGCTCAGTGGATCTCCAAAACATCAGGTGTCAGTGTTAGTACAGATATCCTGGTTCAGAATAGCACATTTTCCTCTTATTTTCACCTTCTATGTTTCCTTTTTTATACCATAGCTGTATATTATGATGAAATCCATTATTTACACGCAGTGGGCAGGCCTGAAACCTTTTATTTTAATGATATTCAGCATTAAGCACACACCACTGTTAATTTCGATGAACATAGATAACACTTTGTGTTTGTACATTGCTCAACAGGAAATAGTGGCGGCCTACCAGAACCCAATGTGTCAAAAAATCTCTAGAAGTGTGAAAAGGCCAATAAATAAATTTCATTCTTTTTATCCCCAATTACTATCTACATAATTTCATGCAAATAAAATCAATATTGCTTTTTTCAAAATCAATATTTGGTTTTAAAGACCCCTGTTGAGAAATCAAGTTTTTAATGTTTTTTTATATGCATGTTGTTTTAATATGTATTAAGACAAACAAAATCATGTATTCCTCCTCTTCTTCTTCTTTTAAAAACAGTTAGGCATATATGAATAAAACTAATATTTCCACTTCATTGTGAAGAGTTTAGTTTACTTTAGTGTGATTGAGTGGAGGGACTCGTTTGCATATTCATAATCCTCTTTATCAAAAATAAGCAAGGGTGGGGTTACATTTAAGTTATTTTATGACGTGAAGAAAATATCTAAGGAAATAACTTTAAATATATAATTTTGATTATCAAAGATGAGATTTTGGGGATAATTTTGTTCATGTAGTCGATAAATTGCGACGAGAAATATCCAAGTATCGCAGAATAAATCCCGCCTTCGGTTAGAAGTTATGTTGCCATAGAAACAGCCGCTAAGGACCACAAAAGCTGGTCCAGTCTGGATAACGTTACGCCTTTTTAAACACTGTATAGTACATAGAATGAATATTCATTCTATAGATCAGTGTTTTTAAAGCTATTTCTGCATTAAAGACCCGGAACCGTTCATGTCAGATTTGGACTGGATTTCTAGATTTAGTAGAGACTGTATTAGTGATATTGATTAAAGATGCTTTGTCGACATGTACTTTTATGGTGAAAATAAAGCATTCTACTATAATAAAAAAAATAACTGTTTTACCAATAATTCACACGTAATAATCTCTATAAACGCTGTTGCAGCCAAGGAAGAGTCATGCCATGTCGTCATCCCTTCCTCCAACACTAGCAGACACGCAGTAAAAAAAAAAAAAAAAAAAAAAAAAAACATGCAGTAACACGTTCAGAGTAGTTTTGCAGAGTGCTTTGTTTATCCGTTTGAAAACACGTTTGCAACTGCGCTATGAGGACTTTATTTATCAGAAATCGTTCGGATATATCTTGAGGAATATGATTTTGAACACTGCTTTCATTTGTCTATGCATTCTTCTGACCACAAATGGTGAGTCAAATTTAATCTCATGCAAATGCGGTCATGATAACATAAATTGTAGTATGCAAATACTACACATGCAAATACATTTCTACTTTTTATTTATTTTTGTTTCAGTTAGAAACACCTAAAATAACTTTTCAACTTAATTTAATAAAACATAATACATGCCTTCATATTGTAGGCTATTTATTTGTTTGTTTGTTATGAAAAAAGAGAATTCAAAATTCAATGTTTGACTTGTTTAATTTGAGTTAAACTATTTTAATTCAAACTGCAAATTTTTATTAATATATAGTTTCAGGTGTGTTTGGTGATACTGATGAAGTGAAGTCAGTGACTGAGGGAGATTCTGTCTCTCTAAACACTGATGTTCAAGTACAGAAAGGAGATCAGATACTGTGGACGTTTGGACCTCAAAACACTCGAATAGCTGAAATCTTTAGAAGAGACCAAATTAACCTTATATTTGTTAGTAATGATGGAATATTCAGAGACAGACTCCAGATGGACAATCAAACTGGATCTCTGACCATCAGAAACATCAGATCTGAACACACTGGACTTTATGAACTGACCGTCATCAGCAGAGGAACTTCATTAAAGAGATTCAATGTGACTGTCTATGGTGAGTAAACGCTATGAATCATATCACAAATGCTATAATTTCTGATATGAAAAATAAATAATTCAAATGCCCAAAATTGCAGCCAAAATTACCTACAAATTGTTTAAACAATAATATATGAAATGCACTATAGCTGTTAAAATGATGATCTGTATTTTAGTTTAGATGCAGGCATTCCCCTTTTTTTTCCAGCCTTGCATTCACATTCTTGGTTTATTTTTCATTATCCTTGCAAGAAAACATCTGTGTCATGTTTTGTTATTGATTTTTGATAATTCTAATATAAAGCTTTCCTAACATAAAAAAAGAATCAAAACTTGCACCTTGGAACATATTTCACAGTTTGTATTTTCGAGCCACGCAACCCTGCTAAATGAATGGCCAGAACACATTAAAGTTTTCTGGAAAAAATGGTGTCAGCGGCCCCTAATGATCTTTACAATGGAAGTAAATCGATCAAAACTAACTTTAGCTGGACAGTTTCTGTTATCAATTTAAAGATCATTTGAAACTATCTTGTTAAAGCACTATATTAATGAAGATGACTTGAGTTGACTTCATGTTCTTTCATGTTTTCCAGCTCCTCTACCCATTCTTTCCATTTCCAGTCACTCTATAAACTGTTTATCCTCATCATCATCTTCATCATCAAGATCATTAGTGTCCAGATGTTCACTGGTGTGTTCAGCTGTGAATGTGCGTGATGTGACTCTCTCCTGGTATAAAGGAATGAGTGTATTGTCCAACATCAGTGTGTCTGATCTCAGCATCAGTCTCTCTCTACCTCTGGATGTGGAATATCAGGATAACAACACCTACAGCTGTGTGATCAACAATCCTGTCAGAAACCAGACCACACATCTGGACAACATCACACAACTCTGTCACAAATGTGCAGGTACGCCAGCACTGAGATTACAGTCTTCTGACCTGTATTGATTGGAATACTTTGTAAATTCACCTTTGTGAGCTATAACCCCAACACAATATCAGTATATTTGATTATGGGTTGCATATTAGGTTTTACTTTACTTTAATCACCTGGGGCCAGTTGCATTATCATATTATGTTAACACAGTGTCTCTAGGATGAGCCAATCGCAGTTAGTCAATCGCAGGCAATCGTACTTTTTGGCATCAAATTAGGCCAATCTATGTTTTTTATGTAATATACTTTAAAACGGTTATGAACAGTCAGACGGTTAAAGAAAACAATTTGACTAACTTGCAAGACTAGTCTGAGCAGTTTATAACTGGCCCGTTGGGTTAAAACTCTCAAAAGGCTGGTTAGCATCATGTCACGCTGAATAGTTAAAGGTGCTATATGGATTTTTTAACTGCCTCTATCGGTGATGTTACAGATTGCAACCAATTTTTACAAGAGCGCTCGAACACAAGAGCGATCACTCATGGTACACGGCCACACTGAGACTTTACACACACCGGAGAAAGCATCACACAACAGCCTGGAAACTCATGTAAACTCACACTGCAACCTTACAATAATAGGACACTTTATCAGCTTGACTTTACTAATGCTCTGTGCTCGTATAATGATAACGCTACATTTGTGGAGCATAAGCCATTTCACTAACTATTAGTGTATCTTTCACAATCAACAATGTCAACACAGGTGAATGTATAATATGATAACGAAAGCGGTTAGTGAACTAAACTGAGCAATTTCAGTGTAACAGTAAGATCGTAAGTAGCATTACTGTACTGAACGTGTCTGGAAATGTGTATTATAAACATGTCTCATATATGTTGTAGTACCTTGCTATTTCATTACAGTTCACCATTATTTCAGCATATCTGAAAACTTGTAATTTATCACAATAACAATAGCATAGGTCTCTCCATAATTCAAACGCCCTACCGATATTGAACTTTGTTTTTGTCCTAAGTCGATTCGATTCACGTTTGGCCTGACGAGCTTCAGCAGGTAAACTTTTGTTTTGTTTTTTAGATTTATATGGAGTTTGTGTTGGAGTGTGTGTTGTGCTGGAGGCAGTTTTTGGGTGTTATCAGACGCATGTCGTTCGCTGCAGTGCCGATCCGGAGACTTCACATAGTAATAGGAATACTGGCAATAAAAAAAGGATTCATTTTAGAAGAAACATTACATATAGCACCTTTAACTATTTTTAAGAGTTTCTTCAGTTGTGTAATTAAATGATCTCCCTATCTGCTGTCTTCTGTCTCGTGTTTGACTGGCAGGACTAACATATACTACATACTGTTTTCTATTTGTTCATTACAGAACAGAGTCCCCGTTCATATTTTATACCAGTGATAGTTTTATTGGTATTGCTGGCCATAATTGCAGTTTCTGGAGGGATTGTGATCTGGCGCATCAAGAACCGTAAACCAGAAACACCAAGCGGTAAGTCTTACCGCAGTTGAAATGAGTCTTTTGTGTATCACCATTTCAGGTTCATGTATAATTGTTATAGTTCAAATGTGATTATTGTTAAAACAGTTGAAACTGAAGAAATACATTATGCTACAACAACATTCTGTGCTCGTCATTTACAGAATACGGTAAGATAAGGTGTTGCTGTGTGCGTTGTTGTGTTTCGCCGCCTCTCTGTAAAGCTCCGCTCCAGTGCAATGATGGATCATGTGCTTGCTTGTTTCTTATCATAGCCTAAGCAAATATGTGCTCTGGGTTAAAATGGATTATAGATGATTTTGGATTTAATGCTAGTGATTCATTTAAAGACTTAATTTGAATCATGACACACCCCTTCCTGCTTAACGGGGTTTGGCTATTTCAGTTACACCTACTGTATTACAGGTGTGCAAATCTTTACAAATTTAACTGGAAAGATATAGATTAGAATGACAAATTGTTCAAAAGCAACAGACTGAAAAGACGACAGTTTGTCAGTTAAGAGTTAAGAAACCTGTTCTACTTGTGATTAACGAATCAGTCAGAAAAAAAGCCAAATACAAAAAAAAAAAAAATCTGATCTGAATAATCATGAAGTGTGTCTATGGGTTTTTGCGTTGTAAATTTCCCAGGAAGTTACTACTATAGTGATGATCCATCAAACACCTGCTGCTCACACTTGCCAAACAAAGAGAGATAGGTGCTACTGGACAAAGACACAGAACAGTTTCCTTCACTGTTTATATTTACCAGCAGATAGATGTTTAGTGAAGATCCGAAAGGACACAATTATTGTAATCACTGTTATCTAACAGAAATATAATATTATCGAGCTTACCGTTAACTGATATTGAAATTACTTCCTTTGATTGAACACAAAGAGGAATACTTTATTGCTGTTGTCTTTTGCTGCTTTACTGTATCATATCTAAAATCTTGTGATTTGTCTTTGAATATCCGTAGTGTGCATACACTTGCATGATCACATATCTGTGTGTGCAGATCATGTCATGTATGTTGTAGATTGACTAGATCTATGAAAACTTGGTTCTTTTTCATAGACTTCTCAATTGTAAGATGTTCTGCTGCCATTTTTTCTTTTGACATTTGTCAGTTTTGATGACAAACTGAACCATCATCTCATTTGGGGATTTGGATTCTGATTTTAAACACAATCGTTAGGCACAACGTCTCTTTCAGAGCTTCCTCTTTTGTATAAAATGACAATTCATTGGCTCTGAGCCACAAAAACATCCATTTTCTGAACTTCTGCATTTGTGTCACGCAAAAGAACACATTAAAATAGATTTACAGACTGATCAAAAGTGACACTGGGTGAGATTTACGGGAATGGAGGAACATCTTGATTTTATAGAGCAGATGTCGCTGCTCTTCAAAGAGAAATTTCAGGCAAATTTACAGTTTGGGTGCAGGACATCTTACTTTTAACTTTATTAGTCGTGATAGACCAATGATTTTGATGGATTTCTTGTGATTTATTTTTCTCTGAATGAAATATTAACCTTATTTTCCAGTTTTGCATCTGTTCCTCAACACTGTTGCTGATTTTACTTTTGTGTTTTCTTACAGAAACGCAAGGAGGATGAAATAGTGTACTCAAGTGTTATGATCTAAGCCGGAACAAAATTACTTGTAATATTTTGTCTACAATACTTCAGTCTTGTTGCAGTGTTTCTCAAATGGTGGCTTATGACCCAAATATTGATCAGAGCGAAGCAACGCTGCATGCAAATATAAAAATACTTCTAATGTGACTGTAATCATATTGAAAACTTGGACAGTTATTTTGGAAAATAGATGAATATAGGAACTAAAATAGTTTCATATTCAGCCAATTTAATGTTAACAATTAATATGCAGCTCACTGTAATACTATAACTTAACCGGTAGAAGTATTTCTAGTATTACTACACTCACTTTAGTATTATTAATATTTAATACTATTTTAGTAGTATTAACAATTTTTAACATAAAATCTGGGTCTAGAAATTAAAACAGTTGAGAACCACTGAAGCAGAATGTAGGAATGTATTATTTTCTTAGGTATTTAATTGCATGCTGCCATTTCATTGTGTCGTTGTCCGTTACGACCTGTAAAAGAGTATTCAATAACAGATCATAATCCCACAGGAACTGCCTATGAATGTTTAAAACCTGTCTAAACCTGAGATGATACTTGAGATTGTGCTTTAGCTGCCTTAAAAACAACTGTCAGCGTTTGGTGTATTTTACCATATTTCAGCATTATTTCATGAACATTGTACTGAAATGAACGCAACCGAATAAACATTTTCATTTCACTTTAAAAAGCGTTTATTATTAAATCAGTTTTCTTATACTATTTTCTCAAACCTAAAACTATTAAGTCCCTGATAGCTTTTAACAGAACATGTTACACTATAAATTACACCCCAAAAAAAAAAATAAATAAATAAATAAAAAATAATAATAATTTAGTTTTTCCGTCCAGGTAACAAAAACCAGCGTGCTTAAAACTAGCGTGCTTTAATCTAATTATCACTTCTGCAGTTACTGCAGATGTCCTGCGTGATAGGGCATGTTTCCACATGTTTGGCTCTTCTCCAGGGCGGGAATTGTGTTCCTCCCCCCGTTCTTTATCACTACAGACCATATGGCGTGTGAAGTCAAGCTCCTCCTCCTTGAAATATGGGAATAACAGGAGGAGTGATGTTCCAAACATACACTACCCCCACCCAAAACTTCCACCAGCTATTACTATTATGTTTTGGAGCTGGATGTCATTTGGCTCTGTGGTTGTATAAAAGGTCTAACCACAACTTAAAACTTAACCCCACTTGAAGTGTCTGGCCAATTTTCTTGGCATTCCCTGCTTTTCATGCTGGAGAACAATAAAAACACCCAGAAAAATAGTTGATTGAAAGAGCCCAAAACATTGTACACTAGCGACACCTGCTGGTCAAAATTGTAAATGCAATGAGAACACAGCCATACCATAGCCACTGGAAGGCAAGCAAAAAAAAAAAAAAAATACACTAAAAAAATTAGATATCAATGAAGGATAAGCAATACTTTGGTTGGGAACTATACATAGATTTTACCTTGATAAAATTGTATTTTAAAAGGGATACTCCACTTTTTTTGGAAATAGGCTCATTTTACCACTCCCCCAGAGTTCAACAGTTGAGTTTTGCCGTTTTCGAATCCATTCAGCCGATCTTCTGATATTTAAAAGAATATCAGTAACCAGACCGTTTCTGGTCTCATTGACTTCCATAGTAGGAAAAAAAATATACTATAGAAGTCAATGAGACCAGAAACTGTCTGGTTACTGATATTCTTCTAAATATCATGGATTCAAAAACGGTAAAACTCAACTGTTGAACTCTGGGGGAGTTAAAAAATGAGCCTATTTCCAAAAAAAAGTGGAGTATCCCTTTAAGAGAAGGCTGAGTAGGGAATAGCCACGGCATTTCCACCAGCAATGAGTTAGCAATGAGCTAAATGAGTTAATTTGCATCAGTTCATCATATGTATACCCAATAAAGCGGTCTTAAAGGAGAACTCCGGCGCAAAATGAACCTTTGGTCTAATATAACATCGGTACCTAGTCGACCGTTCTCTGAGATTTGTTTTCATGATAATCGAATGTGAAGAGTTTTAGCTGTAAAAACAGTTTAGCGTATTAAGCTAGCATATAGGTCATAGAGTAATAACAAATAAAAATCGCTTGTTAATACCACTAACAAGGCTCAAAATAGCCCCACGCTAACACAGAAACATAATAAGGATCCATACATGCAAAACGAAGAATTGAGAACTTTGTAAGTGACCAGACAGTTTAATAAGATGATATTTTTTACAGTCAACTTCGCGTATACAAACAGAAGCCATCTTTGAAAAACAGTCTCTACCAGTCGATCTACGAACGCTGATCCTGAACGCCGATCGCCGGGACTGTAATAACTTTGAATGTTTCGTTGACCCAGTTTGGGCAGATTATAGAGGAGATAGATTTGATATCTTAGTATTATTTGGTGAGGACAAAGTATATAATTTTGAATGTGTTGTATCCGAAGATGATTTCAAACATTTGTTTCTTAAATGAACACCCAGAGAAGATGAATGAGTGAAACTCTTCCCACACGGAGGGCAGTGATAGGGTTTCACTCCAGTGTGGATCCTCTCGTGTGATTTCAGAGATGCCAAGTCGGTGAAAGTCTTCTCACAGTGTGAACACTTGTAAGGTTTCACTCCAGCGTGGATCCGCTCATGTGATTTCCGATATGCTGAACTTTTGAATCTCTTGTCGCAGTGTGAACACTTGTAAGGTTTTTCTCTAGAGTGAGTTAGTTGGTGCAGCTTTAGTTCAGCATCTCGAACAAAAGTGTTCCCACAATCAAAGCACATGTGATCCTTCACACCGTTGTGTCTTTTCTGGTGTATATTTAGGGTACTCATCTGACTGAAACTCTTTCCACACAAAGAACATGTGTAAGGCCTCTCCTTCGTGTGAACTTTGATGTGGTCCTTCAGCGCATCTGACCTAACAAATGTTTTTCCGCACTGATCACAGGTAAACGGCCTTTCTCCAGAATGACAACGCAGGTGTATTTTTAAAGTGCATGATTTTCTGTAACTCTTCCCGCACTGATCACAAGTGTGCGGCTTCTCTCCGGTGTGGATTGTCATGTGTTCCTTAAGGTATCCTTTTTTTCTGAAACTCATCCCACACTGATCACACGTGAATGGCTTCTCCCCGCTGTGGATTTTCAGGTGTTCCCTAAAGGTTGCTTTAAATATAAAACTCTTCCCACACTGATCACATGTGTACGGCTTCTCTCCAGTGTGGATCCTCATATGTTCCCTAAGGACTCCTTTTCCTACGTAACTCTTCCCACACTGACGGCACGTGAAAGTTTTTTTTTTGGCTGTTCTTTTCAATAAATTACTTTCAGTCTGTGAGCGACTCAAAGATTTTTTTCCAGTTTTGACCTGATGTTTCCCCTCCGCTTCACTCAGTTCTTCCCTCTCCTCGTTGTGTTCCATCAGGACTAAAATTAAAATAAGGAAAGGTTCATTTACAGTAAAACAAAAAAAAATAGAGAAATGTAAAGGGAAAGACGCAAAGGTGAACCATGATGTAATATCAGAAAGAATGTAACTGCTCTACAATTATTATTTTGATGCATTAATGTTAGAGATCGGCCAATAAATCCCAATACCAATCTACTGTATTCTAAATATAATTAGCCTATGTTTTATCCCCAACTTTCAATGCTTTCATTTAGGCTATTTTTGTAACAGCGCCACAGTTTAGTGCACACACACAGAACACTCGGGAACCACACATGTGGCTGGCTGCGATGCTGCTTCGTGCTCAGTAAGGGATATAGGTAGTTTTGCTGTATTCATTCAGTTAGGTCGTGTGTCCACCAAAGCGTTTTTATCCAGCTGAAAACGCCAAACGCTCTGCTGAAGACGCCGTGCTTTGGGCGCTTGAAAGAGTTTTGGCAGCGCAACGTTTTTTCCGTTGAGACGTTTCGTTGCTATGATACACAATATTTTAGTTTAAGCACAGTTAAATTGTAACTGATTTGGCATATAATTTGTTTCATGCTAAAAAAACAATTTTTCATCCATTTTGTTCGGTTAACTCTGCTGGTTGATGTCGTTGTACGGAAAGAATGTTGTGCCCCTCCTCCACTGTGATTGGACGGCTGGGTAAGAAATGACAGTGATGAGCGCTGCGTTTTATCCAAAGTTGAACACTTTTCAACTCTCGGCGACCAGTAAAAAACGCTGGGCGCTCGGCGCTTCTGCGTGAAAAAAAAAAAACGCTCAGCGCCTCGTTACGCTCATGGCGTTTAAAAAACGCGGCGCTCCCATTGAAAACATATGCCAGGCGCGTGGAAAAACGCTTTGGTGGACAAACGGCCTTAGAACGCTAGTCGTTTTGGCTTTAGTCGACAAAATGTCCAAGAAATCAAAATCTTTTGTCTGGTTGCATTTTACAAAAAAAAAGACAACAAGACTGTGGAGTGCAAGCTATGCGGCCTAAAGCCAACTTACCATAGCTCAACGTCAACAACTAATATGGTATTCTGAAAAGTTTAGGCGTGGACTACCAAGGGTTGGGTACTAAAACTTGGTGCCAATAGGGAACCGGTTCTGATGTAAACGGTAGTAACCAGACCAAATAAGAATTAAATTTCCTGTGCCTGATTTCAGTGCCTGAGTCTGTGGCATGAGCATAGACTGTAAAAAATATGGACAAAGCGTCTGTGACGTCACCCATAGACTTTCTGAAGAACAGCTCTGAGGCTGTTTATGGGGGGTATGGGCGGCGCCATACTGGAAAAACTTGAGAAATACAAAATACAAATGTTCAGAAAGGAAACAGAGGTGGTATGATGTGTTATGTCAGATCATGGCCGAGACGTGAAATTTCACTCAAAATGTGTTCAAATCTTAAATGTTTGAACATTACAATATTGCTGGCCATAAACTGATAAAGTGTGCGTCCAGATATGAAGAGCAACTTCAAGTTCTGCCAGGCAAAAATGTAGACTGCTGAAACAATGATCAAATTATTTTGCAGATAATAAAGCTACATCTTTTTCAGTCGCACTTCATTTGATTTCACTTTTGTTTCCATAAGGTAACAAACTTGTTACCTTATGTTTTATGTATGTTTGTTTTCATTTGCAGCTTATTTAATTTGAAAAATGTTATTTAGAATGTATTTATTTTGCAATACATTTTTCATATGCATTCTCTCATGACTTCATAAAATTAAAAGGTTTTTAATGATCTCTGAGCATCATAAAATATAAGCGAAAGTTTGACTCTCTAATGAAATGACAACCTTTTTGGGGACCATGTCTAAAGTGCACATTCATTTGTGTGCCAGTTATCCCTAAACTTCTAAAACAAACTTGTTACCTTATGTTTTTTTTTTTTCATTTACAACTTATTTAATTTGAAAAATGTTATTTAGAATTTATTTATTTTAGCAACACGTTTTATTTTTATTTATATAAATTTTCTCTTTTTTGTATATAAAATTTGTCAACTCTAACTGATTTTTGTGTTAATTTGCATGCCTTTATTTGTTCTTGATGCAGATTGATTTGTTCCATGAATTGTTGTGAGTTTGGCATGTTGTTGTAAGTTCAGGTTTACATACACATACATTATACACTGGTAAACTGTTATTGGGTTTCATTTAGTTATTGAAAACAAATAAAAAATGGCTGAGATCAATAACCCATTACAGTGGTAATATTTGAATGAGCCCTGGGCCACTCGTACAGTAAAATTTGGGCCCCGACATCAAACCCTGTTGTAAACTAACTTACCTCAGACTTGCTGTCCGACGTTCAGTTCTTTGTTCGGTCGTGAGTCCAGCTGTTAGACTCGCGGTGTCAAAAAAATCCTTTGAAAACAATTCTGCACCAACTCTGACTCGGATTAAATGTCAGGTATCGGCATTAGGAATGATGAGCTGCGAAGTTTTTAGACATGGGGTAAACGCTAGCCACGCTTCCTGTTGCTGGACATGAATGAAGCGCGTCACAGGCGTGAAGCGGGAAATGACGTCATTACGCCGATATGCCAAATGAAAATAACTAATTTAGTAACATTCTTTTTTTCACATAAACCCCAAAGAATAAATTAAAAATGTTTAGAAGTATTATGAAAAACAACATGTAACGATTTAAAAATGAATTTGAAGAAGGAATTTTACAAAATTGTAGGCTGTCTAATGAAATAATAACCTTTTTGGGGACCATCTCTAAAGGGCACATTCCTTTGTGTGCCAGTTATTGTTTCTGCTTTACGGTCTCATTCAGAAATACTTAAAGTAAACAGGTTGCAGTGATTTATGAGAGTCCCAAGAGCGCACATAGGTTTTGTTTACATGTGGTATTATCAATCCTATCACTAGTGGGCGACCCTAAATACAGGTGTAAACGGTTTAAAATGTTTTGAGCTTTTCCACTTTCCACGACTTCCAAAGGTAGTGGAAAATGCGTTCGAAAACATTCTTATAACCTAAAATTGTTATCTGGGAAAGAGGAGAGATTCGCGATTGCACTGAACACGTTATAATTTTACTTGAAAGTAACGCAATAGTTACTTTACTAAGTAACTAGCCACTTTTAAAATTTGTAACAGAAAGTAACTAATTTAGTTACTTTTTGGAAGAAGTAAGTAGTAACTGTAACTAATTACTTTTTAAAAGTAACTTGCCCAACACTAGGCGCTGCTTAGAAGTGCAACATTGTAAAGGGGTCCATCTGAAACACTGTCGCGCGGCACAAAGAATGAAATACAACGGCATGGCGGTATTTTAAAAATGAATATCATCACAAAAATATACACCAGTTTTCGGTACGACCGCCCAGCCCTAACTCACGCACAATGTTCAGCGTGGTCTTGCTGAGCAAATAAAAGCAGCTGCTCTCCGTATATGTTTCCATCGTCTCCGTTCACGTTCATATGTAAATTGAGCAAGCTTATTTTGTCCATTAGATCATAAGATCTGAAAAGGCTCATACATTTACCCTCCCCTCAAAGAGATCAAAACAGAAGTGGTCAAAAGTTGACAAAAGAGACAGATTAAAAGGGTATGTTTCCCGAGTCTACGTGTGATCTGATCTACCAAAATGTATTTTAATACCAGGTGTGAATAGATAAACTTTCATTTTTACAGATAAACAGAATTCACACACACACACACACACACACACACACACACACACACGGAGAAGAGGGAATCCTTTTTCATTTCCTGCCGGTATCGAGACTCGAACCCACGACCTTCGAGTTACAAGCCCGACTCTAACCGTTAGGCCACAACTTCCCCTAAGTGAAACTCTTCCCACACTAAGGGCAGTGATACGGCTTCTCTCTGGAGTGGATCCTCTCGTGGTTTTTCAGATGTTCTGATCGACTGAATCTCTTGTCGCAGTGTGAACACTTGTAAGGTCTTTCACCAGTGTGACTTCTCTGGTGCAGTTTCAGTTCACCGTCTCTAACAAAAGTCTTCCCACAATCAATGCACACATGATTCTTGACGCCGTTGTGTCTTTTCTGGTGTAATTTTAATGTACCCAAGTGACTGAAACTCTTTCCACACAAAGAACACACATAAGGCCTCTCCTTCGTGTGAACTTTCATGTGGTCCTTCAGCGCATCCGCCCTAAGAAATGTTTTTCCGCACTGATCACAGTAAAACGGTCTTTCTCCAGAATGAGACCGCAGATGCGATTTTAAACTGCATATCTTTCTGAAACTCTTCCCGCACTGGTCACATGTGTGCGGCTTCTCTCCGGTGTGGGTCCTCATGTGTTCCTTAAGGGATCCTTTTTTTGCAAACCCTTTCCCACACTGATCACATGCGTGCGGTTTCTCTCCAGTGTGGATTTTCATGTGATCCCGAAGGCCGCCTTTTTGTAAAAAACTCTTCCCGCACTGATCACATGTGTGTGGCTTCTCTCCACTGTGGATTCTCATGTGAAGTTTAAGACTCTGTGTGTATGTGAAACTCTTCTCACACTGACTGCACGCATGCTTCTCTCCAGTGTGGATCCTCATGTGAACCTGAAGGTTTCCTTTATCTGTGTAACTCTTCCCGCACTGATCACATGTGTGCCTCTCTCCGGTGTGGATTCGCATGTGTCTCGTCAGGCTTCCTTGTTCGGTGTAACTCTTCCCACACTGAGGGCAGGTGAAAGATTTTTTGTCTCTTCTTTTCAGGAAATGAAAGTGACTCAAACTATGTTCATCATGATGTTTCTCCTCGTTCTCTTCCATCAGGCCTAAAATAAAAGAAAGGTTACATTTTCAGTAAATCATAAACAAATTGTGACATTAAAAAGTGAACCCTGATGTAATAGTATAAAGAAGTCAACTGTTATAAATTGATTATTTTGATGCATTTGTATAAGAAATCGGCCATTGTCTGCCTTTACCAATACGTTTTCCATATATTTACGTTTTTTTCTTAATATTCATTTCCAAATGGCTTGTCCTATATTCAATCTAGGGCCGCAACTAATGATACTTTAGATTAATAGATTGATCTCTTAATAGATTGACAATGAAACTGTGCAGCTTCTATATGATAATATGAACTTCCTTGTGGAAGAGTTGAGTATGATGACCTTTGATTGATCATTTGACTCTCATCACTGCTGTGATTGTTTACTGTCAGTGTATTACAATCAAACAAAACAGATATTAATACTTCAAAAGGTCAGTAAATTAACATTTGATCAGATAACGAAATACGGTTTATTGCTGTAAAATTAAATACGGTTAAAAGTCTGTAAAACCTAAAATATTGCTACCGTATTTTTAACAGGAAAACTCTGGTAACCACAGCTGCCAGTTTTTTTTTTCCGCCTGTCTCTGTTAGGGATAGGTCCAAAAATAAAAATTCAGTCATTTACTCACCTCTTGAAAGTAACTTGGTGATTCACAACAATAGGTGGCAACAAGTGACTGTGTTTTTTTTCACAGGTAGGGTGACTTGCATTGCTTTAATTATTAAAAACAGCAATATCAGCGAGCATGCACTTGTGATAAAATCCTAGAAATAAAAAGCATTAATAAATCTGATAACATGCGTTTCGAAGTGAACACTAATTAAATTTTGTATGAACTGTTTTGTTTGTTTGTTTCTAACGTTTCTATTCATTATATAATAAAAGAGGGTATTTTAAATCCACATTTTCAATTTATTTTCCCAATGCATCTCATAAAATAATTTGCTATTTTTATTTTTTATTTTTTTAGTTTTCATGACTGTTCTTCTAACAACAATCTCTAGATCTGTTTAACTGCTTCAAGTGTTATAACCTAAATATACTTCATTCATCAAGAATAAACACCAACCTCTTTGATTTTCAGTATCTTCATGTTTTATTCTGCAGGGTTCTGGATCATTCATGTTCCCTAAACTCTAATTTCTTCACTTGTAAGACGATGAAAATATTCCAGTATTTAATTGGCGAATTCCTGTGGAGAATATGAGAAGCAGACCTGATGAATAAATAATAAATCAGTTATTGAGTTACATATTTTAAGCATTTATGTTACGTTTTAAACTATCCATCTACCAAAATGTAAAATTACTGACCTTGTTTTATATTTAACTTAATTTAGCTTTTCACTTGCCTATATTTATGTTCATAGGTTATTTTTATTTATGTATTTTTATTTTATATGAAACTTTTTTTCCCACAGACTATAACAGATATAAAATTGTTAAGAGAGGTGCGCTCAGTCTGCACCAGTGAAATTGATTGATGACCTAGTGATCTAAAGACAATTTCAAGAGATGAATTGTTTTATATTACGAATACATAATAAGAGTCTATTATATATTATATGTATATTCTGAGGGAAAAAAACGCTACAACTGTACAATATTTCTCACCCACAATCTGAGACAAGTAACTAATGAAAACGTTTAAGTAACTTATTTAACATTTACATAGTGACTTGATTTTTAAATCATGAGTAACATATCATCGAAGCAAGACGATCAGACAAAAAAAGAGAAAAAAATAGAGAAACGTCAACAACTTAACGTTACCTCAGCTACGCTAAATGTTAGTAGGTAGACGCCAAAATACACAAATAGCACAGCATATTTGATGGGGAAAAGACAGAAATGAGGGCTAAAATGTTGCTAATAAATGTATTAATTTATTTGTCAAAATAAGACATTTGTAAATAAACTACGCGCTGTGAATTACTCACCTCCACCGACTGAGAGAACGCTGGTGTTGACCGGTGACGTCATCACTGCGAGACGATCGATACACTTTTTTTGATGATCTTTTTTTGTTTATTTTCCAATATATCATGAACAAACAATATTGCAAGTACAGGTACTAAAGCCCATTACAGAAAAAAAGAGTAGTAGACTGTTTGCTGCAAACCCTTTATTGTGATGGTCCTTAATTTTGCAACTACATGTCAACTTAAGACATTTGTAAATAAACTACAACCAAACCAATACTCAACTAAAGCTCTAATGAGAGTTATTAGACATGTAGGTGCAACGTTACTTATAATAAACATAAAGGGACCATAAAAATAAAGTGAAACCTATTTTTTTTAAATAATATCTATAATAAAAATCTAATATCCATGTCCGAAGTCAGTTTATTGTAAAAAGTACAATATTTGCCTCTGAGATTAGGCTACTTCTGCAGCTAATGGATTGAGACACATCTTTTGAGTTGATCTGAAATCACCCTTGAAACCGCCGGTCTTGAAAATAAACTCTGTTCACTGTAAAAACATGTGATGTTGTTTCATTGTCCTGACGCTTGTTGTAAAGAAGACAAATGAGTGAAACTCTTCCCTCCTGGAGGTGGGCAGGGATACGGCTTCTCTCCAGTGTGGACCCTTTCGTGTACCTTCAGGTGGTCTGACTGACTTGATTAAACTTTCAGGTGTCTCTTCAGGGATGATGTTGAAAATAATTATTAACCACATTAATCACAGCTATATGGTCTTTCTCCAGAATGAAAACATAGATGTGATTTAAAACTGTATTCACCTGCAAAACTCCTCCCGCACTGATCACATGTGAGCAGATTCTCCCCGGGGTGGATCTTCATGTGTTCATTAAGGCTTCTTTTATTTGTGAAACTCTTCCCGCACTGATCACATGTGAGCAGATTCTCTCCAGTGTGGATTCTCATGTGTACATTAAGGCCTCTTTTTGTTGTGAAACTCCTCCCGCACTGATCACATTTGTGCAGAATCTTTCCAGTGTGGATTCTTCTGTGTAAATAAAGGCTTTTTTTCCTTGTGAAACTCTTCCCGCACTGATCACATGTGTGCAGATTCTCTCCAGTGTGGATTCTCATGTGTAAATTAAGGCTTTTTTTTCTTGTGAAACTCTTCCCGCACTGATCACATGTGTGCAGATTCTCTCCAGTGTGGATTCTCATGTGTAAATTAAGGCCTCTTTTTCTTGTGAAACTCCTCCCACACCGATCACATTTGTGCAGAATCTTTCCAGTGTGGATTCTTCTGTGTAAATAAAGGCTTTTTTTCCTTGTGAAACTCTTCCCACACTGGTCACATGTGTGTGGCTTCTTCCCAGTGTGGATTCTCATGTGTAAATTAAGGCCTCTTTTTCTTGTGAAACTCTTCCCACACCGATCACACGTGTGCGGCTTCTTCCCAGTGTGGATTTTCGTGTCTGTAAAACTCTTCCCACACTGAGACGAGGGAAAACATTTTCTCAAAAAATTACTTTCAGTCAGTAAGCAACTTGAAAATGTTTCCCCAGCCTTGACATGTTTCTCCTTTGCTTCTCTAAGTTCTTCACTCTCATCGTCTCCCGTCAGATCTAAAATGAAAGAAAGGTTTAATTTTCAGGAAATCGTAAAAAACTGGAGAAATGAGAAGGGAGGGATTTAAATTAAATTTAACACAATTATTTTTGAAATGAATAAATTACAAATAAAATAATTTTAACCTTTAATATTACAAGGATGTAACAACTGTGGTTGGCTGTAAAGTTTAATGCATTACATGAGAGATATTATTGTCTTTGAGGAAATTTGCCCTGCATTGTACCTGATAGGCCCCAAATTAATCAATATTGAATCAAACTCAGATCAAAAGCTTATGAGTCAAAATCTAATTGGGAAATTTAAGTTAAAGCCCAGCCCTAGTATCAATAAATATTTGTACTTAAAGAAATTTTTGTCTTTTCCTTTATTTGAGTGCACCAGAATGCTTCATTTACATGTAAAAAACACAAAAAAAATTATCCTGTGGGACAAAGCTACACGTCACATTTTGCTATTCTAAGTTTCAAGAGTAAACTTCACCATTCAAAATACATCCCTCAGATGTCATAACTCAGCATCCCTAAGCATTTAACGTCAATTGTTAAATTTTCCAGAGAATCAACAAGACTTTTCAAGGCCATTTTACATGTGTTTTCCAGAACTGGAAACAGGGCACATGAGAACCTTCACAGTTCTAATAACAACCATTAAATCAGATTAACTGTTTTATAACCTTAATGTTCTTCAGAATCAATAATGGAGAATAAAGAATAAAACACCAACCTATTACATTTTCAGTCTCTTCATGTTTTATTCCGCTGGGTTCTGGATCATTCATGTCTTTTAAACTCTATTTCTTCACTTGTAATATGAAAATATTCCAGCAATTAGGCCTTTTGTTGAATTCCAGATCTGTAAAAAAATCAATTATTAAATTACACATTAAGCATTTATATTACGTTTAACATAATTTTATATTTGAGTCAACCTTTCAATACCCATATTTTTATTAGCTTACTATTATCAAAGAACGTATACTGATAAGAAGTGAAAGCCCATTGTAACACCAGCGCCCAGCAGCAGGGCTACGCTTCAGCCATTTCGGGGTGAAAGCGACTCAGCAGTCATTTAATAAACATAGTACAGTGCAGAGACCATTTTAGGTTGAAATAATTAGGCTAGGTGATTATTTAACTCACAACAGTTAACTTTATAGCAGTTAAAAAGAAGTTGCTACTTAACCGGGCTTTTACCCCCACATAACTTGAAACAGGGAAGTTCAAGGATTTAATTGATTATATTACTCTTGGTAGTGATATCAGTTCATAAAGTTTTAATAACATTAGACCGTTTCCCGGGAGGTACACATAACTTTACTTACAAAAATAAGTTATCAATGAAATAAATTAATTCAGCAAATAAATGTTGTACTGAAATGTAAATGTTTGACAATTATTAAATATATAACAGCAATAGAATAGCTTTACAGTAAACAGTTTTTTTCAGTACTAGCTTATCTTAGAATAATTACCATTAAAGCAAGACTATGTAAACAAACAAAAAAACACAGCCAATGTCCTAAGTGGCAATTGGTTATAGGACACAGCGCGTCAATCACGATCATCATGTTTGTAGCATCCAGGGGATTAAAACGTCCAAAATATATTTCAGGCCTAGTGGAGTTGGTAACTTATAATAGAAGTAAAAGTGTAAAGTTGCATACAATGGAAATACTCACTAATGCAAGATAAAAACTACCTCAAAAAACTGTTATCTGTGCTGTTGTCCAGTAACTCCAGTTGGAATTTTCACCCCGATATGGCGGCCGCGCTTCCGAAGCGCCATCTAGTGGCTCTTACCAAAAAAGCATCAGAGTTTCGCCTCTTTGCTATTATTTATTTGTTTAATGTTTAAATAAAAATGTATTCCAACACACATACTATAATGAAGAGTTTAAAAGAGTTTTTGCCACTTTGCCTCAGTCCCTTCCACCAATGAAATTACTTTAAAGGACAGATTAAAGACAATTTATGAGATATACAAATGAAGAGAAAACAGAAGCTGTTGACAATAAACAAAGAGTAGATTATCATTTTATAATCAGATAATAGGAGTCTGAAAAAGATGATAGAAAAACATTAATAATTCATCAGACGTACAAGAGTAACATAAAACGATCACACACACAAACAAAAACACAAAAAAACTTCGGAAAAAAAACTCATTGCCAGCTATACTAATGTAAAATGTGTATTCCAGAAGGCAGACGCCAGAAAATGGCAAACAAATAGCGCAGAGTCAAATGAAAATAAGAAAGAAAGGACAGCAGAAACATTGCTTATACAAACATTTTGTCATGATTGTGTTCATACAATGCGCAATGAGCTCACCTCACAAGACTTTTTTGATGAAGCGAAAACGTGCCGGTGGTGACGTCATCACTCCGAGACGAAAGTTAAATGTTATGGAAGGGTGAAAAGACAAATATTTCCTCAGACGAATGGATGGTCATGCAGAAAGCTATCTTTAGACCGAACGTGTACACGATACAACGCGAAAATGCATTATTGCGTTTAGCCCATATCCCTATCAAAGCCGTTGGTTGGCTGAAACATATTTAACTGATACCTGTGGTGCAGACGCGAAAATCCAGTATTTCCGTTGTCAAAATAAAAGTCACATCCTCTAGTACCGCGAACTCTACACTGTTTTTATTAAAGTCCCATATTGTACAACTTTCTTGAGTTTTATTTCAAGTGTTGATGTATTTTGCGAAATACATCAGAATATATTTTGCGAAGATTTTTTTTTTTTTTTGCAACACATCCCATAATTTTTTTAAATATCGGCCTCTACCAAATTGTTGAGATGTCACTTAATGTTAATAAATGCTACCGGAATTCATGCACATACTTTGCCATACTTTTTCATTGCCCATCATATTATGATCAAAACCTTTTCTAATCTTGACAAAACACATTGTCAGAAAGGTCTGAGTCTCAAGGTTCCATATTTTGTAACAGAAGTGATATTTGGACAGAAATGTATTAATTTGTTACAGCAGAATGCATACAATTAAATTCAATGGAATCTATGTCATTTTTGGTATTACGCCTAAACAAAATTTCACGAGAACTTCAATTTTTGTGATATCAACTTCAAATTTGGAACAAAACTTGGATAGATATATGGCTTTGATTTTATAGTAATTTTATAGGAAATAATATTTTGTAAAATATATATTTTATATGATAGAAAAAATATTTAGTACAGTATATTTGATTTAATGTAAATTTAGATTTAATGTAAATTTAGATTTAATGTAAAAGTAAAACTTCCATAACTTTTCATATTTTTATTTTTTGAAGTGTTTTTACTTCAGCAATAATCTGCTAAGTGTTTTCTTTAAAACAAGACTAAAGTTAGGTCTTGATTACAAAGCATACTTGAATTACAACCAAGTTTTAATAGTGCATTGTAATGACCATTCTCAAAAAGGGGAGTGACAATTAACCGTTAAGTGCTAAATCAACCGTTTGGTTGAGCATGTTTTTGAAAAATTATTAAAAATATACTAAAGTTTTTTTCATAGCACCAAGTAACATAATTTAGTAAAGTTAAGACTCCTACAGTGTAATATGTGTAAAAAAAAAAAAATATATATATATATATATATATATGCTTAGTTTGCAAAATGACTTAATGACTTAATTTTCATTTTTGGGTGAACTAACCCTTTAAGTGACCAAATAACTATATGATCTAACCACAAGTTAATTCTTTAGATTTATGTATATATTTCAAATACACGTCTCACTTAAAAGTGTTATAGCATTCTTATGTTGATCTGAATCTCACTGTGACGACTTTTGGTGACGGTTCTTTGTCCGGTCATTTGTCGCAGCTGACTAGGATAGATTTATTTGGAAGGAAGCTTTTATCGCATTGGACATATTCTTTTTGAATGGCTGAGTAGAGACGCTAATTTACTAAAACTCTTCCCACATGAAGGACAGAGATATGGCCTCTCTCCAGTGTGGCTCTTTTCGTGTATTTTCAGACATGCAGACCAACTGAATCTCTTGTCGCAGTGTGAACACTTGTAAGGTTTTTCTCCGGTGTGAATTCTCTGGTGCAGTTTCAGCTCAGAATTTGTAATAAAGCTCTTCCCGCAATCAAAGCAAACATGGTTCTTCACGCCGCTGTGTATTTTCTGGTGTCGTTTTAAAGCACCCGGTTGACTAAAACTCTTTCCACACAAAGAACACGTGTAAGGCTTTTCCTTTGAGTGAACTCTCAGGTGGAGCTTCAGGGACACTGCCAAAACAAATGTTTTACTGCACTGATCGCAGTTATACTGCTTTTCCCCGGAATGACAAAGCAGATGTAATTTAAGAGTGTTGGCGTGTGCAAAACTCTTCCCGCACAGATCACACGTGTATGGTTTCTCTCCGGTGTGGATCCTCTCGTGTATCTTCATGTGTCCTGCCTGACTGAATCTCTTGTCGCAGTGTGAACACTTGTAGGGTTTTTCTCCAGTGTGAGTTTTCTGGTGCTGTTTCAGTTCAGCATCTCTAATGAAGGATTTCCCACAATCGAAGCACATGTGATCCTTCACACCGCTGTGTCTTTTCTGGTGTATTTTTAATGCAGCCATCTGACTAAAACTCCTTCCACACAAATAACAAACATGAGGCTTCTCCTTTGAATGAACTTTCAAGTGCTTCTTCAGGTTTTCGGGGCTTGAAAACATTTTCCCGCACTGATCACAGTTATATGGTCTTTCTCCAGAGTGAGAACGCAGATGTGATTTAAGAGCGTTTGCTTGTGTGAAACTCTTCCCACACTGATCACACGTGTGCGGCTTCTCTCCTGTGTGGATTTTCATGTGTTCCTTGAGGAGCCTTTTTTGTGTGAAACTCTTCCCGCACTGATCACACGTGAACGGCTTCTCTCCAGTGTGGACTCTCATGTGGTGTATCAGAATGTGTTTGTATGAGTACCTCTTCCCACACTGAATGCAGGTGAAAGATTGTTTGGCGTTTCTTTTCAACAAAGAGTTGTTGTTGACATCATGTTTCTCCTCGGTTTCGATAAATTCTTCACTCTTCGCTTTTTCTTCTGTCAGGTCTGATTTTCAGGAAATCATAAAAAGAGAAATATGAAGGAAAAGAACACACAAGTAAACCCTGATATGACAGCATATTAAATGTTTGCACAATGATCTCAATGTCATTATTTAAATATTTCAGGCACAATTATATTTATTTATTATGATTATTTATTTGCTACTTTAACTATCTTTTTAACTACAACCACTTAATCTAATGAACTGACTGAAGATGTATAACCTTAATGTTCTTCAGCATTATTAATGAAGAATCAAGAATAAACACCAACCTCTTTGTTCCTCAGTATCTTCATCTTTTATTTTGCTGGGTTCTGGATCACTCATGTTCTCACTGATTTTTTTCTCTTGTAGGCTGAGCATTTTTGGTGAAATATTGTAGAAGAAGCTTTACAAGAGGGGAAGTTCTGTGTGGAAGCAAGGACATATCTGGTGGTTACATCGAAAAACATTAAATAAGAGATTTAAACTGATGATTTGTATGGACATATTTTAAGCATTTAAATTTTGTAATCCATCTGTCAAAGGATGTGATTTTTTTAATTCACATTATACATACTCTTTCAACTTTTAAATTTCTTTAAATTCGTACGTTTATCAACAGTATTGTCATATAAACAACGAAAAAATTTAAATTATTTAAAAAATTTATAATATACATTTCCAATGATTAAATATAAAACCTTGGTGGCCAGGTGCCGCACTTTTATGCCTTTTACCCATCCAGCCACAGCATATTGATATGCATCGGTACTATTGAAAGTCTTCAAGTGATCCCCATTGTATGGAGAAGGATTTTGCACAAACTGAGGCAAGTCTTGCAGATAAAAATGGACAAAAGAAAACTGGAGGTAACAAATAAGGATTGGAGCCTAAATGAAAATTTTCTCCAGGTATCTCTCTCTCTCTCTCACTCAAATGAGCAGTGTGGGCGACGGATATTTATGATCGATATCAGTCATAAATATTGCGGCGATCTATTTGGTAGTGACGTAGGTGGCATCTATGAAAGAGCATAAACGTGCTCGGTAATAGCATTATTTATATCTGACTGAGACACAATTAACTCAAAAGCCACACAAATACAACAGTTCTTCTGTTTCTGAAAGAACATTTCACGAAAACTAAATCTAACCATATACCTCCATATTTAAATACAGCCTAGTTCGATTTTTATAATATCTACACAGCAATACAAATCACATCATTTACATACTCTGACAATACCTTGATATTGGTGACATTCAGTAACGTTAACTATGACATTATTGTTCCAAACATCGACACACGAACAAAGAAAAAACACAAAATCGCTCGTCTTAATGAATTTACCTTACCACACACCATCGTTGACAACTAAATGTTCATTTCCGTCGGCAAACGCAAGTAAAGACGCACAACTAGAGATGTACCCGATGAAAACAATACATAAACCTCCCTTTAAAGGTTATTTTAGGTAATTTGTACTTTACAGTTAGATAAATATACGCGGCTGGCTGCACCGTGAACTGCTCGACTCACCTCAGATCACTCGATCCTGACTAACTGACGGCGTAGTGACGTCTCGTGACGTCATCACTGGTATGAAAAATGCGCCAAATATTATCCACAATTATCATATAAAACAGGTACTATATAAATATGAAACAAAAATAACGGGATAGTTTCCACTCTACGTCGCGCCGTTTGTTAGAACAAATGAACAGACAGCCACTTCAGTCATGTTTGGGGTGAAATCATTTATTAGGCATATAAAAGCTATATCGAGAAATTAAAAAGATGGACAGCCTCAAAATACATTAGCTTTCATAATTAAAATTATTAAGTTATTTATTTTATATTCAGGAATAAAAGCAGAGGTGGACTAGGACTAAAAGTGGCCCTTTTAGCTATTTTCCATAAAGACAGTTTAATAACTAGCAAAGATTCAATTAGTAAAATAAGTACATATGCCACAATGATCAGGTATGTTCTCAAGTGACTATGATTGTAGTTTTTTTTTTCTTTTTTCCCCCTGCAGGCTAAATCAGGAATTCCCAACCATGTTCCTAGTGCCCCAAAACTAACACTAAAGACCATGATTATTTTTATATACATTTCTACATATAGTTATATGTACATATAGCATAGTTATTAAGTATACATCACATCAACATTAAATTGAATAATTCTACTTAATAACTAATGTGATTTTACAATAGACAAAAAAGTGTATTTATAAATTAGCATTATAACCAAAAACAAATATGTGCAAGAATATTGATTATTTGAAGATAAATCTTTTAGAATGAAATACTTCCCATGAACAAATGATGATGTATACAATGTTGTTGCAAAGCATTATGAATAATAAAATAAAATATTTCCCCATCATTACAGTATATCTTACATCTGCATTTGATAAAAATGTCTGAAGTGGTCAAGTGATTAGATGTTTCTAATCATAAGAATGAAGAAAAAGTTCAAATAAAGATATACACGTCTTAAAAGTGTTTGACTTCTGGATGACTGAGTAGAAAAGCTAATCTACTAAAACTCTTCCCACAATGATACAGCCTTTCTTCAGTGCGTCTCCTCTCATGTTTATTCAAAGACGCCGACCACTTGTAAGTTTTTTCTCCAGTGTTTATTCTCTGCTGCAGTTTCAGTTCATTATCTGTAATAAAGGTGTTCACACAATCAAAGCACATTTGATTCTTCACACCGCTGTGACTCACCTCATGTGTATTAAAATTGCCCATAGGGGCAAAACTCTTTCCACACAAAGAACACACGTGAGGCTTCTCCTTTCTGTGAACTTTCCGGTGATTCTTCAGACAATCCGCCCTAACAAAAGTCTTATTACACTGATCGCAGCTATAATTTCTTTCTCCGGCATGAGAAAGCAGATGTAATTTAAGAGAGTTTAAATGGGCAAAACTCTTCCCGCACAGATCACACGAGTGCGGTTTCTCTCCGGTGTGGATCCTCTCGTGTATCTTCATGTGTCCTGTCTGACTGAATCTCTTGTCGCAGTGTGAACACTTGTAAGGTTTTTCTCCAGTGTGAGTTTTCTGGTGCTGTTTCAGTTCAGCATCTCTAATGAAGGATTTCCCACATTCAAAGCATATGTGATCCTTCACACCGCTGTGTCTTTTCTGGTGTATTTTAAAAGCGTTCAGCCGACTGAAAGTCTTCCCACACAAAGAACAAACATGAGGCCTCTCCTTTGAATGAACTTTCAGGTGGCTCTTGAGGGATTCTGCCCTAAAGAACAATTTCCCGCACTGATCACAGTTATACGGTCTTTCTCCGGAGTGCGAACGCATATGTGATTTAAGAGTGCTTGAATGTCTGAAACTCTTCCCGCACTGATCACACGTGTGCGGCTTCTCTCCGGTGTGGATTTTCATGTGTCCTTCAAGAGATCCTTTTCGCGTGAAACTGTTCCCGCACTGATCGCACGTGAACGGCTTCTCTCCGGTGTGAATTCTCATGTGATGTTTCAGATTTTGTTTGCATGCGAAGCTCTTTCCACACTGAGAGCAGGTGAAAGATTGTGTGGCACTTCTTTTCGGTGTGTGGACAGATTCGGCATCATGTTTCTCCTTCTCTTCGGTAAATTCTTCCCTCTCCTCGGATTCTTCCATCAGGTCTGAAATTGATGTAAAACAGGTTTGATTTTAAGTCAATCATACAATTAAACAGAGAAATATGAAGGAAAAGAAAACAGGTGATCACTGAGATGATAGAAGTATCAGGAATGCAAACTTAGCAGGAGTGAAATCAGGCGAAAAAGATGCAAAACACTTTTCCTAGTATAATTTCCATTAAAGGGATACTCCCTCTAGATAGATCACTTCTGGGGCTTGCATAGACTGAAGCGCCCTTGCCCTCAGAGGACGTTGACTGTGATTACAAAAGGTAAAAACTATATAAATACTGTTCGTTTTCTCACTCAAACCGCTCGTTTCGTGTCTTAGGCCATCAATGTGTACTTACATTCACGAGTCATTAAATCATGTTTAATTTGGACTTCTCTGTGCATGCTCTTTGAGGTGGTGACCATAGACCTCCATTATATGACTGATAGACCAACGGTTTGACTTAAAAACAAAAAAATCAAAAATTGAAACTATTGCGGAAACAAAGACAGCTTCATCTTGGATGCCCTTGAGATAAGCTAAAACATACCAAAAATTAATTTCAAAGTGAACTATCCCTTTAAATAATGCTAGTTTAATGTTTTAAAATAAATTCAATTTGGAATGGTAAAAAATAAAAGATACTTCACACTGCTCCAGGGGTTAATAAAGTAAGTTTAAGTAAAATTAAAACTGCAATTAAAACTTTATAAAGGAAAATAACTAGCTTTCAGCCCTAAAAACATACAGATTCCACTCAGGCCTAAGTGTAAAGCGCAACTTTTGCGACATATTGTTGATATTTATGCTACGCCATGTCACACTATGCTACTTCTGGCTTAATACATTTTGTAAGTTGCCATTTTAAAATTTGGAAGAGCCACAATATTTTTTTAACCCGTTAAGATCCGGGATCTTCTATACACAGATCCATGAAGATGCGATGAGATGACTAAACCCCAGTGAAGCGACGACTCAACGTCGGCGATATGTTATGCCCTAAATTAATACATGATTGACTAACTGTATTTTTTCTCTGTGTATTTCTGAAATGCACTTTTCATAAAGCTGCTTTGAAACAATATGTATTGTGAAAAGCGCTATACAAATAAATTTGAAATGAATATGCTAATTAGCCACAATGGCTGAGAAAGAGTTAAAAAATTAAACCATTTCCAACAATTTTTATTAAGTAACATGATTATGAAACGGATTTAAATTAAACCGCTTTTATAGACCATTTCAAAAAATGTAAACAACACTGGTCCAGATGCATTTCCTGTTTCAGTTTGTAACTGTTTTCTTTATTTCACATGTAAATAAAACTTCTTAAAGATGTTTGTTTAACTTTTTGATTCAGTTTTAAATGTTCTGTTGGTTGTATTTTATCCCAGCTTTTATGTAGTGTTAAAAAACTGAAACAGGAAGTGCTTCTGGACCAGTGTTGTTTACATCTTTTGAAATGGTCTATATGTAATCTGACCCACTTATTTGAACGATCAATATGAATGTTTTTCAAACCTCTCTACAATGACCATTTGTTGACACTAAAGTAAAGAAAACTTCATT
This sequence comes from Cyprinella venusta, assembly GCA_038021265.1. Taxonomy (NCBI): domain Eukaryota; kingdom Metazoa; phylum Chordata; class Actinopteri; order Cypriniformes; family Leuciscidae; genus Cyprinella; species Cyprinella venusta. The sequence continues at coordinate 3,744,040 of CM075887.1, forward strand.
TTGTACAAATTTTATGGAAATATTATTTGCTTATGTTATTTCAGCGCTCTTGCGAATTTTCTAACTAAGTCCATTATATCTGATGTCCTGCTTTGAAGTTGTATAACCTTAATGATATTCAGCATCATTAATGAAGAATCAAGAATAAACACCAACCTCTTCGTTCTTCAGCATCTTCATCTTTTATTCTGCAGGGATCTGGATCACTCATGTTCTTGGTGTTTCACTTCTTCACTTGTAGACTGATGGGAATATTCCAGCATTTATTGGTGAATTGTTGAGGGGTATTCCTGTGTAGGAGGAAGAGGAGATCTTATTATGCATGAAGAGCAGACCATTTTAACCCTTCAAGGTCTAAGGGGTTTTAAGCTGGCCTGGCACTATATTGATATTTTGGCTTCTCGAATGGCCAATTTTCATAGCAGAGTGAAGTGAGTCATATTTCTGGATTCTATAGATGCTCAGCTACATTGTTGACAAGAGTTTACTCGATTAAATTAAATTAGTTGTCGGCTAAATTGAACATTGCGAACGAGACACGAGAATCTCACGAGAGATCCTAACCTGGAAGAGCGTGCTAACCTCGAAGATCCAGCTGTAATCTCACAATAACTTAGCTCTCCTTATTAGCTATGTTAATCGGTGTTCCATGAGAGAGCGAGAGAGGTACAGTAAACCCTAAAACCGTATTCTGGACAAATGTGGGCAAAATAGTTTTGATTTATTTTTTAAAAATACTTCCCTTGATCTGAGCGGTACAAGACTTGGCTACTTATCCAAAGTTTGCCTCCTGAACAAAATCAATTTGTTTTTGACTCAATTCTACAATGTTAAGTGGGTGGAAAAAAACTCCATAATCTTGTATGTGGGTCAAAAATGGGCACCCATAGAAATGAATGGGAAAAACTGTAATTTAGAGCATTCGAAAATAAGCCAAAATAAGACACCACGTGACAGCAAAGTCACTTCATCTTTAGGTTTTAGCTCTAAGAACTTATTGGAATGATATTTTAATGTAGTTAAACAATTAAAAAACAAATCATAAAAATAAGCATAATTTACATTAAAAATATGACACTTTAAGTAAAACAAATTCAAAAATACCCCCCAAAATAAAAAAAAACACCATAAATGGATAGACAAAACTTTAATCGAAGACAGTGATATAACATTTATAATAAATAAAAATTAGGATCGCACCTGAGTCCTCTGTGCCCACATTTGTCCACAATTACAGAATTAAGGGCTATAAAGTGAATACGGTTTGAGGGCTACATGAAAGGTAGCGCTACGGCGCTCTGCAATCAAACATACGGGACATTTAACATTTAGTTAAGCTACATAAATGCCATTATCCGTACCGTATCCCAACTGTTACTGTTAAAACATCAACTGAGCAATATAACATGCATGTTTATTCAGTATATAAGCAATATTTTGCTCTTTATGTTAATTAATGAATTAATCAATAATTTACATCCCTAATTCTGATGTGATATATCACCAAGAAACACAAAAACAGAAGTTCGTTTTTTTTGTGTGTGGTTTTTATTATATACAACAAGGGATTTTACAACAAATATTTCTTCCTCAAAGTCTTTTGAACTTCAAAAAAATCAGGGTGAAAAAATATGAAGAAATAAAACAACTACTACTTTTCTTTTACTGTAGTCACCATGTTTCTTTTTTCTTTTTTTTTTGAAAAACACAGAAAATAAGAAAATATAAAAGGGAACAAAATGTTCATTTGCTTTTCATCAGTCGTTCTTTTCTTACATGTTGTGCCACATATGAAAGCAGTTGCGCTCCGGCTGTAGGCAGAGCGGCACATCACACTCGTTGCATTTCCACGAGGTGTCTTTTCTTTGGAGCCCATCCGCCTTACATTTCTCACACCTCAGCCTTGAAACTGGAATTGAGATAGGCACGGGCGTATGCCCAGTTTGCCTGTTCACGGGCACGGCCCCGACCGTGACGCCACACAGCTCGGCCACGAGCTGCTCCACGTAGGCCCTGTGGGTGATGAGCTGGTTGGCTGGGGTGTTCCTCAACTTCTGAAGTTCTCTGTATATTATAAATCCGTTGGTCACCGCAATGTCAATAAAGTGAAAAAACATGGTTCGGTACCATCTTCTGGTCGTGTGGTGAACCGAGTAGTACTGTATGAGCTGGTCTGATAGGTCCACTCCCCCCATGTACATGTTGTAATCGACAATCGGTTTCGGTATTGGTATGTTTATCTCCTCCCAGGTTCCATCCCGCTTTTTTTGGTTCCTCTTGACAGTGTCCCCATCATAAGCAACATGGACGCTGCTGCACATTGCCACCTCCCTGTTGTCCATCCACCTGGTGAAGAGAAGATCACCTTCTCTTATCCATCTGAAAGCTCCTCTGGGGGATTTCACGGTAAGTTGGTTTATTTTTGGTTTCGGAGTGTCCTTCCTACCCTCACGTATGGTACCACAGGCTCCAAAATTGAGGGACAGCAGGTGTCTGAAGAGCTTTGGGCTGGTGTAAAAATTATCACAGTAGAGGTGATAACCACTGCCTAGGAAAGATGGCTTCATCAATTCCACCACGGAGTCAAACGGGAGCCCTAGCCCAGAGATCAACCTGCTTTTACCGGTGTATATGTTGAAGTCACAGGTATAGCCATTGCTGGAGTCTGCCAGCACAAACAGCTTTATCCCCCACTTGGTGGGTTTCGCTTTCATGTACTGGGTCATCTCAGTTCTCGCCTTGGTGGCCACCATCCTCTCATCGATGGAAACCTGCTTCCTGGGGTGGTAGGCAGACTGACATGCGGCTTTTATCTCAGTCATCAATGGCTTCAAACGAAAGAGTGTGTCGTAATCGCCTGACTGAGTCTTCTTCTTCCTGTCGTTCACGACATCTTCCTCCGGGTCGCTCATGTGGATATTCCAGGATATGGTGCGGAACCGATCCCTCGACATGACCGTGTTGGGAAAATTCACCGAAAAAATGTTTTTTCTCCTCCAATAGTCACACACGGCTGGGAGCTTCAGAACTCCCATGTACAAAACCAAGCCGATGTATTTCAGCATCTCGGCAGGGTTGATGGTGGTCCACTTGTACCTTTTCCCATTGGCGATGTTTCTCTCGGCCAGCTTGTTTGTGTTGGCGCACAACGTCCTGATTGTTTGGGCGCTGAAAAAGTGCTTGAAAAGGCAGAGGGGGGTTTGCTCCACAGAGGTGTCCAATTGCACTCCAGGATTCCGTCTGGGGCAAAACCTGTGGAGAACGGGGGCCACGTCGGGATCCTTTTCAGTCTTCCATACTTGATCCGGCTGGTCTGTTGTTGCTGGACAACTGACAGGTGAACGTGACTTGCCTACTGGGGAGTTAAACCGACTCTGTGACTCAGAGGGCCTCCTTCCCTTACCATGCAACTTCAAGGGAGTGGTCGCAGGCGATCTTGGTGACCGTTTGGGAGTGCTGGAGGAGCCGGGTTGAGGAGGAAAAATGGATCTGCGGGCTGCACGAGGAGACCTAGATCGGTGGGCTGAACGAGGAGTAGAAGCGGTGCTTTGTGGAAGAGGACTAGCGGTCGGGGTCCCCGATTCAGATGGTGTAGTCAGCTGCTCTTTGGTTTCCTGATTTAGACTAAAACACAGATTTTGACATTAGTTTCGATTCCCACATGTCAAAAGTTGTACTGCATTTTTTATAATGAAATAAAGATTAGCAATTCATTATCATGTTTGCATTTTTTACATCCAACTCATAGGATTTCTAACTACAAAATGATTACTGAAGCCTTCATCATCGTGTTATATGCACAGAGTATATACAATGTCTAAACCAAACCCCATCTCATGTAGACAAATAGTACAGGCCTTAGATAAGGCTTACTGCACCATTATTTCTGAAAAACTACAATAAAATTTTCCTAAATACATTACAATAAAATAAACAAAAAAGCGAAGTAAATAAAATAGCTAAAAAAAGCAAAGTAAACGAAATAGCTTATAAATGAAGATGGACTACACGCGGACGAAAGGTGCACAATATTTGATTACTGCTCTGTTATTTCTGAGAAGCTAAAATAAAATAATGTTTCTAAGAAAACCGTTACAATAGCCTACACTACCGGTCGAATGTTTTAGATCAGTAAGATTTTTGATGTTTTTAAATGAAGTCTCTTTTGCTCACCAAGGCTGCTTTATTTGATGAAAAAAAATGACAAACGGTAATATTGTGAAATATCATTACAATTTAAAATTACTGTTTTCTATTTTAAAATGTAATTTGAAAGCTGAATTTTCAACATCATTACTGTTGCTCAGTGTCACGTGATCCTTCAGAAATCATTCTAATATTATTTTATGCTCAAAAAAACATTAATTATTATTTTCAATGTTGAAAACAGTCGCGTGCCATTTTTCCCCCCAAAATTCTATTATGAATAGAAAGTTTAAATGAACAGCATTTATTTAAAATATAATCTTTTATAACATTATAAATGTCTTTACTGTAACTTTTGATCAATTTAACTCATCCTTGATGAATAAAAGTTTTTTTTCTAATTTCTTTCCCCCAAAAATAAAAAATAAAATTCTTACTGACCCCAAACTTTTGAATGGTGGTGATTTAATGTTACAAAAGCTTTCCATTTCAGATCAATTCTGTTCTTTTGAACTTTCTATTCATCAAAGAACCCTGAAATAAAAATTTAAAAAACTGTTTCCAACATGGATAATAATCATAAATGTTTCTTGAGCATCATATTATAAAAATTTCTGCAGGATCATGTGACACTGAAGACTGGAGTAATGATGCTGTAAATTCAGCTTTGATCACAGGAATAAATTACGCTTCACTATATATTCACATAGAAAACCGCTGTTTTAAATTGTAATTATATTTCACAATATTACTGTTTTGTTTTTTTTTATCAAATAATTGCAGCCTTGGTGAGCAGAAGAGACTTCTTTTAAAAACATAAAAAAATCTTACTGATCTAAAACTTTTGACCGGTAGTGTATATATTAGCAGCAATAATGCATTCATAACTACTTACTCCTTAAATGGATAAATTCCGTCCAAGAATTGATCCTCTTCACTCGAATCAAACCAATCTGGATCAGATCCGTTCTCGCTCTCAGATCCGGTCTCGCTGTCGTCAAAAAGCACTTCAGCAACTTGCTTGGAGTCGGCGGTGAGTCTTCTTCGTGCCATATTCGTCTTTGAAAATAATCAATTGCCAAGTACAAATAAGCATTTCTCCAAATGTGCGCGTCCAAAGACCATGTATGAAAGGTTGCGTCAGCAAACAATTTAGGAATCACACCTGGAATTGTTTCGAAACCCCTCCCTTTTTTTTCGTTCCTAGGACTGATCTGACAACATCAAGTTTTGTTTTTGGTCACACAGGTCTGTGATTGGTTTACACACACCAACAGCATTTTACATCATTAGATAAAATAAAGTAGGCCTACAATTTCTGAAAAAATTGTTTTGCGGTAAAATACTATAGATTTGCACTAAAATACGGAAGGCTTATCATTTGTATTAATATGTCTGGGATGCGCACTTTAACACTCTAGAGTGTTAGTCGACTTAATTTTAAGCATTTAAGCAAATTGTGTGTATCCATTTCTCAAAAAGGTAGTTATTGTTGGTATTTTTAAAACCAACTTACTCATGTTTATATCTTCCCTGTGAGACTATCAATTTATAACATTTTTCATGCAAAAATAACTAATTAAAATAGCAATCCAAGTGATTCAACTTCATTCATCTTGTCATTTAGCAGTTTTTATTCATTGATTAAAAGTGTTTTATTGCTGTTATTGTATACTTCAAAACGGGCAAGTGTGTTTTGTTTTGCTTGCCTTAATTTGTTGTGTTAGATTTGCTGTATCATTGTTTGTAGAGTAACCAATAGATAAAACCCCATGGGGCGAGTAATGATTAATAGGTTATTACAATTTATATTTCTTTTTAATTATTAAAATGAAATGCTGTTCTTTGCCTGAACAAGTTATTTTTCTTTGCTTTGCAGTTCTCACTAATGCAAATTCAAACACAACATCATTAAATGTTATTATAATATGTTGAAATGACATTCAGCAATATTCTGTAAATAAAAATAGCCTAGGTAAAACAAACAAATGGATGTAGTGAGGGATCTTCGTCTGCTTTGCCCTTCAGCTGTCAATCAGACTCTAGTAGGCAGAAAAACAGCGAGAGATCTTGTTGTGGCCGACGCGACCTCGCTCCATTATGAACAAAAATATGGAAACAAATTTAAGATGACAAATAGGTAACGTTAAATAAGAGCAGGATTGCACGATTGTGTATGCACAAACTGCCCATGATTATAAAACCTCATAATGATCATAAAAGTAAGTGTAAACGAAATTAAATTGTGTCCGCTTCCATGCGTTCAGTCACATTCGGCAACAATAATAGCCTATTATACATTTAATAGCCTATTATACATATAGCCTATTATAATAATAGCCTACAAACATCGAAGAACACGAACAAAGAAAACACACACACACCATCCTGATTTTAACACACTAGTGTCCTGCTAAATGTTAATTTCCGTCGGCAAATGCCAAAAAAGACGCACATAAAGAAAACAATAAATAAATCACCCGTTTAACAGGCTTCTTGGGGTAATTGTGCAGTTTATAATTATATAAATATACAATGAATACACCATGAACAGCTTCTTACCTCTTCAGAAGATTCTTCTTCGTATGTTGAAAACCAAACCAGCTTACCAAACAGATGTGCTTTACCGCCACCTACTGAACGGGAGTGTGGATCAGAAGATTTGACAGTAGGGGAAAAAAATATATATAATTAGCAATAACCTTTAGCCTATACTCGCTCCATCGGACTTGTTTCTTTCAAAAAGTTTAGTTTACATTTTTCTAGTGCTTCTTTTAATTCCTTCCTTTCCTTTTCATATAGCTATCGTCACATGTTGGACAGATTGGTTGATTGCAAAGTTGATGGCGTTAGTGGTGGAAGTCATCACTGCAATGCAACAACGTATGTTATAAATAAGGCTGTGTCCCAATGGACCACTTGCACTTCCATTTGGAAATAGTATATCTCGCTTATTTCCACTTATGTGTACGTTCAATGTATACGTCACCTAAAATGAGTGTCCAAAATAAGATTTAAAAACGCTGTGTACTGATTAAAAGATGTTCAGTGAGCATTACAGCATCTCAGACAATATAATAAACTACTGCAAGTTTATATAAGACAGTCACCACCAGAGGGTGAAATAGACAACATTTAAAATCTGTGCATGTTTGCAAAAAAAAAAAAAAAACCTTCAGATATCGACTCGAGTAAAATGTGTCAGAATGAGATGTAGGCTGATGTGGTCTTTGGTCAGATGTGGTATTGGTCTATGGTTGGAGATAATGAGACCCAGAGGGTGTGCAAAACGTGCTGAAACGCTGCATGGGGTACAAATGAACCCTTGGTCTGGTACAAGGAACTAACGTACACTTTCAGAAAAAAAGTTACAAAAGTTGTCACTGGGGCTGTACCTTTTCTAAAGGTAAACTTTTGTCCATTTTAGGTGCTAATATGGACATTTAGGTGCTAATATGTGCATTTTAGTTGGTAATATGTACATTTTAGGTGCTAATGTGGACATTTAGGTGCTGATATGTGCATTTTAGGTGTTGATATGCACATTTTAGGTGCTAATATGGACATGTAGGTGCTATTATGTAAATTTTAGGTACTAATATGTACAATTTAGGTGCTAATGTGTACATTTTAGGTGTCATTATGTACATTTTAGGTGCTAATATGTACATTAAGGTACCAATATGCACCTTTTAGGTACAAAAGTGTACCTTTTGAAAAGGTACATGCCACAGTGACAGCTTTTGTACCTTTTTTTTTCAATGCCAAGTTCGGCTACAGTTCCCACAGTGTGCTGTTCCTTGTCAACTGTACGCAGATTATTTTGTGAATCATGATTTGATGGACTCATAAAGTGTTAGTAGCACTTTGAACATTAACTTCAAGAAAACTACTGTTATGATCAACATTAAAAGATGTCTGTCTCTTTGCTGAACAGGAAATAGTGGCCTTCCAGAACCCAAAGTGTCAGAAGATGTCTAGATAGTGTGAACGAGTGGTTATCGAAATGAAATGACATTAGCTGATGTACAGCTTACATGTTAATCAGATGCTAGTGGGATTCAGTGCTTAAAAATGAACGCTGTGCTGAAATAATCTATATATATTTAGCCTTACCGTCACAAAAACACCCGCCAGTGGATTCTGTGATATATGTTATGGAAATAAAAAACATTCAGATGATCAGTTATCGGGCTGTAAAATCTAAAGAGAGTTGTTTTTCACGCTGAGACGAAAATTACAGGAAGGAGATGTGCAGTTTAGAGAAGAGCAGAAAACCACAAAGTCTTTAACACAGTCCCAGCTCACAATCTTTAGGTTTTGGTCTATAAAAGAGCTGATTTTTTCCCTGATGCTCATTTAGCTACAGTAAAGATATCTTAAATACTGATATATCCACATTGAATTAACTATTCAGCTGAACTCATCACTCAAGCAGAGAGGACCAGTGAGGGGCGGGCAAAGTAACCCGAAATCTGGAAATCTGGGAACTGAAATCAAGAACTGGTGTTTTGGATTATGTTTCACTGAAAAACATTGACACTGAAGAAAAATACCTTAATTGACCAGCATTTCCTAGACAACAAAGTAGTGTTGGCCCAGATCCGGCCCACCTCTGGTACATGCAGGATATGGGCCGATACTATGTTGCCGTCTGGGTTGATTTTGTGAAAAATTTTGTGAAAACTTAACACCTTTGACTAGAATCAACTTCAGGATCCATCAAAATCATTGTTTGTTTCAAACGTAGGCTAATATTTGTTACTTAAAATGTTCAATTATTATGGACACGTATTTTAGTAGGAATATTTGACAGAAATTGTTGGTTTTGCCATGACATTTTCATTTTAATCCAGCCAGCATTTTGTACAAACACCACATGAGGCTACAGACAAAATTAAAACCATACCAATTATTTCTAGAATGGGCCGGCGTGGATTTTTTTACAATGATCAAAAGCACATAAAAAATGCATAAGTATGGTGTACTTTAATATCCCTCATTGGTTTCACAGCCAGCAGTAAACCATACAATCATGCCTTTACAAAAACTGTTCTTTAATGCTTTATTATGGTTTCACTTTACATAAAGCAGATCTTTTGTGTAACAGTAGTGGAATAGCGCTCACACCATCTCTTTGTTCGGCTCTATGAAGACGATCTATTGCAGATGTCACCAACGTTAACCCATTGTACCCGTTTTAAAACTACAGCGCCTCATTGCTGACAGTTTCTCAGTTTCCGCTCGGCTGCATGAAGGTCTGTGTTCTGCAAACAAACACTTGTGATTGATGAAAGCCTGGATTCAATATCCCAGATCAAACATCTAATGCATCCATCATAAATCTCTAAAGCAGAAGTAATGGATTTGTGGATTTGTATATTGGCCATGCTGCCATTTACTGGTCACATGCTTTTTCGAGAGTGTTTACAGGATGTGGCTTGTTCCAGTTAGTCTGCCATAAGTCAAATCCACCAATATAAAACACCAGAATCAAGAGTTGATCTTTTGAAATCTGAACTTTAGAAATAAGTCATATGGCATTGACTCACATTCAAGACTCATTTTCAAGATAAAAATATCAATGTAAAAAGCTTTTTAAATACTTATGTACATGAAGCAATAAAGTTTTTCATGTGCTCACCAGTATCACCATTAAAGCATTAGTTTAGATAAAGAGCACCAGTGAGTCACTAAAACACCTCAAAATAAGGATTCTTTCATTTATCTTAGAATAAAATATAATAATCTACAAATCAATCAAATAAATTAATGTACATTACTGTAAAAATTTTTTTTGATGACAAACGTTTTTATGTATTTATGTATTCAGGTTTTTTATTCATTTCTGTCACAAATTGAGCCTTTTATTGCATGTTATATTCAATAAATTGACTTTATAGGCTTAGGAGAACGTTTTAAGTGATTTTCAGTGTTTTTTCATGATTTGACCACTTTAATATTCTTAACTATTATGAATACAGGCTTTTGTGTTGCAGAAAAAGCAAACAAAAAATGGTTTAAATCAATAAATATGAATGAAAAATGGTCTTCTAAAAGATTGAATGGGTTTACGTTCTCGATGTTAGTCTTTTATAGTGAATTAATACAAGAAAATGCTTCTTATTTTGGTACTTATTTCTATTTTGCAGTCTTGCATAAGCGTTTGTTTAATGCACAGACCGAATGCGAGAAGCTTCATGCACTTGACACATTACCTGCGAGATGCATCAGAAGAACGAGATGTATGTGGTCTTTGGTAAGATGTATGGGTGTCTATTATTGGAGATATAAGCGGAAGGTACTGGAAACGCTGTATGTGGGTGAGAGCGAGAGGCTGCAGATGAAACCAAGTCCTGCAACTTAAAAGAATAAATGTGTTGCATTACGTTAAAACAACATAATTCATCATGTAGAACTATACAGTAACACAGAACAAGCCGTTCAGATTCACTTTTACCAACAAACATGTTAAAATGAATGGCTGTATTGAACAGAACAAACGTTTTCACGTTACGAAAAAATGCAAAGAACTGAGCTGAGAATTAAAAGAAGAGGAAAAAGCTAGAAGTGAGAAAATATAACTGAAGGAAACTCTTACACGAACTTAAAAGTCACGTAAGTCATGAAAGGCTGCATTGAGGATGATGGCTGACCTTGACCTTATGCTTCCTTCAGTGAGAACAATAAGTCTACTGAGATTAGACTGAATAATACAATGAACAAACTCTGAATATTTGTATTATATTTCCTACAATACAACAAGCATGTGTGCTGATGCTTTTGTAAATAGTGGTCAGCATTATTCCCACATGCACAAACATTCACCACACACACTTCTTTTCAACTTAACTAGATTGCTGTACAGGAAATGGTGGCCAACCAAAACCCAAAGTGTCAGAAAGTCTCTTGAATCTCTAGTGAAATGACATCAACTATTCAATATATAGGCCTAAGTTTACGCAGCCTAATTTTTGTACACAGATTTGACATCTCATATATATTGTATTTAAATGCAGGATGTGCTAAGCTATTAAACACCATATTTGTTGTCATAATGCCAACATTTCATTGTCTTTTCAGATTAAAAAAAAAACTAACCGACTCTGTGATTTATTAGTTGTGTTATATGCAAATAATAAAAACTGTCATATTTTTTTGATTAGAGACAAATGTAAGCAGGAAAATGTTTACAGTCAGCTGTTAGTTATAGACCTGTTGATGTACTCTGAAATTATTTTTCTTCTGAGAGGGAAAAGGAAGAAGTTGAAAAGCTTATAGAAGAGAAACAAACCACAAGTAGAGCAAACTAACATAATCATGCAAAAAATCTGCACTATAACACCATCATAACAGTCCAAACTCACAGACTCCATCCTGTTTTTGTCAGTGATGAACTAAACGCCCATTTTCCTCTGTAAAGACGCCTAGAACTGACTCTGGAACGGACGCAAGGGGCGGGCCTAAAATCCTGAAGTCTGAAACCATGAACGCGCTTTGGGTTCTTTATTTTATTTTATTTTTTTAATTTTCCGCAAAATATTTTTTTCAATGGTTAAACTATAAATGTTAACCGGTCGGACGAGTCACGGCTGTTCTGGAGCCCATCCTCATTGTAACGCATGTGTGTACCTCGCCTTCAGACTTTCAGAAGCTAAAACGATAATGAATTCAGATTTTAGTAGTAGGCCTATGCTATTCGAAATGGTCTTTTAAACGATGGAAGTTTTTCGATTTTCACAGATTTGAGAAAAGCGGATAGAAATGCTCTTAACGCATTGTTGGACAAACGAGGATTACACGGACCAACGAGCTCTGAATCACGAGGATGTATTTATTTTAGGGTGGATCGGATATGTAGGGAATTAGGAATATGCTTCAAAAATCATTTTTCTTCTGTCTGTGGATTTGTTTCTCACGTGGTAAGTGTTTTAAATTTTATTAAATGTGCTTTCACTGCCCGTTCATAAAATGAATGCATTTTCAATATTAGTAACGGTGGAGGAGGAATTGCGAAAGTGGAAACTTCCCAAAAAGTCTTGAGGGAGAAAAAGGCATGCGCGTGTCAGGGCCTTACCCAAAAACATCTGGAAAACATCCTCTGTGGAACAGTAAACAACTGACTGCAGTTCAGTTCCAGAAGAAATGTTGTTAAAAATTATAAACAAACGTATAATTTTAATAATGGTATATTACTTTGGGGGTGTGTTTGAGTTAGTGAACTGTGTAAACCGTAGGTTTTTGACATGTACGTTTTTCTGTAAAATATATATATATATATATATATATATATATATATATATATATATATATATATAATAAAATTATTGTATATTTGTGTTTCAGGTGTGTTTGGCGCTGATAAGGATGAAGTGAAGTCAGTGTCAGTGACTGAGGGAGATTCTGTCTCTCTAAACTGTGATGTTCAAGTACAGAAAGATAATCAGATACTGTGGGCTTATATACATGACAGTTCAGAGACTCGTATCGCTGAAATCTATAAGCAGAGTATTGATATGTTTGACAGTGATGTGACATTTGGAGACAGACTCCAGATTGACAGTCAAACTGGATCTCTGACCATCAGAAACATCAGATCCACAGACTCTGGACTTTATAAACTGAGCATCTTCAGCAAAACTATCACACACAAAAGTTTCAGTGTTACTGTCTATGGTGAGTAAAATTAAGTGTTGATCAAGCAGTCTAGATAGTGGGCTGGTGTAGGGGGATTGAGGGATGGAGATATACAGATGTTTATGTTTTGTGATTCTACTCCTGACTTAAATCATTTCCATGTTTTCTAGCTCCTCTACAGATTCCTGTCATTACCAGAGACTCTTCAGACTCTTCATCATCATCATCTGAACGTTCAAAAGAGTCCAGATGTTCACTGGTGTGTTCAGCTGTGAATGTGAGTCATGTGACTCTCTCCTGGTATAAAGGAATGAGTGTATTGTCCAGCATCAGTGCGTCTGATCTCAGCATCAGTCTCTCTCTACCTCTGGATGTGGAATATCAGGATAACAACACTTACAGCTGTGTGATCAACAATCCTGTCAGAAACCAGACCACACATCTGGACAACATCACGCAACTCTGTCACACTTGTGCAGGTACTGCAGTGCTGATATTATGGATCATTTAATGGTGATTTTAGATTTACTTTCACTAAATTTCACAGATTTCCAACAACAGAGACGTATTAGCTGAGATGCAAACATTGCAGAACTCATTCATAATTATTACTTTTTTCTGTTTGTTCATTACAGAACTCGTTCAGTCGTCACGACGGGTGGGAATATCGATTAGTTTAGTGTTTCTGGCTTTATTAGTTGTGGCGGCAGTCACAATCTGTCTCAGAAGGAAGAGTAAACCAGCAACACAAGCAGGCAAGTATTACTTTTTTTTCATCAAAGATATGAACATCCAGGGTTCATTCAGTGAAATGTGCCACAATATCTGTTTTTAAAACACAATTTCAGACTTATTTTGTAGTTTGAAAATGTGATTATTAATATCATTTAAACAGACCGGTCTTGTGCAGAAGAGGTACTTTATGCCGAAACAACATTTCGTGCACACAGTGTTCACAGTACGGTAAGACACTGTTTGACTGAAACCTCAGCTTTACCACAGGCGCTAAGAAAAAAGCTGTTTGTGCTTATGAGCTGTAGCGGTGTCATCCTGTGCTAATGTTAGCCTTCGTACCTTATCCGCGCAAAATGTGGCATAAGATAAGTTATCTGTTTTCAAGCGCTTTAAAGAGCTCCATTTTGCTTAATGTCTGTTTTTGCTTGCGCTTTTCAAACTAAGGTTTCAAAGTTACACAGTAGCGTCCTCAAGCCACAGAACCATATCAGACAAACTTGTGATTCAAAACACTATCATGTGCTCTTATCTCTCAGGCTCAGTATGCTTTAGGGAGGAAGGAGGTTTTAAGTTTACAATAAACCAAGATTAAAACATTAGGAAACACAAGTTGACATTTGTGCAGCTCCACCAGTCATTAACATTGAACAACGAAAAAGATATATAATGTTGTTAATTAGCCCAAAAATCCCCCAAAAATAATTTGTAGATAAATAGCAAACGCTATTTCGTAAATAGCAAAAACTATACGGAAGACATCCTGTTATGGCAGAACATATTAGTAAGTCTGTTTGACAATCTAGTAAAATATCATGTTTTGCCGCTATCATGTCCTGTGCTTGTAATTGTTTTTTTTATTTTATTTTTTTATTCAGCAACGGCTGAATCCTTGAGGCAAATTTGGATTTATATATATATATATATATATATATATATATTATTACAGTGGACGAGAGATCTTAATAAAAATGAAATAAAATAATAAATCTTAATAAAAAACTGAAGAAAACATAACATTTTGAAACGCAACTGCAAATTAGGAAAAGATCAGTTTTGCAACACATGTGCTGAAAACACTCACACAACTCAACCAAGTACAGAAACACACTGGAAATAGCTACTCATAATGCAACCGGCTACAAAAGCGCATTTTTCAACGTGTTTCTGTATTTGCAGCACATGTTGTCAGACTGATGACTAGTTTTCTTTATATGATGTTTTCTTCTATTTGCATGTGCTTTTGTTTCAGTTGCAGCATGTTGAGCTCCCTCGGCCATCTTATTTTATATTGAAGTATTAAAAGAACATTGACGGACTGTTGTTTTATATATATATATATATATATATATATGAAGAGTTCAGATGCAAAAGCCTCTAAGTGCCATTTGAAATTTTCTTCTAGGATGATCATTTTTATCAATCTTGTATATTAATTGTCATTTAAGTAAAATTTATCAGACACACATCAGTTAATAAACACCTCTGTTATTGATACCTATAAACCTTTAATTAAAAACTTAATAGATAATAGATTATTAAAAGTGTCATTTTAATTCCTATGTTTTGTTTTCTTTCAGAAAGCTAATGGAGAGGACCACATCATCTACTCGGGTGTTAATGTAACGTGACATATTCAATGTATGTCCATGTTAAGTATTTTATTCAAGTATTTTACTTGAAACATTCCTGCGACCAATTTTACACTGCCATGTAATTACTTTCTGCGACCAATATTACACTGCCAAGTAATTATCAAGTAACTCATATTAGAGAAAGTAAAGGGTAGACTTGAAGAGAGTTATGAAATCCTGAGCTTCCATGTCATCGGGATTTTATCAGTATTCCCGCATCAGGATTTTCTCTCGCTTGCTCTAACATTCCATGTAATAGAATGTCAGTGAATGAATTAATTTTCTTTATTCATTGATACATGTTATTCTGGAATACTTGATTCTGATTGGTCCATTGCCATTGCAATCTTTCCTCCCTTATTTGACATTTTAACTGTGAGCTGTATACTTACTAACACACATACAGAATCATATTACTCTCAATTAAGTCAATTGATATAGCAGAGCACATCAACCTTAACAAAAACACAAATAGGTGTTTTTTTCTGTTTTCAGCTTTTATAAATGACCTAAACTCTGCATTTTTTATATAGTTTTATAATGATTGTATATTACATGCCTATTATTAATATATATATTTTTTGTACATCATTTTGGCCAATTTTTAATATACATTTGTATATTTTAATATTAGATTTTTGGACCAAATGTTTCATTATGATGCCTTCACTGTGCCTGTTACGTTAAGACCAGCATTTCTAAGCATCCTGGTATTTCTTCTTTATCTACATAAACTTGCCAATGTGTTTTAATCTGTGACCACTGCCAAGACCACATCTGGTCTCTGCTCTTCTGAATCTGTTCCAGCTGAGAAACTGCCATTGATATGAATGATGATGCTAACGGATAACTTGCGTCTTTGTTCATTTTATGGAAACCTTTTCTTATTTCTCTATGATTATTTTTATTTTTCTTCAGCTTGTCAGACTGGACATGTTTGTGTAAGCTAAGCTCAATGCAGGAGTCTAACCATCCTTGCAATGAGCTCAGCAGAAAAAAAAATTGTATTCCACATTTTTTAAAATGTAAAATCTCAACAAGAAAAGATGTACTTAATCCCAGTGTTTTGTGTTATATGTTTCATACTGACCTTGACATGCTAATGTGAACATTAATTTAAGTCACAGGTACAGTAGTAACATATGGGACCCTTAACAAAACACTTTGGTATTTTTTCAATATTTAGTGTTATCTGAAACTGCACTAAACACTTAGAATTTTTTTAAGTATTTTGCCAATAAAAGTCTTTTTTAACCCAGTATTTATAAAGACTCTTTTACTTTTTACTGACTTCTGAGCTTCATGAAACAATGAGGAACTGTTCCTGGAAAAGATTCAAAGCTTCGAGAGTGTCGAGAACAGCGCCATCTGGTGCTTATTTAAAATAAAGCAGCCAGAAGCTCTGGCAGATGAAGCAACCACAACACACTACAGAGTTTCAATGTTATGTATACAAAAAAAAAAACCTTACATGTTTGTGTTTGATTTGTTCATTTAATAAATCATTTTTCGCATATGTGATACGCGCATCGAAGCTTCGGTGTCATACGTAACATCACTAGAGGGAGCCAGAGCAGAGATGACAACTGTCAAAACCTCAGCAGATTCATCATTGACAATATAAAGACTTTGCTTTATTGTGGGAGGATGTTGTTTTTTGTTTTTATAAATATCATAGTAAAGAAAAAGGCATATTTCATTATAAAATTGTTAATTATTTTGGCAAAATTTCATATTCATAAATGTAAATTCAGTGCTAAAAAACCTAACTTTGTACTTTTTTTCAACGAAGTTGAACATTATATTAATCTAATTTCTGGCTCCAACAACAAAAAGGCAATTAAAACTGTCAACATATGGTCCTTTTTTTCTGGCCCTTATGCTTCCCCTGGCAAAACTGTTTTGTATTTATTTTAATGTTTACTTTATATATTGTAATGTATATTTTGTTAAGTTTTTTTGTGATGTGATTTGTACTGTATTTTTGTAATAATGATAATTAAAAAAAAGAGAGAGATGACAACTGTCTATGGACCTAATGCGGACCTAAGGAAGGGAAAAGTTCGAAAAGTCGGGGGGAACGTGTGATGCTGACTGCGCCACTGGAGGACGCGTTTACATGAAGACACCATATGCAACATATGCAAAATGACATAGATAAACATATGTAGAGCATATAACAACAAACCAAACGTGAAAAAAACGGGGCAGGTAGAGCTCACGGTGAACATAGGAACAAAGTTTAGGCAGAGGGTAAAGCTAGGTATAAAAACAGATCCCCTAAACTTTTTAACCTAAAGTTAGATTTGGCGAAATTAAACAAAACAGCTTTCAGCTGCAGATAGGCCTATTGATTATTTATCATCTCAACCCTGGCTCCCTAACAGTAACGTTATACCTACCAATCGACGCCAAAGTTACACTGTCATTGCTAGTGAAACGTTTATGCTACGTAACGTTAGGTAGGTATACGTGCTAGTGATACAAGCATCAAGAAAAAATAAAAGCCATCAAAAGGAAAACAGCAAGATTACCTGTCCAGCAGAAATAAAGCCACCATGGAATCAGTTGACTCTCGTGTGATTTCTTGATTTATCCATAGACTTTTTGTTCGTAGCCTTTTTAAATATTGTCTTCCTCTTTTAACTTGTTTGACTTCGCTGCCTCTATATGCAGGTACTGAGAATTTTTACGGTCCTCTGCCATAATTTGTTATTACTAGCATGCCTCTTCTAACGTGTGCGCGCATTTGGGCTGTTCCTGTATCTGCAGAGGTGTGGTATCCATGGTAGCGAGGGAGAGTGACAGTCGCCACAGCCAATCACGACTTTTGTCCCGGATGGAATAATGAGCTGTGTTGATTACAGTCATGAGAGGACTACAGACACTCGATGTTTATCATGTCTTTTCCAGATTACTTACATTTTAATTATGCATTGCATTATGCATATATAAAGACAGTTTAAACAAATTTGGAGGTTTAAAAATTATTTTTGGGGATTTCTACCTACCCTGGCTTTAAAGGACATGTTGGCCAGGGACTTAAAGGGATAGTTCACTTTGAAATTAATTTTTGATATGTTATAGCTTACCTCAAGAGCATCCAAGATGTCTTTGTTTCCACAGTATTTTCAATTTTGACATTTTTTGGTCAAACCGGTGTTGTCTGTCAGTCATATAATACTGGTATGGGGGTATAAACATGATTTAATGACTCATGTAAGTACTTTGATGGCCTTAGACACTCAACGAGCGAATGATGACAATATATTGATTTAAATGCTAATCGTACATACAGTTGGTATTAGCTTAATAATAGGCCCCAAGTGTATAGTATACACTTCCAAATTCAGTAAATAATGAATCCACATGCTGGTTTATCATGAGTCTTTGTTCATCAGATGCTTTTGTTCTTAATATTTTAATACAAGTTACTCTGAGATGTGTCAGAGCCCACACCAAACTTTTATTCAGAAGCAGAAGTTTATTACAATGACGTCGGGTACAATGTTCATCTGCAGTACACAATGTTATTTAAAAAAAGTAAATCCTCTTTATTGCATTGTTTTGTACAAAGTGAAGTTGTAATTGGGAGGGTTTTATTCCTAACAACATGCACAAAAGCGTCTGCAGAATTTAGGCTGCAAAACAAATCGGCAACTCGAGCACCATAATAAAAAAATAATAATAAAAAACTCCCCACACAAGACACACAATGGCCCGAATTAGCATTAAACCAGAAGACGACCCCATTATGAAATTGGAAATAATTCCCTCACAAAACGCCCAATTTAAGCTATCAAACACAACTTTCTAATGCTCTTTGAAATTCAATGAGAAAACATAATCCTCAAAATACGCATCGCTAGAACCAGAGGTGGCGAGTCGTGTTTCGCCACGTGAAGATTGAGGACTGTAGCTCTTAGCACACTCACAACAAGTCTTGACGGTTTCTATAATTTGTTCTGATTCCTCACTAGCTCTCAAAAGTATACAGAGAGTATTGAAAACAGAGGTACATTCTCATGAAAGAAAACAATGCATATTCATCACCCAAGCAAGAGAAAGATATACAGTAAGTGGCGGTAAAACTAGGAGAGGTGAACATTTTTAGCTTATCAAACACTGGTTTAGCTTAAGAAATAGGGCTGTCAAACGATTAATCGCGATTAATCGCATCCAAAATAAAAGTTTGTGTTTACATAATATATGTGGGCGTAGTGTGTATAATTATTTTGTATATATAAATGAAGAGTTCAGATGCAAAAGCCTCTAAGTGCCATTTGAAATTTTCTTCTAAAATGATCATTTTTATCAAACTTGTATATTTAAATTCAGTAATTTCACTTAAATGACAATTAATAGGTAATCTTCAATGCCATTTAAGTGAAATTACTGAACTCATCTGAATTGCATCTGAACTCTTCAAATACACACACATGCATGTATATATTTAAGAAAAATGTGTTCTTAATATATCAAATATTTATATTTATACATAATATTAATTATGTATAAATATATATATAGTATACACTTTCAGATTTTTCTTAAATATATACATGCATGTGTGTCTATTTATATATGCAAAATAATTATACACACTACGCCCACATATATTGCGTAAACACAAACTTTTATTCTGAATGCGATTAATCGCGATTAATCGTTTGACAGCCCTATTAAGAAACAACATTTATTGGGCCGTTCATGCCTGATTTTGTCCTTATGCTCATCATGTCAGTCATGTTTGATGAGGACGCAGCATTGCATTTGAAAGCGCTGGATCTAAAGATGAATTCAGACGTGATTTCGTGATTTCAGACATTTGTTTTTTGTATGATTGAGTAGAGAAGATGAATGAGTGAAACTCTCGCCACATGGAATGCAGTGATACGGTTTCTCTCCGGTGTGGACCCTCTCGTGTGATTTCAGGTTTCCCGACTGAATGAAAGTCTTCTCGCAGTAAGAACACTTGTGAGGTTTCTCTCCAGTGTGGATCCGCTCGTGTTGTCTCAATGTCGATGACTGAACGAATCTCTTGTCGCAGTGCGAACACTTGTAAGGTTTTTCTCCAGTGTGAGTTCTCTGGTGCAGTTTCAGCTCACCAGCTGAAATAAAAGTCTTTCCACAGTCAAAGCACATGTAATTCTTCACGCCGCTGTGTATTTTCTGGTGGGTTTTCAAATGGCTCGTCTGACTGAAACTCTTTCCGCACAGAGAACACGTGTGAGGCTTCTCACGCGACGAGGGTTGATTCGTGTGAACTTTTTTTAGGTGGCTCTTCAGGTCCGATTGCCAAAAAAAGTCTTTCCCGCACTGATCACAGTGATGTGGTCTGTCTCCTGAATGATAGCGTAGATGTAATTTAAAAGGGCTTATATGTGCGAAACTCTTCCCGCACTGGTCGCACGTGTACGGCTTCTCTCCAGTGTGGATTTTAATGTGTTTATTAAGGGTTGATTTTTGCGTGAAGCTCTTCCCGCATTGATCACATGTGTACGGCTTCTCTCCACCGTGACTTTTAATGTGATGTGTTAAACTCTGTTTGTATGGGAAACTCTTCCCACATTGATCACATTTATGCAGATTCTCTCCAGTGTGGATCTTCATGTGCTTATCAAGGGTTGATTTTCTTGCGTAACTCTTCCCGCACTGTTCACATGTGTGTGGCTTGTCTCCATTGTGGATCTTCATGTGTTTCTCAAGGGTTGCTTTTTGCAAAAAACTCTTCCCGCACTGATCACACGTGTGCCGATTCTCTCCGGTGTGGATTCTCATGTGTGTTTTAAAGTGTCCTTTGTGTGCGAAACTCTTCCCGCACTGATCACACGTGTATGGCTTCTCTCCGGTGTGGATTCGCATGTGTCCCTTAAGGTGCTCTTTTCTTATGAAACTCTTCCCGCACAGATCACAAGTGTGCGGCTTCACTCCGGTGTGGATCTTCATGTGTGATGTCAGAGATGTGTAGTGAGTGAATCTCTTGTCGCAGTGTGAACACTTGTGAAGTTTTTCTCCACTGTGAATGTCCTGGTGGCGTTTCAGGTCAGCTTCATTGAAAAAGGTTTTCCCACAGTCAAAGCACATGTGATTCTTCACACCGCTGTGTCTTTTCAGGTGGGTTTTTAAGGAACTCTGCTGAGTAAATCTTTTTCCACACAAAGAACACGCGTATGGCTTCTCGTTTGTGTGAAACCTCAGGTGGATTTTCAATGTCTTTTTACAAAGGAATGTTTTATCACATTGATCACAGTTAAATGGTCTTTCTCCGGAGTGCAAACGGAGATGTGATTTAAGACTTTTTGCTAATCTGAAACTCTTCCCGCACTGATCACACGTGTGCGGCTTCTCTCCGGTGTGGATTGACATGTGTTCATTTAGGGCTACTTTTTGTAGGAAACTCTTCCCGCATTGATCACAGGAGTGTGGCTTCACTCCAGTGTGGATCCTCATGTGTTTCCTAAGGTATTGTTTTAGTGTGTAACTCTTCCCGCACTGATCACATGTGTGCAGCTTCTCTCCGGTGTGGATTTTCATGTGAATTTTAAGACTTAGTTTGCTTGTGAAACTCTTTCCACACTGAGCGCAGGTGAAAGATTTCTTTGGTCTTCTTTTCTGCGAGTCACTCGAAGATTTATTTCCTTTCTTGACATTATGATGTTTCTCCTCCGCTTCACTCGGTTCTTCCCTCTCCTCATTCTCCTCCTGCAAGTCTAAAATGAAAGTAAAAAAGTTTGTAAATTATATTAAAAAAAATCAAAGAGAAATGTGAAGGGGTAAAGTGAACAGCAGAAAGTAGACAGACGCTATACGAAAGACAGCGAAAGTCCTGGTTTTCTAACGTGTAAATTGGCAAGACAAAACACATCCAAATGATAAACTTTCACTGGTAAAAACTCAGCAGCTAATCCACGAATCACATGAGTGTCGAACCGTGGGGACTGTTCTATCAACTATATGATATCATCATGATTGCTTACCAAATCTTACCAAAGATGGAGAAATATTGTACTCTAGTAAGTAAACGTGTCCCTGTCCCTAAAAATCGATTATTGTTACCGCACATGTGCACCAGTCATGTGCACCCCTCACTCACTATGAATAAGTATATGGTTCATTTACGCTAAATTTGCTTTCCTGTTGCCTATTCAGGAAAAATTTACATATATATATTGAAATGTTTTATTTTTGATATATTTATAGAGGAAAACAACAAATGAAAAAAAATCAATCTACAACTATACAAAATATATTATAAAGGGAGTGCAATGTTTATTTCAAAAAAAATAAATAAATAAATAAATAAATAAATCGGTCCACAGTAAATTTAATTAAATCTAAACATTTAGTGAAATTACAAATTTAGTGGGGAAAGTGAACATAAGTGATGAGGAAATCTGGTTAAATATTACAAAATTGCTATTTGTATTTTTTAAATACACTCATGAAAATTATCTATTACATTAAGTTTTATATGTATATACATCTAAGCTATTTATAAGATTTCGAGAGTTATATATAAATCTCTCTCTCTCTCTCTCTGAGTGATTTTACCGTTGCTGATTTACGTAACAGAACAAGACATGCTGTGTAAATCCTGAGTGGAGGATGACTGAGAAAGAGTTTCTGAAGTAAATATGAATCTGTCCAACACAATAAGCCATTGAATCACATCAGAACAAACTTGGAACATAGTGCGCAAAAACATTTCAGGAGCTTTACTGCTTTTTTGCCTTTTGTGAAGCTTAACGGTAACAACCATGAGTACACAGAGTATTGAATTTGGAGCTGATAGATACTGAATATTGGATCAGTGCATCTCTATTGACAACCAATATACATGATTCATTTGAGCTTTAAGATATTTTCTAGTCAGTTAATTTTACTTTAACTTTGTTATAGTGCATCTATATAGCTTTTCTTTTACTACAACCACAAAATCTGTTGAACTGCTTGAAGTTTTATAACCTTAATGTTCTTCAGCATAATTAATAAAATAAACACCAACCTCTTTGTTCTTCAGTCTCTTCATGGCCCATCCTGCAGGATTCTGGATCACTCATGTTCTCCATCTTCACTTGTAGCCTGATGGGAATGATCCAGCATTTATTGGTGAACTGCTGTGGGAGGAACTTCACTGAATCACTGTGTGGTGGGAGGAGCAGATCTGACAAAATTAAAATTAAATGATCAAATTCACAATTTTACACATTGTATGCATTTATGTTCATCCATCTAAATGTGCATTTGTACAAGAAATGTAGAAAAACATGAATTAATACCACTATGAAAATAATCCAAATATAAAGAAAATGTATGAATATAAATACAGGACAAACTAACTCAGAAATTAATCTACATATTAATAAACAACATATAACACATTGTAACAATCAGCCTAATCGGTAGAGTTACTTAGTAAAATTGGGGTCAGATTAAACTGTGCGAGTATTATCTTAAGTGTTTTAAAATATGAGACAACAACAGAAATAAAGTGAATCAATAAAGTGTATCTACAAAGTTTCACAAGGAACTTAAAACAACACCATAAAATTAGAAAACCTAGCCTGTTAAAAGAATAGAGTCCATTGGTTCCATACTCTAAAACAGTCCTTAGGAGTCTGAGCGTGCTGTAAGTCCCAATGTGTGAGTGATGAGGTTGCTGGAATGGAAAGTCCTTGAAAGAAACTCCTCAGTCCCACTTTGGTCGTCTTGACACAGACCCTTTTGTTTGCCATGCTGCTTCTTTTATGGTGGCTATTTCCTGTCATGGGATCACTCCCATGACAGGCAGCCTCAAAATCATTCAAAGACATACACACATAAAATAGATAAGAGGAATAAAATGAACTAAAATGACTAAAATCATCATAATATAAATAGAGTGGTTAAAGCATGTGTCATGTGTGACAGAGTCATGTGATTTTATATATATATATATATTTTATTATTAGTTTTTTAGTTTGTAGTTGTTTTTACATAAAAAAATTGGTTTATCAGAGACTATAAATAAATAGTATTTTTTAAAAGCGGTGATCATGCAGTGTCGGTGTCAATCTGTTCACACCCGTGAAATGAGCTTTAAGTGTCAGTTTACAGGTGATTGAAGTCATCAGCATAATGAATGAGCTGAAAACTATATTTAACTATAGACATTTAAAATAGAGGCTTTTTAGCAGCTGTTAATAGTGACACTCCTGACACAAGATCTCATCAGCACAGATTATTGGAGTCATATGGAAGCTTGTTTCCGTCACTGAATAAAAAAATAAAATAAATAATTGTGACTTTTTTTCTCACAGTTGCGAGTTTGTATCTCGCAATTCTGACTTTATTTCTCAGAATTGCGAGATATAAAGTCATTTCATCTCGCCATTGTGACTTTATATCACATAATTGCGAGTTTATATGTCGAAATTCTGACAAATTCTGAGATAAAAACTCGAAATTGCGACTTATCAGGGCAATTATAAGGGGGTAAAAAATACAAACGTTTCCCCCCGAATCTCACAATTCCGACTTTATATCTCGCAATTCTGGCTTCATAACTCCTAATTCTGACTTTATATCTCGCAATTCTGACTTTATAACTCGCAATTCTGACTTTCCATCTCGCAATTCTGAGATAAAAAGTCCGAATTGTGAGATAAAGTCGCAAGTACCTTTTATATTTTTCATTCAATGGTGGAAACAAGTTTCCATAGAGTCAGGATAGGCTATGCTGAACTAGGCTACTAAAAATTTGCTTTGTCAAAATATTGTTTCTCATAATCTGAGACGAATAAAACATCAGCCTACAAAAAAATACTTTTATTTTGGAGACCGTTTCATTCTCCACTATAATAGCCTACCCTAACAGTGGGATTAGATATTCATTTGAACCAAAATTTAGTTTGATTTTCCAATAACTACATTAGTAATACAATATCAATTATTTCTCACAGACGCAGCATAACATATTTTAGTAGTGTAGGATTGAAAATAATCCAACACATTTGAAATGAACTTTACCGTGTTATTGTCTTTTAACCACAAGGAGCATTTGGAGTTCCCAAAGACAAAGATGGGCTGATAGTTTGTGTTCTTTGGGGGTCAATGAATTGTCACACTTTTAGAACAATGGGGGAAATGTGATCATCTGATTAGTCAGTTTGAATGTCTCACATTTGGGTTTTAGTCACATGGTCAGGGAAAGGATGAAAGAAGACTGTAACTGTTGCTCTGTCTGTAACTCAGACTCTCTCCCTTTCTTGAAGCTCTCTGCCTTTGCCTCCTCTTTTCTTTCTTTCTCTCTGGTAATATTTTACCGTTATTTTAATGTTAAGTTATCATCATCATCTCATACATCTATTTTGTAACTATTTTAAGTGTAACCATAACCATATTTTATCATTAAATCTTATCAATTACAAGCAATGTGCTAACTAGTTTTATTGACTTTGCTCTTAATATCTTAAGAGAGATATTTAGCCGTGGTTGTTTTGTTATGCTAATTTAGAATAATTTAGGTTTTAGGATAGTTACCACCATGGTGACAAGTGGTGAATGCCGCTTTGTTTGAGAGCAAATATATTAGTCTTGATATTCCAGCACTAATTAATTGCAATACAAAGCAGTGTTAGATTGGATGGATCTAGATATCAGAGTCCCGCCAGAAAATATCCCTTTTGTTTGCTGCCCAAAACCAGTAAAACGTGTCAATAGAAAGTCTTGTAAGGTACCCATAACATTTATTACCAGTCTTCTATCAGCCTGAGAGTTTGATTGAGAAAGCCATGGTAAAGCAAAAGCAGGAGACGAAGTGATGAGAATAAAAGAGCAAAGTTTATTGAATAATCTTAGTTGCATATGCTTCAATGCTCAGACTTCTGCTAAATGTCAACGTCTCAATGCTAAGACTGCATACAATTCCGACAGGAGTCATTATACCAAAGCAAAAACTATGGATAATTACTGTTTCACAACATTGTCCTGTGACCTTAAACGCCTCAAATTCCTTATCAAACAATCATAAGATTAAACAACAACAGCATGCACTGCAAGAGCAAGGAAATAAAAAAGATAATACAAATGTATAAAAACATAAAATGACAAATTAATAAAAATAAAATGATTAAAAGCTAAATCAACTGACAAGTACATACATAACTGAATATTATAAAATGTAATAGTATAAAAAACAAAAAGACGTTTTTTTTTGTTGTTGTTGTTTTACAACTGCTTCAAAACCATTTCACCTGTACTCAAAAAAAAAAAAATATCAGATCATACACACATCAGTTGATAATATAAACACTACAGATTGTTCATTAGACACTACAAAGAAATTGAGAACACAGCATCCATAACATGTCACAGACGTTATCTTTTTATATTGTATACAGTAAACTAATTTTGAAATGATGTAAAAAGTAATCGCAACAGAGTAAGGTGAATATACTGTATAATGTACTGCAGGTATAGTATTGTATTGATTCTGTCCACTTTGTTTCCAAGCAAAGGGAAAAACATCTGGACTGACGGATTCACTCCTGACAACACGTTCTTTCTAGTCCTCATCCTCTTCCTCCTCATCTATTCTTTCCTCTCAGGCTATGTTTACACGGAAACGATTCTGAAGAGAAAACGCAAAAGTGGCGTTGCATTATCACTTTATTCTGCGTTTAGACGAGCGTTTTGGGTGGGAAATCCGCGTGCATATGGCGACGCAAAAAGTGTGTGATATTCAATGTAGTATGTACTCCAGGCAGCTAGGTGGCAATGTGGAGCACCAAGTCCACGCGCCAGCGTACAACCTTTACAGTCAAGCAGACTTTTGC
The DNA here is from genome assembly GCA_038021265.1 of Cyprinella venusta. Lineage (NCBI taxonomy): Eukaryota > Metazoa > Chordata > Actinopteri > Cypriniformes > Leuciscidae > Cyprinella > Cyprinella venusta. The sequence continues at coordinate 3,771,008 of CM075887.1, forward strand.
GTTTTTTCCCTTTACACGGGAACGCAGCGGTGGAACGTTTTTAAGATTTCCACTCTGGAGGGTGGTTTCACTTTTTTGTGTTTTTAAGCCCCAAAAACGCCGTCGCCGCGTAAACGAGAGGCACGTCCGATAAAATATTTTTATGTTTTTACCCGCGAGCGTTCTCATGTAAACAGGGCCTCAGATTGTTTCCATCCATCCTTTAAATCAACAGTCTGCCTTCTAATCTGCCTTACATTTTGAGAAATTTTAGTCGTTATGTGTAAATGATGACAACAGGGGTGTGTTTCCCGTACAACTATGTAGTTCGCTGCTTCACTACCACAGTATGACGTATCGTTGGAGAAAACAACTAGCTTGTCGCGACTGTTTCCCGAAACCCATTGTTAAAAAGTATCGACAACGTTGGTTTCGCACGTGATGGAGTAATAACTACTTTTAATGAAATTGTTTGAGATCCAATTAACGCTAGATTTTTTAAAATATAAATTACAAACATGTCATCTGAGGACTATTTCTATAAATTCTCAGTTATTTTGTTTCATTACCAGACTCAATATTCGGCTCGTTTTTACGTAGTAGAGCACGTTCGCACATGCGCACTCTTCAAACACGTTACTTTAAATCTTTTGACAAACTAAAAGACGTAAATGACATTTGTATGTATTCTAAATAAAAGGCACCGGTTGTACTGAATGTCAGCTTGCTTTTTTTGCTCGAGGATTTATTACGTTCAAATCTCATGCAATATAGAAACGATGCCTCTAACCACAGGTCGAGAGCCGTCGTTCAAACCGCACAACTTTGTAATGCTGTTTGCGAATGTTCGTTGGAACGATGGTTTCGGGAAACACCGACTCGTTGAACTATGCTGATAACGACGCTACGATATCGACCATAGTAGGCTAACGATGCTTTCGCAAAACGCACCCCTTTAGTTGGTTTAACTTTTTCAACAAATGCAACAGTTCAATCTATTTAGTGATCGAGTATGTTGCAAAAAGAGTGCATGAGATTTGCAAACTGCCTGAACTTGTTCACGGTTCTACGCTATCTCACAACCAATTCGTACGAATGCGACGAATGATTAAAAAGTGTCTAATTCGTACGATTTGTCTAAACCCACATGATGGTTAGATTTAGGGGTGGGGTAAGGTGTAGATCATTCGTATGAATTCATACAAATTGGCTAAATCGTAAAATATGTACGATTTAGCAAAATTGTGCTAATTAGTACGAGTGAGGTCGTATGAATTGTTACGAATTAGCCACTTTTTGATCATTTGTCGAATTCGTACGATTTGGTCGTGAAATCGGGTTGGGTTTTGCAGAAAGAGGAATTTATTCAACAAATTGGTTTAGGTCATTGAGAACTTGGTCCAGAGAATGGGGTTTAGTGTCTTAGCAATTAAGAAAAACTGTAAAGTAGCACACACGGGTGACTTAGATCCTCCAGGAGTTGGCATACTGGTGACTTCTGAGGAGGACGGAAAACCAGAAAGAGATTCACTTCACTCGAAGTTTACGCATTCCCAAAATCTGAAGGGATTTCATTGTTTTAGCTACTCGTTAGAAAGGGTATAACTCAATATTTTAACTAACTGCAAAAGCCTACTGATTAATCTGTGAAATAATCAACGAAACAGTCGATTGCAATAGTTTTTGATAAATCAATTGTCAAAAACATTGTTGACGCAGCACTACATAGCATCACACCTGGAAGTACGGGATAAGACATCTAACTCATTGTAATTTTAGGAATGCATTTTCTTTTTATGCCCAATTAGAGTAGATAAATGAGTGAAACTCTTCCCACATGGATGGCAGTGATGCGGCTTCTCTCCACTGTGGATCTTCTCGTGTATTCTCCGATATTCGGACCTTTTGAATCTCTTGTCGCAGTGTGAACACTTATAAGGCGTCTCTGTGCTGTGAACGGTCTGGTGGACTTTCAGTGCGCCGTCTGTAAAAAAACGCTTCCCACACTCAGCGCAAGCATGATCCTTCACACCGCTGTGTCTTTTCTGGTGTATTTTTAACGCGGTCGTATTACGAAAACCCTTTCCACACAAGTAGCACACGCACGGCCTCTCTTTTGTGTGAACTTTCCGGTGATCCCTAAGGAAATCTGGCCTAAAGAATGTTTTATCACATTGGTCACAGTTATAAACTCTTTCTCTAGAATGACTAAGCAGATGTACTTTATAAACACCGGACTTTATGAAACTCTTCCCACATTGATTACAGGTGTGAAGATTCTCCCCAGTGTGGATCTTCATGTGATCCTTAAGGGCTCCTTTTCGAGCGTAACTCATCCCGCACCGATCGCATGCGTGTGGCTTCACTCCAGTGTGGATTGACATGTGTTCGTTAAGGGTTGCTTTATGTGCGAAACTCTTCCCACATTGATCACATGTGTGCGGCTTCACTCCTGTGTGGCTTTTCATGTGTTCGTTAAGGTTTCCTTTGTGTCTGAAACTCTTCCCGCACTGAACACACGTGAACGGCTTCTCCCCAGTGTGGATTTTCATGTGTACGTTGAGGTTTCCTTTATGCGTGAAACTCTTCCCACACTGATCACATATGAACGGCTTCTCTTTAGTATGGTTTGTCATGTGTACGTTGAGGTTTCCTATTTGAGTGAAACTATTTGTAGCCTGATCAAAGGTGTACAGCATCACTCCCGTGTGGATTTTCATGTGCACGTTGAGGTTTCCTTTATGTGTGAAACTCTTCCCGCACTGATCACATGTGTACGGCTTCTCTCCGCTGTGGGTTTTTACGTGTAAGTTGAGGTTTCCTTTTTGTGCGAAACACTTCCCACACTGATCGCATGAGTACGGCTTCTCTCCAGTGTGGATCCTCATGTGATCGTTAAGGTTTCCTTGATACGGGAAACTCCTCCCACATTGAGCACATGAGAACGGCTTCGCCAACGTGTGTATTTTCTTGTGCTCGTCGAGCATTTTTCGTCGTGGAAAACACTTCCCGCAATGCTCACATATGTGCGGCTTCTCCTCAGTGTGGATTTTCCTGTGTTCGTCAAGGTTTTTTCTCATTGTGAAAATCTTGTCACACTGATTACACGCGAACGGCTTCCCTCCACGATGAAATTTTAGGTGAAGATTAAGATTTTGCTCGCATGAGAAACCCTTTCCACACAGAGGGCAAATGAAACTAGGTTTTTCTTCTCTGTTTAATGAGAGACTCACAGATTCTTCTTCAGTTTTTATATGTTTCTCCTCCGCTTGGATCAGTTCTTCAATCGCCTTGTACTCTTCCATCAGGTCTAAAATGAATGTAAAAAAAAGTTAAGTTAAGTTTTCAGCAAATCGTTCAAATAAAAGTGAAATGTGAAAGGAAAAAGATATGAGAACGCTGGCATAACAGTAGACAGTCGGTACCGATACCACCAAAAGTACACGGTACCAAAGTCGATACCAAGGTAGGATAAATATAATAATAATACTTAAACATTAACTTTGAGAAAGGGGGCATTTTTATACATAAAAATTGCTCTTAACGTATTTGTTTTATGAGATAATTCTTGGAGGACTATATGCAATACTCCATAATAAAACAATGAATAAACTCATTAGAAGCAGTAGCATAAATAAATACAGTAGAAAAAAGATTCAAATTAAACAATGCTGTATATTTTCAAGTATACGAGTAAAAATACCACAGAAATTGAATAATTAAATATAAAATAACTCTGCATAGTCATGACGAAGTTAAATATTAGGGATGCACGATATATCGGCATCGGCCGATATATGTCCATTTTTAATGTTATCGTTATCACCCTGGTAAGAAAACGTGGCCGATATATTAAAGCTGATAAATAATGTAGTATTCCCTTATTGAGCACTGTTTATGTTTTTGAATTTCTTGAAATATGATTGAAATCTCTTCAAAAAGTGAAAATACGCAAATAGCGCAAATGTGTCATTTCCGCTATACAATCTATAATGAGAACATCATTATAATTGTGCACTTGGGACATGGATTTATTTGTGAGACTTTTGTTTTTGTAATCAGGCTCTCAAAATTAGATAAAAATTTGGATTTAAGTTTATCGGCCGATATATCGGTTATCGGCTTTTAAATATAAAGAATTATCAGCTCTATTGAGTCTGCGGTGTTTTGGGTGACAAGCATGACGCCTCGGCATGGAAATAATAAAGATACTCAGCAAGAATATTTAAAAATGATGTGTGAAATGGTCTGCAATCACTGAATCTGATGAAAGTATTATAACCATATTAAAGAATCGAAAATAAACACCAACCTATTTGTTCTTCGATAACTTCCTCCTTTACTATGCAGGGTTCTGGATCACTCATGTTTTCAAATTTCTTCTTCACTTGTAGGCCGGTGGGAATATTTCAGCATTTACTGGTGAATCGCTGCGGGAGGAGCAGCAACCGAACTATCCAAACATAAATTAATTTAATTAGTTTAAAAAACAAGTTCACTTTCTACATTGTCTGAGTCATTCATATTGTCTTGAAGAGGCTATTGAGCAGCTATTAATTGTGACACTCCCTCTTATTAAATCTTACCAGCAAAATTTTATTTACCACAGTTATAATAACTTCTTTACAGCAGCATATGTCCAATGCACCTAAATATAGTTCAATATACAAGTCAATGTAATGTCATAAAAAAAAAATCTGACAATTAACTTGCTGATGTTTTTTATTTCTATGAATAGAAACGGCTCTTTAAATAAAGTTAAAGAGCATGACAAAACAACATTTTTATCTTTACTATGTAAACTTTCTTCACATTTATCCACATATTCAGACTTCCCTCGTGTAGTAGTTTTAAAGTAACAGCTGCTGAAAAGCCTCTTTGTGTCCGAAATAGATATTAATGTTGAAAATAACAAACAAAAGAAAACATCTATTCCTATTATCTACTCTCACAAGGTCATACTTTGACTTTTGATCAAGTGTCATATCAGTAAATATCATTATTGCTCCAAACATTGAAACAATCATACAGACGAGCATACAAAAACACACAATAATCGCTCAGATCTTAATTAGTTTAACAATATAGTTCATCACATCGTTACCTGGTAGGCTATGTTTATATCATTCAGCAGACGCCAAAAAAGACGCACAAACAGATCTGTAGCAGATGAAAAACTTAGAGAAAAGACCATGTAAAATGTAGTTAAAACAAGCAGTGCGTTTTTTAATAAAATTGTATAAACACACGAAGCACCGTCAACAGCTTATCTTAGCTCAAAAGGCTAACGCTGATGGCGGTGCAGTACGTAGAGGTGACGTCGTCGTCGTCGTCTTCTTCATTTATGGCGGATCGCAGACACAAATTGCATTACCGCCACCTATCGCCCGGGTGGACCCTTTTCATAAACAGTGATGACGCGATTTAAATGTAATGACCATTGAACATCCTGCAGTTTTTTCGATTTGTTCTACAAGAATATGTACATTTATAACAATATAAGTTGTATTACCTTTCCTTTGTATCAAATAATAATAAAAAGTTAGCGCTGCTTTGAGGGTGTTTCTAAAACAACGGCTGTTGGGGAAACGATGTAATATTGACATTTTTCTCTCTTCTGACCGTCTTTATCAATCTCTCTCTATTTTTCTTCCTTTTTAAAGTGGTGAAAAAACTATTGTGGCGTTTTATTTTGATATTTAAGCAAATGGGAGCATAAAAAATAATGATAGCTTACCCGGTTACGACTTCCGCTTTTGAGAAATCTGGAAAAATGTGAAAAGGGACACTCAGCCTACGTTTGACTAAATTACATACGAAGTACTATTGGACATTTTTGTCTTTTTTGGCTATTATATTAAATTAACACGCCTGTTGTATGGTTCCTTAAAAAAAAAGCTTGAACGATTTTAAATATTATTGTGATTTAAATATTAAGTCGTTTTGATTGTTTGTGTATTCTTTTCCTTTTTTGTCGTTTCTTAGCGGTGGAAGCTTGCTGTCTTTCTGTGTGGCAAAGTAATTTTGATTAAATCAAAAACATAATAAATGAAGAGTTCAGATGCAAAAGCTTCTAAATGCCATTTGAAATTTTCTTCTAAAATGACCATTTTTATCAAGCTTGTATATTTAAGGTCAGTAATTTCACTTAAATGACAATTAATAGGTAATCTTCATTGCCATTTAAGTGAAGTCACTGAAATTAAATATACAAGCTTGATAAAAATGATCATTTTAGAAGAAAATTTCAAATGGCATTTAGAGGCTTTTGCATCTGAACTCTTCATATGTACATCACAAATGGAAGTACAAGTTCAGAACTCAAATTACTTTTTTAATGAAAGATTCTTTACACGTGAATTGCAGTGATACAGTTTCTCTCCAGTGTGAATCCTCTCATGTATGCAGATTCACTTAAAAAAAAAAAACACTTGATTTTCTGTAACTTCCCATATGGATCATGTGTACGGCTTCACTCCAGCGTGGATTTTAATGTGCACGTTAAGGTTTCCTTTATGTCCGAAACTCTTCCCGCACTGATCACATTTGTGCGGCTTCTCTCCGGTGTGGATCTTCAAGTGTTCGTTAAGGTTTCCTTTTTGTGTGAAACTCTTCCCGCACTGATCACACGTGTGTGTCTTCTCTCCAGTGTGGATTTTCATGTGTTCATTAAGGTGCTCTTTTCGTGTGAAACTCTTCCTACATTGATCACATGTGTGTGGCTTCTCTCCAGTGTGGGTTTGCATGTGTTCGTTAAGGGTTGATTTATGCGCAAAACTCTTCCAACACTTTTCACATGTGTACGGCTTTTCACCAGTGTGGGTTTTCATGTGCACGTTAAGGTTTCCTTTTAGTGTGAACCTCTTCCCACATTGATCACATGCATACGGCTTCTCTCCAGTGTGGATCCTCTCGTGTATTTTCAGATATATTGACCGTTTAAATCTCTTGTCGCAGTGTGAACACTTGTAAGGCGTCTCTGTAGTGTGAACAGTCTGGTGGACTTTCAGTGCACTATCTGTAAAAAAACGCTTCCCACACTCAGAGCAAATATGATCCTTCACACCGCTGTGTTTTTTCTGGTGTATTTTTAATGCACCCATCTGACTAAAACTCTTCTCGCATATATAACAGACGTAAGGCTTCTCCTTTGTATGAACTTTCAGGTGATCCTTCAAGAAATCTGCCCTAAAAAATGTTTTACCACACTGATCACAGTTATATAGTCTCTCTCTAGAATGAGTAAGCAGATGTACTTTATAAACACTTGATTTAATGAAACTCTTCCCACATTGACCACAGGTGTACGGCTTCTCTCCAGTGTGGATTCTTATGTGATCATTAAGCTGTCTTTTTTGCGTGAAACTCTTCCCACACTGATCACATGCGTACGGCTTCTCTCCAGAGTGGATTTTCAAGTGATCCTTAAGGGTTCCTTTTTGTGTAAAACTCTTATCACATTGATAACATGCATATGGCTTCACTCCGGTGTGGATTTTCATGTGTTCATTAAGGTTTCTTTTTATTGTGAAAATCTTCTCGCAGTGATCACATGAGTATGGCTTCTCTCCAGTGTGGATCCTAATGTGTTCATTGAGTATTACTTTTTGTGTGAAACTCTTCCCGCACTGATCACATGTGTACGGCTTCTCTCCAGTGTGGATTTTCATGTGTTTGTTAAGGTTTCCTTTTTGTGTGAAACTCTTCCCACATTGAGCACACGTGTACGGCTTCTCTCCAGTGTGGATCCTCATGTGTTCGTTAAAGGTTTTTTTGTGTGTGAAGCTCTTCCCGCACTGATTACACGTGAAAGGCTTCTCTCCAGTGTGGATTCTAATGTGAAGTTCAAGACTTTGCTTGTATGGGAAACTCTTTCCACACTCAGGGCATGTGAAACATAATTTGTCTCTTTTCAATGAGGATTTATCTTCAGTTTTGATTGGTTTCTCCCCCACTTCAAGCGGTTCTTCAATCTCCATGTTCTCTTCTATCAGGTCTAAAATGAAAGTTAACCAAAGAAAGTTGAAAAAAGTTTGATTTTCAGTAAATAATAGTAGTAAAAACACTATTGGCTATTTTAAAAAATGAGGTGTAGATGCTCAATATGTCTCAGAGGAAATTACACCAACAAACTGAATAACACTTCACATTTCAAAGCACCTCATTGGGCCTTTAATATTTATAACCTTATTGAAGAATCAAGAATAAACACCAACCACTTTGTTCTTCAGTGTCTTCCCGTTTTATTCTGCAGGGTTCTGGATCATTCATGTTTTCGATGAAAACTTGTAGGCTGATGGAAATATTTCAGCATTTATTGATGAATGGCTGTGGGAGGAGCAGATCTGCAAAAATCTAAAAAAAAAAAAAAAAAAAAAAAAAAAATTGATGCTTTCATTAATTCACACACTTAAAGCATTTTGTTAGTTTATCTATCCAACTATCAAAATTTAGGCTAAGTTTTAAATCAAATTCACATATTATACACATCTATACTTTGTCTGTGGGACAATCTATTTTTAACATTATTAACCATTTCTGACATAAGGAGGCTTTTAAGCAAATGTTAATTTAAATCAATCATAAGAGGTACACAAAACTGAGAAGATAAATAGTAGAAGGAACGGAAGCATGACATTGGAAACATTTAAATATTGCTGTCGTATTCTTTCACTTTATTGAAAGAGCTGTTTCTGAACTTAAAATACTATAAAAAACAGTAACAAGTTAATTATATATATTTTTATGACGTTATTTAATTTGTTTAAAAAAAATATATTACATATTTTATCTATATTTTTTTAAAGCCACTTTGTGTCAGACAATAGAAATGAATGTTAAAAATAGATTTACCAACAACAAAAGAAAAATAGAGATTTTAATTTTAACCCCTTTTAATTCCTCCTACAGATCCTAGTTTGACTTTTGATCAAGTGACATATTAGTAAATACCATTATTGCTCCAAACATAGAAACCATCATACAGATGAACATACAAAAACACACAATAATCGCTCAGATCTTAATGAATTTAACATTATAGTTCCTCACATAATTGCCTGCAATGCTAAATGTTTGTCAACAGATGCCAGAAAAGACGTAGCATATGAATATAGAATACAGAAAATACCCTGCAAAATGTTGCTTTAACAAGCTGTGTCATTTTTTTATAAATATAAACATACGAAGCACGGTGAACTGCTTACCTCACATCAAAGGGGTGACGTCTTTTAAGGCGGTTCGCAGTCTCGCAGACACGGGGCATTACCGCCACCTATCGCCCGGGTGGACCATGGACCCTTCACAGACTGTGATGACGCGTTTTAACCTGTCCTGTTAACATTGTAAATCCTGCAACGTTTTTTTGTGTATTTTTTTAACCCATTAAAGCCTGACACTTTTAAAAAGATGGCAGAAAATTATATATTTTTTGGAAATTAGATGTTTATTAAGCCTTGAATCAAAATAATAAAAAAATTGTTAATTAATTTTTTTGTATCACATTTGATACATCAGGCTTTTTAGGAACGTACATTTTAGATACAAAAAAATCTATTATGCCTTTAACAGTTTAAAAACAGAGAACATTTTAGGTAGTTTTTCTCTTTTTTTACATAGATCTTTTTTTCAGTCTATTTATTTTACTGTTTTAACGTTTTTAAATCTAGTTTAAAGACAAAATTTTATAGTCTTGCATTTGAGTGATGCCGTCTATGTTAAACCGTGTATCTTAATAGTCTATTGTTAGTAGTTTTTCTTAACTTATTTCACCATCAGTAAAGCACTTTGGATCAACAAATGTTGTGTTTATATAGTGCTCTACAAATAAATTGTCTCGACTTGTTTGTAATATTTTATCTCCAACATGTGATTATATATTCTGAAATATGGCCCTTTTGTTTTTCTTTTTCAGTTCTGAGCAAAGTTGGCTTATTGATGACTTCTGAGGACAGAAAACCTGAAGATTTATTACAAAGAAGTTTTTAAGTTTCCTTGTTTTGTTTATTAGTTAGACTGAGTATAACCCAACAATTTAAATAACTGCAAACGCTGGATAAGTGATTAAACCATACCGATTAATCTTCGAAATAATCAAGCAGTCGATTAATCATTCTAATAAACTTTGATTAATCGATTATCAGAATAATCTCCGATGCGGCACTATCTAGCATCACACCTGGATCAGAACTCGAACTACTTACTGTTTTACCAGACATGCATTTTTTTTTATGAAAGATTAGAGAAGATAATTGAGCGAAACTCTTTCCACATGAATGGCAGTGATACGGCTTCTCTCCGGTGTGGATCCTCTCGTGTATTTTCAGATATATTGCCCGTTTGAATCTCTTATCACAGAGAGAACACTTATAAGGTTGTACTCTAGTGTGAACCGTCTGATGCACTTTCAGTTCACTTTCTGTAAAAAAAGTCTTACCACACTCTGAGCAAACATGATCCTTCACACCACTGTGCCTTTTCTGGTGTAGTCTTAAAGCACTCGGCTCACTAAAACTCTTTCCACATAATAAACACACATGAGGCCTCTCCTTTGTATACATCTTCAGGAAATCTGCCGTAAAAATGTTCGTACCGCACTGGTCACTGTTACATAGTCTTTCACCAGAATGAGCACACATATGTACTTTAAAAACACTTGATTTCCTGAAACTCTTCCCACACTGATCACATGTGTACGGCTTCAATCCGACGTGTCTTTTAATGTGCACGTTAAGGTTTCCTTTATGTATGAAACTCTTCCCACATTGATCACATTTGTGCGGCTTTACTCCAGTGTGGATTTTCATGTGTTCCTTAAGATTTCCTTTTTGGGTGAAACTCTTCCCGCACTGATCACATTTATACGGCTTTTCTCCCGTGTGGATCCTCATGTGTTCATTCAGGTGCTCTTTTTGTGTAAATCTCTTTCCGCACTGATCACATGAATGCGGCTTCTCCCCAGTGTGGAACCTCATGTGTTTGTAAAGGGTTGCTTTATGCGCGAAACTCTTCCCGCACTGATCACATGTGTGTGGCTTCTCCCCAGTGTGGCTTTTCATGTGTACGTTAAGGTTTCCTTTATGTATGAATTTCTTCCCACACTGATTACATGTGAACGGCTTCTCTCCAGAGTGGATTTTCATGTGTTCGTTGAGGTTTCCTTTTAGTGTGAAGCTCTTCCCGCACTGATCACATGCATACGGCTTCTCTCCAGTGTGGATCCTCTCGTGTATTTTCAGATATACTGACAGTTTGAATCTCTTGTCGCAGTGTGAACACTTGTAAGGTGTCTCTGTAGTGTGAACGGTCTGGTGCACTTTCAGTGCGCTATCTGTAAAAAAACGCTTCCCACACTCAGAGCAAATATGATCCTTCACACCGCTGTGTCTTTTCTGGTGTATTTTTAATGCACCCATCTGACTAAAACTCTTTCCACACAAATAACAGACGTAAGGCTTCTCCTTTGTGTGAACTTTCAGGTGATCCTTCAAGAAATCCGCCCTAAAAAATGTTTTACCACATTGGTCACAGTTATATAGTCTCTCTCTAGAATGAGTAAGCAGATGTACTTTATAAACACTTGATTTTCGGAAACTCTTCCCACATTGAGCACATGTGTACGGCTTCTCTCCAGTGTGGATTCTTATGTGATCAATAAGGTGTCTTTTTTGTGCAAAACTCTTCCCACATTGATCACATGTGTGTGGCTTCACTCCCGTGTGGATTCTCATGTGATCGTTAAGGTTTTCTTTTCGTGTGAAACTCTTCCCGCACTGATCACATATGTGTGGCCTCTCTCCAGTGTGGATTTTAATGTGTTCGTTAAGGGTTGCCTTATGCGCGAAACTCTTCCCGCACTGATCACACGTGAACGGCTTCTCCCCAGTGTGGCTTTTCAGGTGTACGTTAAGATTTCCTTTATGTGTGAATCTCTTCCCGCACTGATGACATGTGTACGGCTTATCTCCCGTGTGGATTTTCATATGTACGTTGAGGTTTCCTTTTTGTGTGAAACTCTTCCCGCACTGATCACACGTATACGGCTTTTCCCCAGTGTGGATTCTAATGTGGTCCTTAAGGGTTCCTCTTTGTGTGAAACTCTTCCCAGACTGATCACATTTGTGCGGCTTCTCTTCGGTGTGGATTTTCACGTGTTTATTAAGGTTTCCTTTTTGTGTGAAACACTTCCCACACTGCTCACATGTGTACGGCTTCTCTCCAGTGTGGATTCTCATGTGATCCTTAAGGGTTCCTCTTTGTGTAAAACTTTTCCCACACTGATCGCATATGTGTGGCTTCTCTCCCGTGTGGATTTTCTTGTGTTCATTAAGGTGCTCTTTTCGTGTGAAACTCTTCTCACACTGGTCACATGTGTACGGCTTCTCCCCAGTGTGGATTTTCACGTGATCATTAAGGTTTCCTTTTTGTGCAAAACTCTTCCCACATTGATCACATGCGTACGGCTTCACTCCAGTGTGGATTCTTATGTGATCCTTAAGGGTTCCTCTTTGTGTGAAACTCTTCCCGCACTGATCACATGTGTGCGGCTTTTCTCCTGTGTGGATTTTAAAGTGCTCATTAAGGGTGGCTTTAAGAGCAAAACTCTTCCCGCATTGATCACACGTGTGCGGCTTCTCCCCAGTGTGGGCCATAAGGGTTTCTTTTTGTGCAAAACTCTCCCTGGACTGATCACATGTTAACTTCTCTCTAGTGTGGATTTTCACATGTTTGTTAAAGTTTCCTTTTTGTGTGAAACTCTTCCCACATTGAGGACATGAATACGGCTTTTCTCCAGTGTGGATTCTCACGTGTTCGTTAAGGATAACTTTTTGTCTGAAACTCTTCCCACACCGATCGCATGTGTGCGGCTTCTCTCCAGTGTGGATTTTCACATGTTTGTTTAGATTTCCTTTTTGTGTGAAACTCTTCCCACATTGAGGACATGCGTACGGCTTCTCTCCAGTGTGGATCCTCATGTGTTCGTTTAGGGTTCCTTTTTGTGTGAAACTCTTCTCACACTGATCGCATGCGTAAGGTCTCTCCCCAGTGTGGATTTTCATGTGTTCATTTAGATTTCTTTTTATTGTGAAAATTTTCTCGCAGTGTTCGCATGTGTACGGCTTCTGTCCGGTGTGAATCCTCATGTGTTCATTAAGGATTACTTTTTGTCTGAAACTCCTCCCACACTGTTCGCATGTGTACGGCTTCTCACCAGTGTGGATTTTAATATGTTTGTTAAGGTGTCCTTTTTGAGAAAAACGCCTCCCACATTTATCACATGAGTACGGCTTCTCTCCAGTGTGGATCCTCATGTGTTCATTGAGGATTACTTTTTGTCTAAAACACTTCCCACACTGAATGCATGCATGTGGCTTCTCTCCAGTGTGGATTTTCACGTGCTTGTTAAGGTTTCCTTTTTGTGTGAAATTCTTCCCACATTGAGCACACGTGTACGGCTTCTCTCCAGTGTGGATCCTCATGTGTTCGCTAAGGGTTCCTTTTTGTGTAAAGCTCTTCCCGCACTGATTACACGTGAAAGGCTTCTCTCCAGTGTGAATTCTCATGTGAAGTTCAAGACTTTGTTTGTACGGGAAATTTTTTCCACACTGTGGGCAAGTAAAACATATTTTGTCTCTTCTTGTCAACGAGGGACTCAAATATTTTTCTTCAGTTTTGATGTGTTTCTCCCCCACTTCAAACAGTTCTTCAATCTCCTTGTTCTCTTCTATCAGGTCTAAAATGAAAGGATAACAAGTTTAAACAAATTCAAGTTTGATTTGCAGTAAATCATTAAAAAAAGAAAGAAATGTGAAAGGACATGTGAACCCTTACATGATAGTAGAAAATATGTTGATGCATTAATTTGTATTTGGTATATTTTTATATTAAAAATATATTTTTTTAAAACATCACCAGCAAACTATTAGAATTACTTGAACTAGTGAGAACTATTTGATATGTTTTAATAACTGCATTTTAGAAGTCAGGGTTATAACATGTTAAAATAAACTTAGTAATATCTGACAAAATAGAAATATAGCTGCAAGCAGCAATTATCGTGACCAAGCACAAAGGACACAATAAATCATGCCATCATGTCTGGGAGCAGTCTGACTCCCAACTGCAACACCAATTGCAACTGACTCCCAATTGCAACAACGACCACTTAAATACAGTTTAAGATGATTTTATGTAAAAAGTATAACAAAATTTCATCAGAGCAACAATCAACAATGGTTTTCCATAAAGTGCAAAAGATCACCAATAAAAACAGTTGGCTTAAAAATTACGAAAACAACCACTAGTAAATTGATTTAATGGTTTATCACGTTCGACCAATAGGTGGTTCTGTGGCCAAATTGATGTGTTGGGGTTAAGATGAGGTGACAATAAAACATGCAATGTTTGGTGCCAATATGCCAAAGCATTGTAGAGATACAGCCTCAGGGTTGTTTTATCGTCCCAGAATTTTATCATTTAGTGCTATTTGTGCATTCACGAGTTTAACGCAAATTTGCGTCTGCCGCCCGCCTTGAAAAATCTCAACTTTGACGTTAATTTGCGCCGCGTTAACCAATCAGGAGTTTGCTGCTTGCTCACGTGGTCAAGGATCTGGACGCTTCATTAAATTATTTTGTAATGTGACAACATGCGTGGTGTGGTTCTAATGCACAACAAAGCAAATATTTTATCACTTAAAACTTTATTTCATATACCAGACAAAGGCACTTCCTTCACAGGGTGCTTTTTCTCTGGCTCTGAATGGTCTGTGTTGTCTTCCTGTTTTGAGAGGTCTGTACTGTCTTCCTGTGCATTGTTATACTGGGCCAAGAATGTCTTAGCCACTTCCATTCAGAATACAAGAAATTGCATGATGCCGTTTCTTGGTGTGCCGCATATTTTGTGGTCTTGGCGGTACAGTAGCCAGCAGTTGGCTAAAGCAACATCTTAAGTGCATGAGCATCCGAAGTGTCCACTACTTGGTACGAACAGTAGCTGATCATCCTGCCTGTGAGGTCAACCCAACCCATCTTGTTGTTATATTCACAATACTTGGTCGTCTGACAGACACATGTTTCTGTTTCTTGTCCCTTCGCTGGCAGATGTCTTCAGGCTGTGCATCATGGACAACAGACAGCATCAATACTGGCTTGTGTTCATACCACTCTACAACGCAAATTTTCCCATCTTCAGTGGTAACTTGTGCTGAGATACGTCTTCCATTATTATTCATTGTTTTGTCACTTGGTAGCTTCTGCACTGCTTCGGAAACCCAATTCTTCACAACTGTACCAGTCAGCTACACCTGCTTCTCCATCATTTGCTTCACAGCTTTGATGGATGTAAAGAACCGACCGCAGTACACATTTGTACCATGATGGAGAGTTTCAGACAGACGATCAATGACCAAACCTCCCAAACCCAGTTCACCTGGTTCCTGGACCTGTGCAATCAGTGCATCTGCACCCTGATATAAATCAAAGTCAAGCATGATGCCTTATCATGAGGCACATAGTTTTTCATGCCAACTGGATTGGGGCTTCATTGGTAGATATTATCGACAATGACAGGCTCCTGTAAATGGTATAATTTGCTCATCAATGGAAACGCTCTTAGGTCTTGCCTGAGACCTACAACCTTTCAGAATGCGGTCAAGAAAAGGCCTCACCTTCCAGAATTTGTCACATTCCCTGATGTGCTGAGTGCCTACCCACTTCTAGCTAGTGCTGTAGCAGTCTACAATCAGTTTCATTAAATCTTCATCAATATACTGGTTTCCACAATCGAGTGTGGCCCAGCCTTCTCTGTCCTGCTCAATTTCCTCCTCAGGCTCAAATTGGCCTTGGTTTGGGGTCAATTGAGCAGCCCTCCAGCACACTCCTCGTACTCGCTTGAGATGTCCTTGAAAGCTTGGTCCCGGTGTTGGCTCTTCAGGATCATCGTCCGAGCCATCACTCAACCCGCTGAATCCCATGTTTAGGAGTGTGCAAAATGGCAATGCTACTGTCTGAAAGATAACCATAAGATTAACCATGGAGATGTTTACGTCCCAGGCTGGCCTCAGTGGACTGTGAAGTGGGGTCTTCATCACCACTACTACTCTTTTTCTCACTGCTGTTTGGCCCCTTCTGTGGAGGATGGTAATCAAAATCCTCTACGGGGTCATCATTTTCAGACAAGTCCTCGGAGTTGTCCCCAGCAATTGACTCCAGTACTCATTCCAGTGCCTTTAACATAGGAAAACGCTCTGGACATGATATCATGAAAAAAAAGAAAAAAAAAAAAGGTAAAGTTATTTATCACACATGCAATAGCAATTTATACTGTTGTAAACTATTGTAAACTGAAGTTTTAATACAAATTCTTCCCAAAGTACGTTTTCATTGTAACATTTTTAGATTTTCAATGAAGCTAAGTCCCATTGTCCACATATTGTATGTGGACCTCAAGTTTAGCGGCATTGTAAATCTTTACTGTTACAAACATGTCAAATTTGCATGCAATATTAATCATACAACACTATTAAGCATTACTTAAGAATCAACAATGAAATTTTATTATATTTTTTTACCTTGTGGACGTTTTGGTCTGGTGTGGCTGCCTGACTTTTCAGATGTGTTCTCCGCCATCTTGAAATTTCTATATAAAGTGTTGTCTCTTCTGACAACATGACATCATGACTTTTGCGTAAAAATTCACGCCACTTTCAAGTCAAGTGGCTTGTTATCTATACGCATTCCGTGTGTATGTACATGCCGTGAAATGTCCGAGCAAAACGAAGCAAAATATAGATCTACATCTGGGGAGCGATATTTTTTTTCCTAGGATGGTAGGGGAAGACTCATAAATAGTATTAACCCCAGTGACGAATATGAATTTATTTATACGTTACTGTATAAATATAATTCTACAGTAATGTAACGTTAAGTCAACGGCGTTCATAAACATGCTGAAAAGCGATTATGCGTGTTGATAGCATGTCAAAAATGTAAATACGAATTGGCGTGTCATACATACGCCATTTCATGAGATCAATCCACTTCTGACATCACCAGATGGCAGTGTAAGTGTTCATGTTTATGTAAGGTCCACTTACACTGAATCAAGTATTATGGCGCACACAACCAAAAATGCGATGTCCACGTATGTAGATGCAGGTGGTCATATAAAGTATGTATCTTGTGTCTTCTATTCATTTTTCTACACAACACTTTGATCCACTTCGGTTGTTTTAACCCTCTGACGGTCTTCGTTTGGGAATCACATGCGTGGTCTTTGGGGTCTATTGAACCCCAGACAATAACATTTAATTTTGTAACAGAATAGGTTTTTTTACAAATATAATTTTACTTGGTTTATTAATGTTTTTATTCAACATTTGTGCAGTTTTTTGGAGGATTTATGTTATCTTTAAAATTTCTATAAATAAGTAAATAAATATTTATTTAAATGTTTTTTTTTTCTCCAAAAAAAAAAAAAAACAGCATTTCATGTAAAATTCACTTTATAAAAGACCCGTATTTCAAATTTGTGGATAACATGGATAATTTTGCATGGTTTACTGTAAGATTTTTTTCCATTTTTTGGAAAATGCAGTTTAAAAATATCACTTTAACCACTAGATGGCCACAGAGCTCCATTTAAAGAACTTTCTATATAGCTTTCAAAGGTATCTGATCACAAGTTGGATTCAGTTGGATTTATATCTAAATATTATAAAATCCCAATTATAACAAAAATAAAATACTTTTTGTCAAAGTTTAGCATTTTTGTACTGAAAAAAAAAAAAGTTTTTCAATAACATTACATTAAGATTAGAATCCAACCTGAAAAAAGTTACAAAACGAAATGTTGGAGTCTTAAGATTTTATAATTTATTTAAATCAACAGTTCTAAATATAATTCTAAAATTCAATTACTTACTGTAATATAACACAAATAAACAGAAATGAACCGGTATATTTACATATTGAGTAAAATGACAAGACCATCAAAATAAATTGAACTGAACGGCAATAACAAATTAGCAAATAAAGCAGTAAAAAAAAAAATTAAAATGTGTTAGAAAATCAAACAATTGGTGGTCTCATCTCAGTCTCTTTTCCAGTGCACTGCACGTTTTTTATGTGGCAGTGCAGTGCAGGCAGCAGTAAACCAGATGACTTCCGCAGACAGGGTTGGAGCACCTTTGGCACTTCACTGTTGTTTTGCGATCCTGTGTACGGGAACAGAGGAAGCATCTCATCTTTTTCCTGGGGGTTGCTTCTGTATGTGAGGTGGAAGCTTCATTCTCCACTTCCAGAGATCTTTTTGCTCTTTTCAGTAAACAGAGAGAGGCTGGGGCGCGTGGAAGGTGCCGTCGTTTCACCATAACGGGAGCCACCAGGGCTTTTCCGAGCTCCTCCAGGAATAGCCTTCTCCTGCAGCTTTTCCCTGAGTGCCATTCTGGAGAGATTTTAGACCAAAGCACATGGGCATTCAGCGCAGAGACATCAAGCACGTAGTAAAACAGCACCAGCGGCCAACAAGCTGTCTTTCTTTTGCAGGTGTAAGTGGCTACCATCTGCAATATTACAAACACACACACACACTGTTCAACTGCCGTTTGATTGCAAAATAAATATGACACTCACCTTATAACTACTATAAATAAAAAATAAAATACCTTTTCCAGGTTGTCCACTCCACCTTTGGATTTGTTGTAATCCAGGATGATCTGTGGCATCTTGTCCTCTCTGCTGCTCACCGAGGCGCCCCTGTGCAGTGTGCTCAGGAAAAGCACATTTTTTCTTTTTCTTGGACAGTAAGACACAAGGGAATGTGTCTCGGTGAAGGCGAACATTGAGGAATAGCGGGCTCTGTCTTTTACTGCAAGAAGGGCGGGTGGGAGCTCTGGCTCGTTTTTTCGAATCGTCCCAACCATCGTGATTCTTCTTTTAAGCAACTCCTGGGATAGGGCATGTGAAGTAAAAAGACTGTCACAGAAGATTGTGTGACCCTGCAGGCCGTCAGTGACATCAAGCACAACTTTCATCCCCTGGTTCTTTTCCGGCTGTCCACTCGCAGACTTGCCCGTGTGGACTTGCACTTGCCACGCGTAGCTAGTTTCAGAATCGCATGCTGCCCAAATTTTGATGCCATATCTCTCTGGCTTATTCGGTACGTACTGCTTGAACGAACAGCGCCCTCTAAACGGGACCAGGCACTCCTCCACCGTGACATTCGGGCCAGGATCGAACATCATCGGCAGACGTTCAACCCATTTGTTCCACACCACCCTGATTGCTGCTAATTTGTCATCAGCACGTCGAGCGATTCTTGTCTGCTTGTCATCAAATCTGATGACCCCTGAGATTTTCCGGAAGGTTTTCAAAGGCATGACTGCACCAAAAATTGCCCTTCCAAATTCTGGATGCCATAAACTTCGCATGTTCTCATTCTTTGACAGGTAAACCCCAACAAGAAGGAGCACACCAATATAGGCCTGAATGTCTGCCAAATCCAGATCGGTCCACTCACTGGCATAAACTCTTCTCCCCTCCGCATTTGTCATTTCAAGCACAATCACTTGAATTTCCTCAGTCAAAAATAACTCAAAGGTAGATTTGATGTCCACAGCATAAGACCATGCAAACCTGGTTATTCCTGGGGTAATCTTCGGTGCTCTCAGTGAAGATTTCGCACGGGGTGGCGATGATGTCCAGCAAATACTTCCATTTTTCGAGAGGTAAGTGTCCGTCTCCTCATCTTTATCCTCTTCATCTGAAGTTTCCTCTTCATCCGAAGTTTCCTTGTCCGTTCCGATTGGATCTTGGTCCTGCTCTGGGTCATCTCCTGATTCTGAATCTTCATCGGTTTCTGAAGAGTCCGCCGATGCAGCATCTTGCACATCTTCATCGCTAGAGTCTAAAACATAATCCAGGGTCTCCTGAGGACTTTTTCACCATGTTGTAACAAAATTAACTGTGAGCTGCATACAAATCAGTTATACCTGAGCTGCAGTCACATGACTTTGTTTTCAAAACAAATGCGCAAAACCAGACAAAATAGTCTGACAGCAGAAAAGGTCATCTGCCTCAAACTCTTTGATCCTCGTATTTGAACTGTGTGTGTACGTAAATTTTCAGTGCGTCAGTGTTACAAATTTTTTTTAGTTTTTTGTGGTGGTTCTGCATTTTGTATGATTTGGTTTGACAAATTATTAGACTTTTTTATAGCCTTAAGGCCTGTTCACACCGGGACGAATTTCACGCGCGTTAGTCGCCGACGTTTAACGCCTCGTGACTAAACAAATGGTGCCAATGTGAGTGTTCACGCGTAAAACGCCACGCGTAAAAGCGTCATTTAAAAAAAAAAACACCTCGGGTTCGTTTTTTTAGTTTGACGCGCCTCGAGATGACGCATTTTGGATGATTTTATTATACAAATGATGAGAACATTTTTTATAGTTACAAAAATGTATTCCTCTATGTGTGTGTGTGTGGGGTGAGCAAGATTTTTTTTGCATTGTGGGTGTTTTTTGGATTCTTGGAGGTGTGACACTTTATTCCTCTCATTTCTCTCTATGTTTCTGATTTTGTTGATGATTTTGTGTCGATTTTGAGTGCACGAGTGTGACTATTTTTGTCACGCCAACGTAAAAACAGATATCATTCCAACATTTTTTTTTTTAATTTAGATCTAGACAGTGTTGAGAGCAGTAGAAAAGTTCATACCATTTGGACAAGGATATTTTTTTTTTTTAAATTTGTGCAAAAGTCATTTGGGGTCCAACAGACCCCGCGGACCATCAGAGGGTTAAAGTGCTTTATAAATAAAGTTTGATTCATTGATTGATTGATTGATTTAGATTAAAACTTACAGTCTCTCACTTCTGCCAATATGGGTGAACGATTTTGATGACATCAATCTGCACATTAGTTTCTCATCTAATTTCTTGTCCAATCAATGCTCTCTAGAGTAGCAATTGTCCCGCACCCTACACTACAAACAGGCGCTTAAGTTGTGGCTGAAATCGGTCATTTGTTCACACAATTACTATTTTTTATGAAGTAGTGAATGGTACATAGTGCACTATTTAGGGAATAGGGGATGATTCAGACAGTGTACATATACTTTCCATTGGGGCGAATTAAGTCTGGTTTTACGTTAGTGTAAGTAGATGCACATGTCCCACACTGTCTTCCTGTTTCAATGGAAATTTAAGCAATAAGGTTAAGCTTATTATAGAATCTAGAATAAACACCAACCTCTTTGGTCTTCAGTGTCTTCCAGCTTTAATCTGCAGGGTTCTGGATCATCTCTTTGGTCTTCAGTATCTTCTTGCTTTATTCTGCAGGGTTCTGGATCAGCTCTTAGTTCTTCAGTATCTTCCTGCTTTATTCTGCAGGGTTCTGGATAAGCTCTTAGTTCTTCAGTATATTCCTGCTTTATTTTCCAGAGTTCTTGATCATTCATGTTTTCAATATTCTTTCACAAACTCTGTTCACTTGTAGACTAACGGGAATATTCCAGCATTTACTGGTGAACTACTGTGGAAGAAACTCCACTAAAGGCAAATTGCCGTGGTAGGAAGAGCTGATAAAAAAAGCAAAAAATAAATCTGTTATCAAATTCATGCTTTCAAAAACTCACAGATTTAAAGCATTTTGTTAGTGTTTATCTATCCAAGTATCAAACTTCACATTTATTTTACTTATTTATATTTTTTCAATTTTAATCAGTTGAACCCGCTATGAATAATGGGAAACAGAACGGGCGTGGAATAAGGTGGATATGCCACTTGGAGTCCCCGTGCTCTTCCATATGTCGGTCTTAGAGCCTGTCTTCTTTGACTATAAATGAGATTGTTGCAATTTTAAAACCTACTAGTTGCTTTCAGGATGTGATTCTCACTATTGTTTTTAAGCACGTATTTCATTTCATCAGTCCTGATTTGTTGTCTATTATTTACACCAGGGTTGTTCCCGAAAGCCTGAAATATGCTTCAGTTTTGCCTAAACTTAAAAAAGTTTTGCGTCAGACAGAGTTGTAGCACGCACGGAGACGAAAAGGGTATGAACTTATCTAACTCTGGGGGATAAGGTGAATAAGCCCAATAAGTCCCAAAAGGTTGGCATGTTTCTTTAACAGTATTATCTATTTTTGACATGAAGAGGATTTTGACACTCCCTCTTATTAAATCGTACCAGGGATATTATTTAATTGAGCAGTTATAATAAATTCCACACAGCACCATAAGTCCATGTGAACCTAAATAGTTCAATTTAAAACTACTGTCATAAAAAAAATATTATAAACATGTTGGTGTTTTGTTTTTGTTTTTTTGTTTGGCAGAAAATGGCTCTATGAATGCATGCGCACGCACAACAAAACAATATTTCCAATATCAAGCTTTCTTCACATTATATTTAGATTTATGTACCTCTTGTGATGGATTAAAGCAGTTGAAACGACTCTTCATGTCAATATTAATGTTCAAAACAGATAAACCGTTAAACCTCAAACAAAAGATAAATCGAGATCTTACTGTGATCATATCCTTGATCATACTTTGACTTTTTAACACTACCATTACTGCTTCAAACATCTAGACAATCATAAAAAAGAACATACAAAACACACAATCATCGTATCTACTAACTAATTTGTCACTTACCGCATCGACGTTGCTTGCTAGGCTAAATGTTCCTGTCAGTCAGTCAGCAGACGCCAGAAAAAACGCACAAATAGCACTGTAACAAATGAATATACAAAACAGAAAAGGCCCTGTAAAATGTTGCTTTAATAATCGGTGTTTTATAGTTAAATAAATATACGAGACACCGTGAACTGCTTACCTCACATCAGAAGACTCAAACACAACGCTGTGTGATGGCGGTGGCGATGACGTCATCAAGGCGAGGCGAAATTATCAAAACGATATTTTCTCGTTAAACAAACGAAATTAACAGTGAGGACTGTAGGCTAATCCATATTTTTTTACAGTCTATGGCTAAACCGAGCTTTTTTGCTCTCAGCTACATTCCTTCTGTTGCTTGTGGAGGTTATGAGATGAAGAAATAATCCATTTTAGTTTAGTTAAAGTAACCGGGTGTTAGAAAAACAATTTTATTTTTTAATTATACTGCATATCAAAATCAGTGATGTAGACAGACATCTCATTTGATCTAGGCCATGAAAATTAAAAAAGCTAAAAATAAAAACAAGTCTTGGCTGCCCAATGGGAGCCCAAGTACACCACAATTGGTCAATACATATAAATATGATTCTAAGTCATAAAAAAAAAAAGTCATAAAAATGATAACCATTCAGTAAGCTTTATCAGGATATTTAAAACATGGAAATAAGCAGCCATAATACTGTTTTTTCAGATATTCTAATTTTAATATAACTAACTGATTAAAATTATGAAATTATGTATTCTTGATACAAATAGATTCAGGGTGCCAATAAAATACGCAACACATTTAATCAGTGATTCCTTAAAAAAATATACAAATCTGCAGGTAAACCTCAAAGTTCGACCCCATAAAGAAACCAATATGCTTAAAGGATTAGTTCACCTCAAAATGAAAATTTCCTGATAATTTGTTTACCTCAATGCCATCCAGGATTCACGTCTTTCTTCCTTCAGTGGAAAAGAAATTATTTTTTTTAATAACCAACCGACAATACATTTGTTTATTCTAAACATGCACTGCAATTACTTAAGGCAGAGTCATACAATAGATTGTTAGATGCATTGTGTCACATTTGGTGAGGACGCACCGTTGCGCTTCAAAGTCCTGGATCTGAAGATGAACTGCTTACTGGGATTTTAGACAATTGTTTTTAGTATGATAGCGCAGAGTAGACGAAGAAGCGAAACTTTTCCCACAGGCAGAGCAGTGATAAGGCTTCTGTCTGGTGTGGATCTTCATGTGACCCTTAAGGTGTCCTTTTCGTGCGAAACTCTTCCCACACTGCTCACATGTGAAAGGCTTCTCTCCGGTGTGGATCCTCTCGTGTGTTTTCAGGTGTTCTGACTGACGGAATCTCTTGTCGCAGTATGAACACTTGTAAGGTTTCTCTCCAGTGTGGGTCCTCTGGTGCCGTTTCAGTTGAGCATCATCAAAAAAGGTGTTCCCACAATCAAAGCACATGTAATTCTTCACACCGCTGTGTCTTTTCTGATGTATTTTTAAATTAGCCAGCTCACTAAAACTCTTTCCACACAAAGAACACACATGAGGCTTCTCCTTTGTGTGAACTTTCATGTGGTTCTTCAGGGCACCCCCTCTAAAAAAATGTTTACCACACTGATCACAGATAAACGGCCTTTTTCCCGAATGATAACGCAAATGTAATTTAAAAGAGTCTGATTTTCGGAAACTCTTCCCACACTGATCGCATGTGTACGGCTTCTCTCCAGTGTGGATTTTCATGTGTTCCTTAACGCCGGCTTTCTTTGTGAAAGTCTTCCCACACTGATCACATGTGTGCGGCGTCTCTCCAGTGTGGATTTTCATGTGACGTTCAAGACTTTGTCTGTATGGGAAACTCATTCCACACTGAGGGCAGGTTAAAGGTTTTTTAGCTCTTCTTTTCAATAAATTACTTTCACCCTTTGGGCAACTTATAGATTTTTCTTCAGTTTTAAGATGATGAGGTTTCTCCTCCGCTTCACTCAGTTCTTCACTCTCCTCATTGTCTTCCATCAGGTCTAAAAATTAAAGTAAGAAAGGAATAATTTTCAGTAAATCATTTTTTTATATAACAACAAGAGAAATGTGAAGGGAAATGATATAAAAGTGAACCCTAACATAATAGTAGAAAGAAGAGAACTATTAGACAACATTTATCTTGGAAATTCAACATTATTTAAGCATTTTTGTTTAAATCAGAGATCCATTCAGTTTCCAAAATGCTTGTCCTATTTAGGGTCACAAGCCTCTTACTAACTTACTAAGTATTAAAACTAAACCAAGTATTACAACATTTTATTGTATAAGGTGCTATGGAAATAAAGGTGACTTGAAATGTAACGACTAATTGCTGAAAACAAAAATTATAGAAATTTGGTATAAAAAATATAAAAATACATAATTCGATACGTTAACTATGTTATTTCACAGCTCTTATGACTTTTCTAACACAACAACAACCAAAACATACATTCACCATTACCACTGATGAACATCAAGTTTTATAACCTTAATGTTCTTCAGCATCATTAATGAAGAATCAAGAATAAACACCAACCTCTTTGTTCTTCAGTATCTTCATGTTCCATTATACAGGATTCAGGATCATTCATATTCTTCTCACTGTTCAACTCTGTCATCATTAGTTTTAGACTGATGAAAACATTCCAGCATTTATTGGTGATGTCCTGTCGGAGGAGCTTCACTGAAGGTGGACTGATGTGGCAGCAGATCTGCAAAAATAAATGATTGAAATGATATTTTCCTTAATTTACATTTTTTTTTTTTATATATATATATATATATATATATATATATATACCACAATTAAAAGGATCCAAATATATTGTACTAAAAATTAAAAAAATACAAATAAATGACCAGATTTGCAAACAAAACAACAAATAACAGTCCAATTGATTTCAATTTCATTTAACTTGCCAAGTTGCTTTTGTTAGCTGTTTTTATGTGAAAATGAGGAATCAGTCACAGACTATAACAAAGAAATGCCCTTAAGAGATGTTGTCGTGGCAAATCAGAAGTCCCAATTCAAATCAGCTGAGTCAAATCTTGATCTTGTAGAGATTGAGCAGAGTCGAGGTTTCAGGTCTCAGAAGAAAACTTTATTGAGCAGTTCAACAAAGTGAGATGGTGGCCAAAGCATCTGAAGTTAAGTTGGTCTAAACCCTTCTTATTATACTCTTTCCTTATCGTAACTACCCAATTGATGGTTCTGCGCTTATCTCTTGTCTCCTGCTCCTCCCTCTGCCTCGCCACCATTATCGTGTATGTCACTTGTTTTCTGTTTTAATTGTGGCGATTCCCCCAGCCTTTTATTTTTTAAAAAGTGATTAATCTATAAGCTTATCTTGTTCTTTGACATCTTCCATATGTTTCCACACCATAAATCTAAAGGTATATCTTCTTTTTAGACCCCTTCCCTGCTGTGTATACAGAGCGGTGTATACATACCACCTTTGCTATGTATACAGACCACCACTCTCCTTCCCATGTCCATGCTCTCACGATTTACTTATTAACCCACACACCTGTTCATATCATGGCCTATGCATCTCTCTCTAAGAATACTTTTATAGCAAGCATAATATGACAAGTAGATTTCCCCAACAATGTGCATCTAGTAGATATCAAAAGTGGTGATGGTAGATAGCCTCTGTCTTTTGAGTTTTGACACCGATGAAATTAAATTTAAATAACAATTACTCTGAAGACATCAGGATAATGAATGAGGTGAAACAGAAACTAACAGATATATCATACATATATGTGTTTATGGTAGAAACATTATTTGAGTCGGGATGTATGATGTTAAACGAGTTTAAAACTGCTTTGAAGTATTATTGCTCACAATCTAGTACATTTATCAATAATACTCACAATAAAACATAAATTACACATCCAAATCAAATACAAATGACATTAATCTTAAGATTTTTTTCCCACTTCCTCTCGGTTAGAGAAATTAAACGCTTTAGTTACAGTTACACTTATAACTTATATAATGTCAATATTGAAACTATAGTTCGATTTTCAAATAAATAATTCACATTCAAAGCAAAAAAAGGAATTAGATCGTTGTGCAGAAAATGTCATAAGTTACCTTAAAAATGAAGAGCACGAGCTATATCAAACTTATTTCACATTTAAGTTCACGTTTACCTCTGATAAAACATTTAAGGGTCCCGCGTGGCTACTCAGGCTCAATATGAAGTATTTGTCAGTAACTCTCGGACTATATTATTGAATTATAACTCCATAAAACAACTAAACCCTGCAACTTCGTGCTCGTCTTCTAGTACTACTTCTTCTTCCTGTTTAGATTACAACCATGACTTTCAAAGGTGCATACCGCCACCTACAGTTTTGAAGTAAGTAGCATGAATATTCGTTGGGACCACTTTATATTAAAAAAAGAAGAAAAAAAATAGATCTTATATATTCCTAAGTTTTTTAGATATGGCACAACCGTACAACTGCTTTCTGCGTACCCCATCTTACCCCATCTCCCGTTGTGCTAATAAAACTTCAAGGTTCCACTTCCTTCCTGCCTGAATTATCTTCTGGTTTAGCGTTATCCTCTAATAATCCATAAATATCCTACAATATAATAGTAGCCTTCATGTTCTACATCTTCATTGGATCTACATTGCAAACATTCATCCGAGTGACTGACATGCTAGCAAAAGGCCAAAAAATTTGAGCTGTCCTGAGCAATGTTAATGGTCCACATTACCCGACTAGAACAAATGCTTTAAAATTAATTTGGGTTTTTATTAGGGCTGTCAAAACGGTTAATCGCGATTAATCGCGTCCAAAATAAAAGTTTGTGTTTACATAATATACGTGGGTGCACTGTGTATAATTATTATATATATATATAAATACACACACACATGCTTGTATATATTTAAGAAATATTTTCATGTAGATTTATATATAATTTATATTACATAGAAATATAAATATTTTATATATAAATAATATTTTTTTCTTAAATATACATAAATGTGTGTTTTATATATATATATACAAAATAATTATACACAGTGCCCCCACATATATTACGTAAACAAAAACTTTTATTTTGGATGCGTTTTGACAGCCCTAGTTTTTACATGATACTGGATATGAAGGGCAAAACAGAGAATGTTTTTGAAATATGAGTTATTAGGCACTCAAAAGCTCTATTTGGGAAATTTAAAACATTAAAATACCACTAGCATGCTCAGATCATGACCTCAATTTTTTTTTGCATTCACATACATAATGCCATAAAAATCACCAAGTTTCATAACATTCCAATGAAGCTGTGATTTTCAGAAATTCAAAAGCAGAAAATTTTTCGCTCAGAAATGACCGAAGAGCACCTGAGGATGCAGTGTCACACCTGAAAGTGCTTACCTTGACCTCGGACAACTGTTTTTAGAGTGGGTGAGTAGAGTAGCTAATTGAGCGAAACTCTTCCGACATGCACGGCAGTGATACGGCTTCTCTCCGGTGTGGATCCTCTCGTGTGCTTTCAAATGTTGTGACTGACTGAATCTCTTGTCGCAGTGTGAACACTTGTAAGGTTTTTCTCCAGAGTGGATCCTCTGGTGGCGTTTCAATTTGTTAGGAGTAGCAAACGTCCTCAAACACTCGACACATGCATGAGCTTTAAAACCGGTGTGTATTTTCTGGTGTATTTTAAAAGCGCCCGGCCATTTAAAACTCTTTCCACACAGAGAACACGTGTAAGGCTTCTCCTTCGCGTGAACTTTCAGGTGCTTCTTTAAGGTATCTGCCCCAAAAAAGTTTTTACCACATTGATCACAGAAAAATTTTCTTTCTCCAGAATGAGAATACAGATGTGATTTAAAAGCGCTTACATGTTTGAAACTCATCCCGCACTGCTCACATGAGTACGGCTTCTCTCCGGTGTGGATGTTCATGTGATCATTAAGGGTTCCTTTTTGTGTGAAACTCTTCCCGCACTGATCACATGTGTACGGTTTTTCTCCAGTGTGTGTCTTCTCGTGAGTTTTCATGTTTCCCAACTGACTGAATCTCTTGTCGCAGTGTGAACACTTGTAAGGTTTTTCTCCAGTGTGAATTCTCTGGTGCTTTTTCAATTCAACATTTTTAAAAAAGGTCTTTCCACAGTCAAAGCACATGTGATCCTTCACACCGCTGTGTCTTTTCAGGTGTAATTTTAAAGATAACAGCCGACTGAAGTTTTTTCCACACAAAGGACACAGGTGAGGCTTGTCTTTCGAATGAACGTTCATGTGGACCTTCAGTGCATCTGCCACACTAAAGTTCTTCCCACACTGATCACATGTGTAGCGTTTCTCTCCGGTGTGGATCTTCATGTGTTCTTTAAGGTTTCCTTTTCGTGTGAAACTCTTCCCGCAGTGATCACACGTGTACGGCTTCTCTCCAGTGTGGATTGCCGTGTGTTTCTTAAGGTTTCCTTTTAGTGTGAAGCTTTTCCCGCATTGATCACATGAGAAAGGCTTCTCTCCGGTGTGAATCCTAATGTGAAGTTTAAGACTTTTCTTGTATGGAAAACTCTTTCCACAAGGAGGGCAAGTGAAATGTTTTTTGGCTTCTTTTTTCAGTTCAAAACTGCTTTCAGTCTGGGAGGAACTTTCTTTAGTTTTGACAATTTTTTCTTCCACTTCACTGATTTCTTCACTCTCCTTGTACTCTTTCATCATGTCTAAAATTAAAGTAAAAGCTTTATTTTTAAACATGAAAAACTCAAAAAGAAGACTTCTTAGTAGTACCCTGCTTATGGCAAGTGTTTGGTATATTATTTGCCACATCGGTTACACTTTATTTCGATAATCACTTTAGACATATGTTACTTTTCACCTACATGTCAACTAACTCTCATTAGAGTATTAGTATATTATAGTATAATGTCAGTATACTGTTAGGTTGGTTAGGTGTTAGGCTTTGGGTTAGGAGAATAAGCTTACTTGTAGTCGCAAAGTTACTTGTAGTCAGTTGAATATCTGTTGGGGGACCAACAAAATAAAGTGTTAGCAGATATTAAGCTGACAGTCTACTAATACTCCAATGACAGTTAGTTGACATGTAGTTGAAAAGTTACTTATAGTTAGTAGAATGTCTAAAGTGGACTATCGAAATAAAGTGTTACAGCAACATCAATGTAATTTCACATGTTTTATGACTTGTCTAACTAAGACCACTAAATCTGCTGAACTGCTTGAAGTTGCATAATCTTAAAGATCTTCAGCATCATTAATGAAGAATCAAGAATAAACACCAACCTCTTTGTTCTTCAGTATCTTCATGTTTTATTCTGCAGGGTTCTGGATCACTCATGTTCTCACTGTTCTTTCATAATCTTCACTTGATGGGAATAGTCCAGCATTTACTGCTAAATTGTGGTCCTAAAAGGAAATCTATAAAAAAAGAAAATAAAAAATAAATATACTGTTAAACATTTGCTAGTGGTAATGCCATAAATGATTCCTATTCTGCTCTAATAAAATTATATATTCCTTATAGTAAAATCTATATTTCCCAACCAACAAAGCGTAAAAAATGTAAAAAAAATAATGAGATTAGTGGACAGGCAGTCGAGTCATTTAATGACAAGCTATTTCCTTAGAAATTGGAAATATTAAGCATTTGTGAAGCCTCTCCTCCATCAACTATTAAACAAAAACGCCCTCCTCCCCTTCCCAGTATGTGTTTCACGTTAGCCGTTAGGTTTTTTATGCTAAGTAATACTGCCTTCAAGTGGCATTGTTGCAGCACTGATGAATATCGACATTATAACGTCAAAACATCATTCAAAAACACACAAAATCGCGGAGGTCTCAATTAACATTGCCGCTAAGCTAAATGTTTATTTCAGTCAACACGCCCCAGAAAAGAAACACAAATAGCGGCAATGAAAACAATACAAAAGTGATCCCAAATAAAACGTTAAATTCGTCCACGAATCAGTAAATATAGACAACGAAATGCCGTGAACTCACCTCACTGTGCTGTAGAGCGAGCGAAACCATAGATATCACATAGATAAACGCCCTATAGACCGCTACTGCCTATGGCACAGTGCAGCCGTGAGGCCGCCATCTTAGGCCGGTCACCCGCTCCACTCAGTGTTATCTGTATGGCAGGTGATATGAGCTGTCAGCACATTTAATTAATACCTCACTGATTTTCACGCGGTTTTTTTTTTTTTTTTTTTTTTGCTGAAAAGGTCATTCATGTTGCTATGATAGGCGTGTTTTAATATCCATAGTAGGCTAAAATAGTAATTATAATATTCTGATATATAAGATATAAAGTGACCAGTGATGTAGGATATAATGTATTTTATAAATCACACACTATATAAATATGATAAAGAAGCAGAAACTGATAGTTGCAGTAAAGTGAGATAATTTAATAAGTTGAAGAAACAATTTATGTGAGTGACACACTCACACACACACTCTCTCTCTCTCACACACACATACACAAACACACTCTCTCACACACAAACTCTATCACACACACATATACTCTCACACTCACACAGCATCATCTTGTTCAGGCCAGGTTTGGAATCCACCGAATGCAGCCACCTGTAAAAAAAAAATAAAGAAGCTTTTCAACGTGTTTGCATCAGAAATTTCCAAAAATTAATTTCGGACAACATTAAGCCTACCTTTGTATTGTGTGTGGATGTGGGAGGGGTAAATGTAGAGTCTCTCTGAGGTATTTGTATGCCTTTGGACCATGTAGATTGAGCGTGAGCGCAAACTCTCTGTAGTCCTCGGTGTACACGAAGCCTTGCTTTGCCATGAGGTCTAACTGAAGATCTGAAATGTCATGATTTAAAATGAATAAGTCCCCTTCAGAAAATAACTAAGGAGTTTAATAAAGAGAGTAAGAAGAATAACACGTAAATGAATTTCAAAGTGCTATTTTTGTTTTACCAGAGTATAATTTAAGCTTCTCTTTGAGCTCGTCATTGATGAGGTTCTTTCCCCTCAAATCCCCCAAAATACTCTCCACTGTAGTTTTTGCCCTCTTTTCTCTGGCCTTGGAATTCTTTTTCTCTCGCTCTAGACTTTCCACTCTTGCCAAGGCTTCATTGAGTCTGGTCTTAATGGCAGTAAGAGAAGCAGGCAAGGCATAGCAATGATCCTAGAAAGAGGAATGAACATGGTTGAACATGAAGTGTATCGGTTTATTTATGAGCGTTTTTAATATGAGTGGCAGCAAACAAGTGAACAAATGTCCAGGAAACATTATATGATGTTTAAAATAGAAATATTCACATCATTAGGCTGAGGTTTTGGGCTTGAGGTTGCCCTTTTCTGGAAATCATTAGAGTCCACGGACTGGCTTTCTTCAGCTCTTCTGGAGGTAGACGTAGTCCTGACCTTTTCCAACTAAAAGGAAGAAGGATAATACATAAAGAAATTTGTATAAAGGGATAAGTATCTTACAATGCCCCGTGATTGATAATGTAATATTTACATGGATGAATGCTAACAGCCTTATGAGGATACACCTACTCTTTTGGGGTGAACCGAGATGCTGAAGACGGATGGAATAACATTATCTCGGAGTCGGACAGTCTGACCCGTCCTATCAAAATCACCCTGCTGAAAATGTTGAGAGCAAAGGACGGATGAATCACTCGCATGGAAACCTTTTCTCCTCAAAGCCACTTCCCACTTCTTCCTCATATCTTTGTTCTTGGGAAACCTTCAAAACGAAAACCGAAGATTTTGGAGAGTCTACTCTACACACACACACAAAAAAAAACATTTCACAAAGGAACTCAAGCTTATTTTTTTCCTTTACATTTCTTAGAACCTTTCTTCAACAAAAATAAATAAAGTGGATTTATTGCAGCTATTTAGTTCAGCAAACAACACAATACTAAGTTACTAGCTAAGCTACAAGTAGTGACAGCCCAACACTGATAATACAGTCAATGACACTTGTGTAAAATTAACTGGCCAATGTTATTATACCAATAATAATTGTTTTATGTCCACATATAATTATTGTAGGCTACATTATTATCAATTGCAATCTAAAGCCCTATTCGGATTAACTTTACAAGGGTAGATAGATCAAATTTTACCACAGGACTTCTGTAATATTAATAGTCAACTCGCACGGGATAAGATATAGATTATCAATACAAATAGTTGAAGTGGGAGGGGTTAACGCAATTTGCGCAAAGCTGTCATGTGTATTACATAGCTTCCTGATATCACGTGCACAAACACAAATAACCAATATTTATAACGTTGTATATATTCATACAACAGGGCAGTTAGTTGAATGCTTGTATCTGATAACAGAGAAGCTCTTGTAATGATTACTTTACCCCCACCTCTCCGTGCCGGGTGAACACCAGCTGGTGCAGTAAACACAGCCTAGCTAATGTTAGCTGTTTACCATTTCAGTACAGTAATATCAAAGGTCCTTGGTCCTCCTCAAGTATCTGGTAATATTCTATTCACAATAAACAACCAATAGTATGGTAATATTAAAACTTACTTGTGAAATGTAATCCCCCGGCCCTTATTTGGTCCTATGGTCCGCCGATTAGAGCAGGAGAATGCTGCACAGTGCTCTGGCATCTTCTGCTGCCACGCAACGAAACACTATGAACGAAACATACAGAACGAAACTAGGAATATGAATACGACCGGTTAAACATGGCGGCCGGATTTCTCAGTACAAACCATAGACAGTAAAAGAAAGGTACAAAGTGCAAAGCCCTACGAAAAGCCTGGCCACTTCCGATGAAGTCATTTTCATCAGAGTTCCACTGGGGGCGATCCTCCAATTGCAAAATGAATGGGAGTCTATGGGGCTAGACGGCTAAATATGTCTCTTTCACCCGATTGCAGTTGAGAAATCTCAAATTTGATTGTAGGTTTTGCAAGTTCAATATTGTTTATAGGTCGAAAGTTGAATGAACGAGTACTTATGTCCTTTCGATTTCTAACAGTTTGAGTTGTTGTTGCTCATAACACGCTAGCATTTTGCTAATGGACGCTATTTGGTCAGGAAAGGACTTAGGACTGATTACGGCCAGAGACACCGTGTCGTATTTCTTTAGAAATAAATAATGGACAATTTAGGTCCGACCCCCTTAAATTGTTCACTCTTTGTTATATTGCAGCCATTTGCTAAAATCATTTAATTTCAATTTATAAAATATCAAATGACATTTAACAACCACAAGGTGGCAGAAATGTTTAAAAATTTTTAAACGTCTAGCTACGTTGTTAAGCCACTGGCTTTTGACGGGTCAGGCCAAAAGAGGTCGCTGGGTTGTTTATGATGGCGCCGGGAAAATAAATTAGCCTTAAAAAAATAATAAATAAAATTAAATAAATAAATAAATAAATAAATTAGCCTTTTCCCGGTTTCCAAGATTAGGGAAGTCAACGTACGAAATCCGGAAAAGTAAAATCTCATACTACAATCCGTATTGTGACGCATGTTGTAGGCATGTAAACAGCTTCTACATCAGCAATGCCTCAGTAACGGGCAGTAGCTAAGCTTTTCTATTGAATCTGATGATTAGCCAGTGAATCAACCAAAATTGTGCACAAATGCAAAAAATGTTGCTAATAATTTGTTAAAATATATGCATGTTCATTGCCTCAGTTACCTGCCTCTGTCCTAAATACATTAATTAGCTAACTTCGTGATTTATATATGGACAACGTTTCTGAAATAGCCTACAACTCGCCTCTCACTGATAATATATCACGCATGGATTTTCTCTAAAGCTGCTTTGAAACGATGTATTGTGAATAGCACTTACAATTAATGTGAACTGAAATGTGAAATGAGTTTGTAGTGAAGGGCTTCATTATTGTGGAGTAAACACACCACTAGGTGTCAGAGCAACTTAGACAGGCTCTAAAGCAGTTCACCCAAAAATATAATTATGTCATTCCTAAACTGTTTCTTTCTTCTGCTGAACAAAAGATGACATTTTGAAGAATGTCAGTAACCAAACTGTTGATGGGCCCTGTTGACTTCCATAGTATTTTTTTTTTTTTTTTTTTTTTTTGTATACTATGGAAGTCAAAGGGAAATGTTTGATTATTTACATTCTTCAAAACATCTTCTTTTGTTCAGAAGGAGAAACCCATACAGCTTTGGAATGAAATAAGGGTGACAGATTATTAAATTTGGGTGAATTTTCCCTTTAAATTGAACACTTCTGTTCTTTTATATTTCTACTTAGCTTGTGGTTGTATGGCTGCGTCAGAACCCCTAGGCGGCTGCTTACTATAGTTTCACATGATGCAGCTGCACTTTTTTCCATGGAAATTCCCCAAGCTCCATCCTCCCCTGTGTTTAGGAGATAAACAGTGCACAGATGACCGAGAGAGAGGGGGAGGGGAGAGAAAGAAATGTGAGAGTCTTTGCTGGTAATCTACACTCATGTGTTTAACGTACTTCATTGTTCCCTCAGTTACAGGTGTGTTTCTTTGAACAGACTAGAAGTCAATATTTGTAGACGAAAGGACAAATGTAGACTGCTCTTCGTTGTGAGAGGAAGTTAGGTCTTTATAAAGCACACTGTCATTTCACATGGTCTAGCTGGAGACCTCTGACACAGGATGCGGTTTGACAAGTGAAACGGTGACAGACCAAGATAAAAATACGAAACTCCTATTGATGCTCACACACAGATCTGCAGTTTCTCCTGTACCTCGAACATATCTCCTAATATTCTGTTTCCTTTTTGATTCACCATCATGAATAACATCAGAACAGGCAGATCCGTTCGAGATTGAGGAAGTCGACAGTTAGAAAGGAAAGGAGGAGGTCTTAAAATGAGGAACTGATATATGATTTATAAGCTAAAAACCCTTCCTCCATTACATGACCAGTGATGTTTATACAATAGTACTGATACTGATCATTGGAAACATCCGGGAATCCCACTTTTTATGCTCAAACATCCCCTACTTCTGTGCCGCTCAAACCAAACTCATGAGGATTTTGTAGATGTTAATCAGACCACACTTACTGGAGACAGATCAAGTTACAGGACAAACATTGGGATCCTCCCTTAGGCTTCCATTAACAACCATCATCCTCTCAGTGTAATGGATGCGTTCAGTTACTGAGGAAGTTTATCATTAGAAATGGTTAATGAGTGTGGAGACGCTGAGGGTCTGTTGCCCATATAATGCACAATGAAAAATTCCTACTACACTTTGTGTTTCACATGATGCTGATATCACACAGTATGCAAACAAAAGTCAGATATCAGGTATCACTGCCCATCCGGGAACGGTAACTTGGCAACCATGGCTCGACAATAAAGCAGGCAAAACATTCAGTGGTAAAACACGGACGCTCTTCCCTGATCGAAGCTAGTTTGGTCAGTCTGAATCATCGCCATGACTAGAACGAATGTTCAACACAAACATTACATTACTCAGCATAAATCTTATAGGACTGTATATAACACTATCTCTCTGATCTACAGGAAACGGTGGCCTACCAGAACCCAAAGTGTGAAAAATGTGTGAACTTAGGGGTTTTAACTAAATTCTGCTCATTTTTAGATCCACCTGAGACTATTAGCATTAGCATTTGTCTGTAAATGACAAAAAATAGTGAGATTTAGAAACCGTTGTAAGACTTGAATTACAACTCGGGAATCATGTGATTTAAAACTGCTTACAAAACAGTGTCGACACAACATATTTACAGTATACAGCTCTGCTATCGTTAATCTACATCTTAACTGTCAAGTGCCCATGATGATTAGAGAATTATTACACTTTATATAGGCTATTATTTGCTTTTTTAGCCCCTAAAGACACCATTTTTTATTCTTTCCACTGTAAAGTGAGAAACAGAGTTTTTCTGTTTCTTTTGTTTATGATAATTTCTAAAACCTTTCATTGAATCATTTCATTTGCATTTTAAAACACTATCTACTCACATTTTGTGCTTTTTAATCACAACTTTTGGTGTCCGTGAATGACAAAAGTTGAAGTTAGCTCAGAAGTGTGACTTATTCGTGTGAAAAAGGATGACTGTTTGCACGATGCGTTTTGGCTTTGACCTTTTTTGTTCTCCTCAGCATTGCAACAGGAAGTGGTCACTCGACTCGAACGTGATGAACGACACTGTTTCATCAACGCTCCAGCCACTGTAACCTATATAATAAATACGTTTATGGTTGTGCCGATATGATCGTTTTTGTACACTATTGGTTATTGCTTATCAGAATCATCTGTTGTGAGTCTCACTGCGCCGATGGGGACTTTTAGGCCGGAGCTGTGAGAACTTCTCCATCTTTCGTCTCTGCGAACATCACAAAGACATCATTGAGATCTCTGATGGTTGAGTCAGATCAGAGGCCCCAGTTCGCTTTAGGTTTGTGTAGCACAGATGAAAAAAAGAGGAAGGGGCTTCAGGTTCAGAGAAGAGCTGAAAACCGCACT
Organism: Cyprinella venusta; assembly: GCA_038021265.1. Taxonomy (NCBI): domain Eukaryota; kingdom Metazoa; phylum Chordata; class Actinopteri; order Cypriniformes; family Leuciscidae; genus Cyprinella; species Cyprinella venusta. Next base: position 3,808,155 of record CM075887.1, read on the forward strand.
GATCATTAGACTGTAACATAGTTTATCATTTAGATTGTATCTTGCACTGCACTTCACGTTTTATTCACAAACAAAAAGTGGATTACGAAAAAAAAGTGTAATTAGCAAATAATGGCCAATATATGCTCCAAACAATTCAAAGAATCTATGCATATGTGTGTGACTAGTTTAACCAGTTTAATCACCTCAATAAATCTAATGTAATCACTTATATAATCTAGGTCATGGTATACTGTACTTATAAGTTGTGCAGGCTACTAAACGTGTGGTTTGTACCAGGGGAATGTGCAAGTTGTGCACAAGAATGAGTTTGAGTAATGGTGGCATGTGCATGTGGTGTAGTGTAGGTGGATGAGGTGCTTCTGATGGCCTGACCTTAATACTGGCGTATATAAACTTCAAATAAACCTATAACATTCTTACGTCAAACTCGTTTAAAGAGACAGCTAAAGGCATTGGCCTCCTGGAGCCAACTACATGGAGATCACAGTCTGCTCTGTATCATCTCAGTTGCTTGAAAAAAGACATTAAAAAGTAAATTACATTATAAAGTTCCTTTTGGTATGCCTAATTTGATCAGGTGAGATTTTGTCAATATATTTTGGGGGGCAGGGAAAACATCAAGTTTTCGGTTACAGTACTAACTTTGAATATTGGTGAATAGCAACACTGCAATTGTGTGATGAGTCATTATTTGATTTTTAAAGACATCATGTCTTCTGCTGACCAAATGTGTTGTTGAAAATTAGATTTTAGAATAACCATTATATCAAACCATTGTGTAATGGTAGTTTGCACTTTATTAAATTGAGCTTATACAACTTTTAGATGGAGAAAATATACGTTTTTTTATTAATAAAGAAATTAAACAAAGTTTTTGTGCTTTTTTGTTGTTGTTTTGTTTTGTTTTTCGACGGCCTGTTCATATAACTAAACCAAAAACCAAATAGCGTCTGTTGCTGTAGGGTATACACAAACGGGCGGGGACTTCGGGGGTTTTCATGTTCAGTGCTTCACACACCGTTCATCCAAGACCAGCGTTTATAATGAACGATTTGAGTAAATCGGACATAATCGTTTAGCTCGATATGGATTAGATTCGTATTAAAGTGGTATTTTTCTGTTTACTTCTTCTTTTATCAGTCAGTTGACGTCGTCATGAGGAGTTTATCTATCCGCTCGGCGAAATGTTGAAGAATACCGTTGGCAGAACAGCTTGCTTGTTTCTGTTCCTGCAAGGATTGAAAGGTATGTAATTGTTTGTCACCGACATTTATCCAATTTCTTGTTCAATTTTCTTTCTCTGCAACAGTCTCAAATGACCTTAACATAGCCTTTTAAGCTTTTAGAGTTTTGATGGATTAAAAAAGTTAATAAATATTTTATTTTATATTTATTTATGTATATATATATTTATTAGCTCCATCAGATAGCATTTTAATCTTTCTTTTATATGGCTGTGGTACAATGTGCCCCTTACTTGTTACATCATTACCAACCTATGGGGCATGTTGTCACATTTAAATTCTATTCTTTCGGGAATAGAAAATCAAGAAATAGTGGGCACTGTATTAATGAAACAAAACCACATAATTGTACTAGACGTGTGAAATTAATGAGGGAAAAAATAAATACTCTAAACCCCAAGTGAATTTACACAAACAGTGAACGTGTTAGGTTGTGCCCCGCTCTCACCTATGTCTGTAAATTAGGCTATTAAAAAAAAATTATACAACCCCATTCCTGAGTTTCTCCTGATTGTGTTTCAGGTGTGTTTTGCGCTGGTACAGATGAAGTGAAGTCGGTGTCAGTGACTGAGGGAGATTCTGTCTTTCTAAACACTGATGTTACTGAAATACAGAGTAAAGATCAGATTCTGTGGATGTTTGGACCTCAAGAGAATCGTATCGCTGAAATCTATAAGCAGAGCATTGATATGTTTGACAGTGATGTGACATTTGGAGACAGACTCCAGATGGACAGTCAAACTGGATCTCTGACCATCAGAAACATCAGATCTGAACACACTGGACTTTATAAACTGACCGTCATCAGCAGAGGAACTTCATACAAGAGATTCAATGTTACTGTCTATGGTGAGTAAAGTGAAGTGTCACATACAGTATTATAAATGTACATCAATGTCAGACAGAATCACTACCTGTTACCAAATTAAACATAGAGGACATTTAAAACAAAAATGGCAATTAGTTTACATTAGTATCTAGTATTATTTTAATTACAGATCAAATTGATATTCATGGTTATTTATGTTATTTTTGTTTTCCAGCTCCTCTTCCCATGCCCATCATTACTAGAAACTTTTCTTCAAATTGTTCATCATCATTATCATCATCATCAAGCCAGTATTGTTCACTGGTGTGTTCAGCTGTGAATGTGAGTGATGTGACTCTCTCCTGGTATAAAGGAATGAGTGTATTGTCCAGCATCAGTGTGTCTAATATCAGCATCAGTCTCTCTCTACCTCTGGATGTGGAATATCAGGATAAAAACACTTACAGCTGTGTGATCAACAATCCTGTCAGCAAACAGACCACACATCTGGACATCACGCAACTCTGTCACACATGTCCTGGTACATCAACAGTAATTAGTGTCTATTTTCTGAATTGTTCTGTTATATATCATAGATTAAATATTTTCTGCCTCTGTCCAAATGGCATAGGCATTGCTTAAGGTCTATGGTGGCAATGCTGATATGAGACCAAAGTTAAGTTAATACCCCCTTTCTGTTTTAGAAAATGGACCTGGAAGTAAAAATACGATCGTTGCTGCGTGTATTTCTGCTGCACTTCTGCTTGCACTTGCTGGTTTGATGTACTTTCTCTATAGGAAACACAAAAGACCGGCACAAAAAGGTATTATTCTCCTTCAGCTTCTATAAATCAAGAAGAATTGTATTTAATGGTTATTAAGTGCTTATAGTTGATATTTAAAATTGAAAAATTAACCGTCTCCTACCCTAATTCTTTAGGAAATTGTTTTGAAGCATGTACTCATACAGGAGAGACAGCTCAGCCAGGAGAAGACGAAGTACAATATGCTGAAACAGGAGTGTTTATACAAAATGGACAAAAAAAGGTATGATTTTCTTGAAACAGCATCTGTTTGCATGTCCATCCTGATATTCGACCAAGAAATTGGATACTTAAGGGTTTAGTCACCCAAAATGTAATCACTATCCTGTCATTCCAACCCACCCGTCGAACAAAAATTATAATCTTCAAAGATTATCCAGGTTACTCATTGTAATAGATGCAAACTGACAAAAACACCCTTTTAAGTATATATTTTGATTTTAGTATATATTTTGATAGTCCAAGTATTTTAAAGTCATTAAAATATCTTCGTGAGGAACAGACGCACATATTTTCTAAAAATTCTCTCTAAAAATGCTTATATAGGAGATTACACTGTGATATTGTTAAGTTATTGTGGAAGTATGAGGCCATAGATCTGTTCTTTTTTGCATGTAAAAACACCACAGTGACAGTCTTTAACTTATTGAAATGACATTAAATTATTGAAATGACATTGAATAGTGCTGTTTTTTTTGGTAATTATGTGTGTTAATCCCTCAGATGTTCTCATAGTTTGCCGATAATTGTGTTGCAGAAAGCTAATGAGACAGAGGAATCAGAAACAATATACTCCAGCATCGTCACATGAGACACTGACGTATTTCAACAGAATACTTTGGTCTGGATTTGTCCGCTTTAAAGCAGTGGATTGAGAAGAAGAAGTCAGAATGACTTCAATATAGTAGTTTTTTACAATATCTTTAGTGAAAAAAACACTCTCAGTCTGACCCAGAAGTGGAAGATGGAAGAGCTCAACTGAATGAATTTGACTGATGTTATGATTAGCATTTGCAAATATCAAGCACAGACATGTTTGCATGCACAGCACAAGTCACAGTGAGTACAAAAACAAGCTCAAGCTCAAATCAGTAAATTGTGAGAGTAAATTGATGCATGTTGAAAAGCTATGCATGCACTTGCTTTAGACTTCTTAATGCCCTCCTCTTCTCCTATTCTTGCTAAGCACAGTCAACCTCCAAATCTCCTCAGGGTTGTTCTTCCTTGTGAGTATAGTAAGCCAGTAAGCCATTAGACCCCACCCCAACCCTTGCTGTATTTCCAGTACTTGTTTTCCTGTCTATCCTGTATCATAGCTTAGCAAGTCATTACATGTCCCATCATACCATATCACTTCAAACGCAGGCTGAAATTTGACACACCTCTTTATATTTGCAGTATTTTAAAGCCATGGGGATATGTTGCAGTTTCTTTAATAAACAGTTTTTTTGTACCAGTACTCTGCATTTCCAAATTTGTTCACTTATATCCAAAATCTTGAGGAAAACCAATATATTATTTATTTAGCTAACAACTCATAGCTTATTTTTTTTATTTTCAGGAAATAAAGGGTGTGACGAGATGTAGAATCTGAAATTAAAGCAATTGTAGTTCTTCTGCATGTGCATTTTTTCCTGTAGACTCGTTTAGGTGTGTAATCTTATTATTTGGATTAATCGTTTGCATTTTCTTTTTAACTGAGGAACTCTTGAACAATTGTGAGTTATTGCCATCTAGTGGCCACACAGTTGAATGCAATGAAGCTCAGTTTAAACGCCAGATCTGCTTCTTAGTGGATATGTGTGTAATGTGTCTTCTTGCATATATATTCTGATCTATTTTTAACACTGTAAAAAAACAATCAATATGCAAAATTAAATTAATACAAATATGGTCATCTTTGTTATAGCTTGATTTGAAAATGAAGTCCCATTGTGACAGCGAAAAGGCCTACTGTCATTTAGTAACCATTTTTTTTTTCATAGACCCTAATATGTAAACCATAAATAGAGTATTCAGAACAAATATTGTATTTGAAAAAAAACTTTATTTAATAAAAGCAAAACATATTTATAATAATAAAAAAACACTCATTTCCTCTCACTCTGCGCTAATGTACATGTACCTTTATCAACCTGTCTGGATCTAACATAAAAAAACAGCAGAGCGACAGCAGTCGTGCCCAGCACAGCATAGATCAGAGAAGGAATCACACTCTCAGAATGGACAGCTTCTGTGGAAAGAAAATACTAATATCAGCACATGAGGAATATTCCTATTAAATGCATGCCGGTAACAGTTCTCTGATAAAGATAATGAAAAATGTTCCTCAAAATATAACTGGAAATAGTAAACACTTATATCAACAACAGGCAAACCTGAATAGACACCGATGAAGTACCTGGACATGGTTGACAGAGTTGCGTAATGTCCAGATGTGTGGTCTGGTGTGTGACAGGATTGTTGATCACACAGCTGTAAGTGTTTTTATCCTGATATTCCACATCCAGAGGTAGAGAGAGACTGATGCTGATATTAGACGCACTGATGCTGGACAATACACTCATTCCTTTATACCAGGAGAGAGTCACATGACTCACATTCAACACTGAACACACCAGTGAACAATTCTGGCATGATGATGATGATGAAGAAAAGTCTCTAGTGATGTTGGGAATGGGAAGAGGAGCTGGAAAACAAAAATGACATAAGTAACCGTAAATATCAATTTGATCTGTAATTAAAATAATACTAGATACTAATGTAAACTAATTGCCATTTTTGTTTTAAATGTCCTCTACTATGTTTAATTTGGTCACAGGTAGTGATTCTGTCTGACATTGATGTACATTTATAATACTGTATGTAACACTTCACTTTACTCACCAAAGACAGTAACATTGAATTTCTTGTATGAATTTTCTTCGCTTCTGAGGATGTTTACTTTATAAAGTCCAGTGTGTTCAGATCTGATGTTTCTGATGGTCAGAGATCCAGTTTGACTGTCCATCTGGAGTCTGTCTCCAAATGTCACATCACTGTCAAACATATCAATGCTCCGCTTATATATTTCAGCGATACGACTCTCTCGAGGTCCAAACATCCACAGTATTTGATCTCTACTCTGTATTTCAGTAATATCAGTGTTTAGAGAGACAGAATCTCCCTCAGTCACTGACACTGACTTCACTTCATCTGTACCAGCGCCAAACACACCTGAAACACATTTAGTTATATTTAGCTGAACCCACAGATACAGAAGTTAACCTTTGAAAATTTAATATTGAGCATATTTGCAATTTAACAGTTTAGCACAGTGAAATGACAGGACATGTTTTGTTTTTTTTGCTTGGGAAAAGATTAACAAATCTAAAAAATAAATAAAAAAAGACAATTCAAATAAATAAGTAATAAAGATCTTACCTTCCACACAAATGAAGGTCAAGATTAAACAGCGTATGTAAGCGAGCATCTTAGAAAAGCGACTGTTCCTGTGGTTTCAGTTGACAAACAGAGCATGTGCAGAAGATTCAGCCAATGGCCGCTCATCCGGTTATGAGGAAGTAGCAGAGGTGACCAAAACGGACTTCAGTTCCTTTCTGAAGTCCAAAACACATTGTTGTTGTTTTTTTTTTTTTTTTTTAGCATATTCTTGGTTGTTTAAATATAGTTCAATGTACCAATAGTCTACATGTTTACATCGCATCCGGTTACTGATGCTCTTTTGAACACCTTTCTCATACAGCAAAATGCAATTCACAATTTAGTCTGAGTTATTTATTTTATTATTTGAATTCAAAGAGTATTTAAAAGGCATCAGATTAATTTTTGTTGCTAAGCAAAACAACATAACGGTTGGTATTTTGGGCTGAGGTTTATTCGTGAGAGGTTTAGTGCGTGCAAAGGCCAAAGAACAGCATTGTGGTTACAGCTCTCTCTAATACCTTCCGTTCACTACTTTCCACTTGATACAAACACTGTTAGAGACCTCTAAAGTCTGTCTATACTCACAGAAAATTGGTTTTTTGCCCCGTTTATATACCCATTGATAAGATGGATGGTGCTAGTGATTAAAATCTGCATAAACTATATGGTATATCCTCAAAATTTAGTAAACATTCAAGAAAGTGTATTTTGTTTTGACAATATGCTTTGTCTCTGGAAGCCACAATTTCCGTCTAATCTCTAGGCAGACGTATGATTCATTTACAGTTACACATATAGCCTAGGCTAGCTAATATCTGTAGATTGAATCGCGTCAATCTTGGTGCACTAAAATACAGGCCGATTAAAGGGATAGTTCACTTTGAAATTAATTTTTGATATGCTTTAGCTTACCTCAAGGGCATCCAAGATGTAGGTGTCTTTGTTTCGGCAGTATATTTTTAGGTCAAACCGTTGTTGTCTGTCAGTCATATAATGGAGGTCTATGGTCACCACCTCAAAGAGCATGCACAGAGAAGTCCGGATTAAACATGATTTAATGACTCGTAAATGTAAGTGTTGTGGCTCATTTCCGTTGTGTTGTGAACTTATGTTTGCTTTTCAAATTGCATTGTGTTGTGCACTACTGGGTAATTTATTTGAAAAAAAGTTGCAAAAACCGTGACATTGAAAGAAATAGAAAAAAAATTACTTTTAAGAAAGAAAATTATTCAAAAATACATTAAGATGTGTAAAGATGCTAATCTGTATGGTTGGTTTTGTTTATTCACAAACACTGTGCATTGTGCTTTTCCACATTAAACATGTATACAACACAAATTATGTACAAAAACATATTTACAAATAAGAAAACAGAGAGCGTTTTTTTTATCTATCTAAATAGACAATTTCCATAATGTGCCCTTTTTTGTGCAATTTCTTATGACATGATCTATACCAGGGGTGCCCAACCCTGCTCCTGCCTTCTCCAACCCTAATCACACACACCTGCCTTTAATGTTCAAGTGATCCTGAAGACCTTAGGTGTGTTTGATTAGGGTTGGAGATAAACTGTGCAGGACAGTCGGAGTTTTAGGACACCATCAGGTCACTTGATGGAGTTTTTCGGTTCCTTGCCACTGTTGCCTTTGGCTTGCTCGGTTAGGGATATTCAAATTAAATGACCCATCATTGATCAGCTCTACCAAACTTGATTGTCTTTTTTTTCCATGAATAAACAAACACTGTTAAGTTGTCTTGATTGATATTGTGAAGCAGTTTTGATACAATCTGTATTGTGAAAAGCGCTATAGAAATATATCTGACTTGACTTGACTTGATCGGCAGGAGCAGGGTTGGGCACCCCTGATCTATATAGTCCTTAAAGGGATAGTTCACCCAAAAATGAGAATCATCACAGAATTTACTTGCCCTCAAGCCATCCTGGGTGTATATGACTTACATCTTTCTTATTACAAACACAATCAGAGTTATATCAAAAAAAAAAAAAAAAAAAAAAAAAAAATCAGCTTTATAATGGGAGTGAATGGTACCTTAGATTTTGAAGTCCAAAAAAGTGCATCCATCCATCATGAAAGTTATCCTTATGGCTCCAGGGGGTTAGTAAAGGCCTTCTGAAGTAGCTTATTAGCTCATATACACCTAGGATGGATGGCTTGAGGGTGAGTAAATTATGGGATACTTTTAATTTTTGGGTGAACGACCTTTTAACTTTGTAACATTCACACCCTGAAGATCTGGATTGAGGACTTCGGTCTTCTGCGTCAGCCTGGACTGCAGCTCTGCTCATATTCCTGCAGGATCTTCACCACATCCTTGTGGCCGAACTGCATGGCGTCATCCCGGGGAATATTTCCCCACCTGAATTCGAGATACGAGGTTAATTATGACCCAATGGAAGAAGATGAAGGTTAACGTTTAAAGAAACTGTACCTGTCTTTCACAAAAGGGTTGACTTTGCAAGCCTGCGTCAGAAATATCACAACATCCACATGACCTAAAACAGAAAAGACGCAAGAAAATTGAATTTATAATTCAATAAACTGTATATAAGATGCTTTAATGTTTGCAGAAAATGATTGTACCTTCTGCAGCTGCTACGTGGAGAGGTGTGCGAGAGTCATAGTCCTTTAACTCCATATTCATGGATGAAAGGGAAAACCTGGTTTAGGAAAAGAGATATTAGTACTATAAATAGCCTACATATCAGTAGCACTCAAATTTTCTTCATTGTGAACTGGAAAATTACCTTCTCAGAGCTGAAACATCTCCACTGTGGGCTGCAAACATCAGATTCACCACCGACTTGTTCTACAACACAATTTTTTGGAGATTAATGTTGCAGTTTAGTTCATGTGGTTGGTGTGAAAGCTGTTCAAGTGTAAGGTTTACCAAGTCATCACTAGATTGTCTGCGAGGGTCTTGCTTCTTCACAAAGTGCCTCAGATTGTCGTAGTTGTGGAAGTTGAACAAAGACACCAGTTCCTAAATACAGAAGGGTTACAAAATTAGTTATTTATTCTAAATTTATGGTCTGGAATTAAAAAGAGGGTGATGACAGAAACACCTGACAGAAGTGGATTCCACGGACGCTGTTTCCGATTTTGTCCACAGGGGGCGACCAGCACATGATGCCCATCACGTTCGGCACCACCAGAAGAACTGCACCCGACACACCGGACTTAGCAGGTAATCCAACCTGACACGTATCAACAAATTTAGATATACAAAGATGGTACACTCATACTACGTATGAATGGGGGAAAGTCCATCGGCCAATATGGCAGAATAAGTCCCGTCTTATAGACAATTTTGCAAGATGTAAACAACACTGGTCCAGAAGCACTTCCTGTTTCAGTTTTTTAACACTACATAAAAGCTGGGATAAAATACAACCAACAGAACATATAAAACTGAATCAAAAAGTTAAACAAACATCTTTAAAAAGTTTTCTTTACATTTAAAATAAAGAAAACTGTTACAAACTGAAATAGGAAGTGTTTCTGGACCAGTTTTGTTTACATCTTGCAAAATGGTCTATAAATAAAAGAGCCGTTTTTGAGATTTCAGGATTCCCCCATTCAAATACATAGGACGTCCAAAATAGCTGCCCGGAGGTGTTGCAAATATGGCCGAATTTCCGTAAAAGGGATTTTACATGTATTGAGATGTAAAGATATACGGCAAGTGTTACTACGACACAAATTATAACGTAAAAAAAATTCCATAGAAGTGTAAATTTACTCACATGGAAAGCGAACTGTCCCGAATAGTCGTACATCCCGCAGGAGTGCATGAGGCTGAGCGTGTTTCGTACAGCTTCTGTGCTCAAAACTCTCTCTCCTGTGATTGGACAGATGCCGCCGTTAGCCAGTGTGGCGGCCATCACACTGCCGGACTCACACGTGACCTCTATTGAGCACAACTGTGAAGGACAGAGTGGAAATTCAGTCGGCAATGATTATTGAAAGGAATAGTTCACTTTTAATTTTTTTTGCTGATTTACTCACCCCCAGGTCATCCAAGATGTCCAAGTCTTTCTTTCTTCAGTCGAAAAGAAATTAAAGTTTTTGATGAAAACATGCCAGGATTTTCTCCATATAATGGACTTCAATGGGAACCAAACGGTTCAAGGTCCAAATGAGAGTTTTATTGCAGCTTCAAAGGGCTTTAAACGACACCAGACGATGAATAAGGGTCTTATCTAGCGAAACGATCGCTCATTTAAAAAAATTAAAGGAGTAAGTTTAAGTTTTATAAGCACAAATGCTCTTCTTGCTCTGTTCTGTGATGAGCGTTCGTGACTCAAACTCATTCATCAAAATGAACAAATCTTTTTCGAGTCATGACGCGAAGGGTCCTAGATAAGACCCTTATTCATCGTCTGGTGTCGTTTAAAGCCCTTTGAAGCTGCACTGAAACTCTCATTTGGACCTTGAACCGTTTGGTTCCCATTGACGTCCATTATATGGAGAAAATCCTGGAATGTTTTCATCAAAAACCTTAATTTCTTTTCGACTGAAGAAAGAAAGACGTAGACATCTTGGATGACATGGGGGTGAGTAAATGATCAGAAAAACGTTTTTTTTTTTAAAGTGAACTACTTCTTTAACATTTAAATAATTTAACTGATTAAACAGGTGAAGAATCACCTGACCAACCTGGAAATAAAAGTCCAGTGCGTCGATCATATCCGCCCCATCCGGAAAACACTGTAAAGAAGGACATCGCAGTTGTATTTGTGAACAATCAACAACATCCTGCTAGTTTGCTAATATAAAACAATGTTCGCTGAAGTACAAACCTTTTTTTCTTTAAGGTAGTATCCTATTGCGTAGTTTCTGTCTCCCGTCTCCTTCTCTGACTGGAATCTGTCCAATCGAGAATCAAACGTAAGTCAAAAGCAATGAAATTGTGTGCAAACGTGTAAAACGGCAAAGCGAAAGACATACGTTGCGTTGCTGAAGCCCACATACTCCCTGCCTGTCATTTTCTTCACAAACTCCATCACCTGGTGAGGAAATACAACAAAAAAGATTTTGCAAAATTAATAGTAAACAGCCAAATAAAGATACATTTTTGGGATAAAGGCATTATCTATATCCAAAAAGCAATATTTTCGAGGAATAACGACTACTGGAGAAGAACAATTGTATGACTTTATAATATAGCTGAAAAGTTGTATGTTCTACTTTTGGTGCTTTGGATATTAATAAACATTATTCCATTAAAGGGATGGGTAGGAAATTTGTTTTATAAACACATTTTGTCATTTTTTATATGGTTTAATCTCTCTTAAAAATAATTTAATCTCTTTTAAAATATTAAAACAAAAATCTTCTGTGAAAATCTGAGGACCAAAAATTGCAAAAGGATCTCCTACCTATGGAAGCTTGTTTCCGTCATAGAATGAAAAATATAAAAGGTAATTGCGACTTTTTATCTCGCAATTCTGACATTATTTCTCAGAATTGCGAGTTATAAAGTCACAATTGCGAGATATAAAGTCAGAATTATGTGATATAAAGTCAGAATTACGTGATATAAAGTCAAAATTGCGAGTTATAAAGTCAGAATTGCAAGATATAAAGTCATATTGCGTGTTATAAAGTTGCAATTGCGTGTTATAGTCAGAAATGCATGATATAATGTCAGAATTGTGAGTTTTAAACTATTCTGAGGGGGAAAAAAAATATTTTTTCCCCCTTAGAATTGGCCTGATAAGTCACAATTGCGAGTTTATATCTCACAATTCTGAGAAAAGATGTCAGAATTTCGACATATAAACTCGCAATTATGTGTTATAATGTCAGAATTGCGAGATGTAAACTCGCAATTGTGAGAAAAAAACTCAGAATTGTGAGATGAAAAGTCGCACTTCTGTCTTTTTTCTCAGAATTGCGACTTTATATTACCCAATTCTGACTTTATATTACCCAATTCTGACTTTATATTACCCAATTCTGACTTTATATCACGCAATTCTGACTTTATAACATGCAATTGCGACTTTATATCACGCAATTCTGACTTTTTTTCTCTCAATTCTGAGAAATAAAGTCAGAATTGTGAGATAAAAAGTCACAATTATTTATTTTATTTTTTATTCAGTGGTGGAAACAAGCTTCCGTACCTACCTGCCTGTCAGCGTATGTATTTTCATATTTTCAAATGAAATTTCAAAAATATCATCATCCGAAAAACTTACATAGTCAAACTTCTCCGCTTTGTTGACACCTGGCTGGAGAGAACGAGAAGAGGAACAGTCAGTTTTACCAATGTGAGGCTTTTGCCTATTATCAGCTTGTAATGGAGAACCTAGGAAGCCCAGATCACACACATTTGCTCTAAAGGGCACTTTTAATAGCCTGGATTGAGTCCAGACCAGTAATAGTCCTGCTCATAGCGTCACCACAAAACAACACATGTAGCAGATGTCTGTCCACACAGATCTGGAATTCTGGGTCAAAGGTCTGCAAGCTCAAATGAATTATGCCCTCGCACGCATGTCAGTGTATTTCAGTGTTTGTTTTGGAGTTGCAAATAGAGTTGATTATCGGACAAGTAAATAGTGCAAACACAAGCCTACTTGACACTAAACTCCGCAGTGAAAGTGCAGGTTTATGTTTACCTTGATAAGTGAGCTGATGACAATCGCTCCAGCGTTGACCATGGGATTGTGAGGTTTATCTAAGAACAGAAAACCACAAATTATTTCATTTAATATGAATTTATGGTTAGGTTACACTTAATTTTAAGGTGTCCCTTTAAAGGGATACTCCACTTTTTTTGGAAATAGGCTCATTTTACCACTCCCCCAGAGTTAAACAGTTGAGTTTAACCGTTTTCAAATCCATTCAGCCGATTTTCTGATATTTAGAAGAATATCAGTAACCAGTTTCTGGTCTCATTGACTTCCATAGTAGGAAAGAAAATATAGTCAATGAGACCAGAATCTGTCTGGTTACTGATATTCTTCTAAATATCAAAAAAAATAGACTGAATACATTCGAAAACTGTAAAACACAACTGTTGAACTCTGGGGGAGTTGTAAAATGAGCCTATTTCCAAAAAAAGTGGAGTATCCCTTTAAAATGTAATTATTCATGTAAATACTGAGTAATATTAAGTATTTGTACTTACTTACTAAAGGTTTAGGGTTATGATTAGGGTGTGTTTTAGATTAGTTGCATATAATTAAACACAATTTATCGTAATTGCTATTGTTACTTCATGTATTCGATCCCATTAAATGACAAATTTAATCGATTGCTGGACATCGATATGTTGTTGTGCATAGGTGTACATCAGATTTATGATTTATGACCCCACACACACACCTGTCCCACCCACTTTTTAAAGCGAGGTTACGCCACAGCATTTTAACATTAGACGCTGAATTTCAAAAGTTTCATTTTTCAATTTTTTCATTTTTTTTTTAGAATTTTCAATTAAAAAAAATTCTAAATTTTTCAGAATTTTTCAAAAAGCTAAATTAAAGTTAAATCCACTATTGTTTCATGTAGAATTGTTTGTATTTCATGCAAAGTAACTGTGATCAAATTACAAAAAATTTAAGAGTAATCCCTTACTTTACTGTAAATTATTGATTACTTAGTAATGCATTACACCCAACACTACTCTATTTTCTGAAGCCATATGTGTATATCTATTGCATTTCGCTCGACATCAAGAACATCTGTAGGTTGTTTATATGATAATCTATGACATTTCCTCACCCACCGTCTTCGTCCAGAGAGAGTTTGTTGAATTTGAATCCGCTGGGCTCCTTCCCCACGTAGTGGTGCACTCGCTCGGTGCCGTGCTCGTGTACAGCGATGGCGTATTCCAGCGGCTTCACGCACGACTGCAAGCAGAACGGCACCTTTGTGTCTCCAACTGAGTGCCTGAAAATCAAAGAGTTCGTTTGAAAATCATCCCTTCATATTATAGAAAAGTTGAGGGAGCTTTTTCTATTTACCTCTGACCATCCACTGTGCAGAGAGAGACGCCCCACAGATCAGGACTAAACTTGGTGAGATGGGGAATGTATTTTGTAACCTGAAAAAGATTTAAAGTGAGTCCAACTATACAAATAAATGAGGAAAAAAATGTATCATAAATACAGTTCTTACATGTCCATCATGTTGCAGTTTTGATGTGTGGTAAATATGATTGATGATGCCAACAAACGCCTCAAATTCAGGAATGATAAACTTCCGTCTGAAAGCGAGGCTCAGCAGAACGATGTTTCCACCCACACACCTGTCACAATGTCGGAAATGTTAAAAACCAGAGCTTCGCCTGGATAAGTATTCCTCTTTATGCAGGAAATTCGCAGATATTTTTTGTGTGTAAAACATACTCACTTTCGGAACAGCTCACGGTCCATCATGACTTCACCGGCTGATTCCCGGATAGCTTCGCGAATCTTTTCCATGCAGTCGCGCAATCTGGGGTCAGAGGTCAGAAGGCCGGTGCTTTTCACTGCCTAGATGGGGAGAATATTTTATTCTTGAACTTGTCGGGCAAACTTTAATTAAACAGTAGTGTTTATAAAGATTATTCTAATTATAAAAGTATGTGTTCGGGCTTGACTTAAAACATTAAGTTTGGTTAACTATAGTTTAGTTAGATATTTAAGACTATAGGTACTGGGGGTGTTTACAGACCTTCTGTATAAATTATTACACAACCCATGACAGCAGTACCACAAAGTCTAGATAATGGTGTGTGAGTTTTACCTCAGCCCTCCTGTGACTAAATCAGATTTCAGAGGGAACATGTAAGATGGTGATGGTAACTGAGCCCATAACATCTGAGGCAATGTATGGGGCAACTCCCAGCTGTTGCCCATATAACATTACAGTGATGTTCAAAAAAAGTTGTATATGATTAAGTGTGTATGTAAATTAGAGAACTTACACCGATGAACTGAGATATAGGAACTTTCTCCGCTCCGTCAGTTATAGTGTAGAAAAGCATGTCCTCCAGTCCAGAGAATATACTTTTATTGGTCATATTTCTGCTTTAATGAACAAAAGATTAGGCCTCCACACACACTAACACCAAACAAACGTAGGCTACTTTTTCTTGGTAACATTTGATACCAATAAACATTTTTATATATTATAAAAGTGACTCACGTTTTGGATTTTGGTTTATCCACGGACACAGGTACTGTAAATTCGCGGGTTGCGTGAAAAGTTAAATTAAACGACCTCTTCGTCACATTCTGACACGCTGAGCTGCTTTTTGCCACGTCTTTCGCCAGTAAGCCAATAACTCCAACATTAGGCAGTCGAAGGGTCCTGAAAGAAATCATTTTCCTGTATCGCATAAGACAGAAATGAAAATTTGAGGCGTAAATATGGATATTTGAACTAGTCCTGGTCGCAAGTAACGGTCACTCTCTCTCGCGCGCGGCTGGTTTGTTTTGAGTCGCGTCAACAGGTGCGCGTGGAATCCGGTGAGCGCCAGAAGCACTTTATCAACACTGGCATCTCCTAAAAGTTCACCGTCACAGATAACTTTCACTTTTAAATCATCGGGGGGCGAAGATATCTCATGTCAGGATACTGAGACAGCACTTTTTGAGATGTTTATGAGCGTAAATTAATAATATATTCTTAAAACGATCTAGCTCTGTAACTTACTCGTCTTCTAACAACTGTTACCCCAGTAGAAAATATAACAAGCTATTAAATAACATAATAAATGTATACGATATGAGGTAAATGTAGGCTATTTTACAATCGCTACGTAGAAGAACGATGACGTGAACAAATCTGGAATATTCTCGCGCTCCACGTTGGAGAATGTTAGCCTGAATAGAATCGCTTCAGGGATCAGTTTAATGATTTCTTCGTCATGGGACGAACTGTTTAATGAATAACAAATGTTCATGGCTCATAATAAATATTTGTTGATAAATTAAATGTTCTTCTCTCACCTGACAGTACAGATTGTTTTAACTAGAACCAGCAAACCATGCTGATTTAAGCTGTCCTTTCTGGGAAGAAACAGGTTCACAGATGACAATAGGCTACACAGAAAATATTATTATAACATTTATTAAATTATGTTTATACAGTTATGTCAACTATTCCATTAAAATATCCATAATTTGGCAAGTCAAGACAAGCACGTAGACCTATCTCTGACAGTTTGATACAAATATAAAACCAAAAAGTCAAATCGGCACTCTAGCAACACATCTACAGTTGACCAACAGGCACAAATTGGTAATGCATTTTCATGGAAATTTCAGGCAAATGTCACTTATATGGCAAGAACATGTCAATAAGAAATGAGATAAATGCCTCGGTGTGGAAATACACTACAGGTCAAAAGTTTGTACTTTGTATAATTGTTCATAAATATACAAAATTAGACTCCAAAATAGAGTGTTTTCCAGTGTATCAGAAGGGAGTTAAAAGTATCTAGCCTAAGACCTTTAACCACACTCTAAATCTAGGCACTTTTTGCTGGCTTTGGCATCACCAGCTTCAGCGCAATATCTACAAAGCAAGCGGGCATATAAGACAAGGGGATCCACAGGAGCTTGGCATCCCAGCCTGCACTGTAGCGTGTTCTTGGGTGGGCGGACAGCAGGGCATGTTCCATACAGTTGGTCACTTTACTGAGGTCAGAGTCGCATATGTTGTTCATGATCAGCCTCTGGATATTGATATCTGGAGAGACAAAGAGCGTCTAAATGGACTATGTTTGAATAAATGGAGAAATGGTAATCGTTTGCGTAAATAACATACATTTATCCAAGTATTTGTCTCCGTAACTCTCTTTCACTTCAGGGGTCAGCTGGTCCCAGAGGCGATGAAGTTCCCTCTCGATGGGCTCCAAGCTGGTCACCTGCGTTTTGAAGAAACCAGGTTCGATGATGCACACTTTGACCCCAAAATTCTGGATATCTCTCCTGAAATTACAGGAAGTGGTGGTGTCAAAGGTCGAAACCGACACATAAACAATTTGTTTATCGCAGACCTTTAATTGGGAGACCTTTCATTCCATCCAAAGGTGCTGATGCACAAAAATGGAATAACCAACCCGATCTCACGAACAAATTCGTACGAATTCTACGAATGATTAAAGAGTGGCTAATTCGTAACAATTCATACGATCTCACTCGTACGAATTAGTACGATTTTGAATTGGCCAATTCGTATGAATTCGTACGAATGACCTACCCCTTACCCCGCCCCTAAACCTAACCATCACGTGGGTTTAGGCAAATCGTACGAATTCGTACGAGTGAGGTCGTACGAATTAGCCACTTTTTAATCATTCGTTGAATTCGTATTAATTAGTCGTGAGATAGTGTTGGAACAACGCATAAAACTTTTGCAAATAAAACACCATTTTAATGTGTTCAAGAAAACAAAATCGTTACTTCATGGGAACTAGCACAAAATATCTTAGAAAAAACCATTGTACCCAACCATTTTGATGATAGACTTTGGCTCAGGCCGTTCAGAATGACCGAACCAACATTTGAGATTCTGTGAAATGAAATTGGTCCACTATCATATTATTTTTTGTTGCAGATTGAGGGATTTATTCAATAAAAATATTTCTATAGTAGTGTATGTGCACGTCGTCTTATCAGATGAAACATTTCCAACCTTAATTGAGTTTAGAATGGGCATCTTGGCTTTTCCATCTAGAGTTTTTCTATGTGATATCCCAAAATTAGCACAAACATTGGTGGATGGAAACGAGCTTTTGAAGTGTGATACCTGAGACAGTCGGAGAAGCTCTCCACCGCGAACTTCGAGATGCAATAACCGCCGCCATTGGCTGCCACTCTACCCAACACAGACGCCACGTTCACCACTCTTCCACGGGCCTTTTTCACAAGAGGTAAGAAGTTCATGGTCATCGCGATCACGCCAGTCATGTTGACTTTGAGCGTGCTTTCAAAGTCCTCGAGTTTCATCCACTCGGATGGTCCCATTGGAAGAGCACGTCCGGCATTGTTCACCAAACCCCAAAGTCCTGCAAAGTCAAGAACAAAGATGTCAAACTCGTCTCTAAAACCTTTATTTCATGGTCAACACACCTTTATCTCCAACTTCTGTTTTGGTCCACTCCACAGCCTTCTGAATGCTGGCCGTGCTGGTCACATCCAAGATGCAGGTCTTCAGGAAAGGTCCCGTCGCCCTCTTCAGATCGTCCGCGCCCTTTTCCGTGAGACACCCGGCTAGGACGCGGAAACCACGTTTGTCCAGGCGTTTACACAGTAGGTTTCCGAAACCAGAGTCACAACCGGTCACAAAGACGTGCTTCTCTGAGACCTTGGAAATTTCAAGGTTGTCCCGGTAGAACCACACCAGAACCCACAGCACCGCAAACGCACTCAAGCAGCACGTCCACGAACAATCACTACCGCAAGCACATGAGTATAAACAAAAATTCAAGTTATTCTTTATAATTTTGTTGGTTTATTTGCTTCGGTTTTGATAGTAGTTTAGTCAGACACGTTCTTACCTCAAGAACTCAAACATCGTTTTTTGCCTCCTGAGTGGTTCTGTGAAGATGTTTTGTAAACAATTGCCTTTTGGGAGAACGCCAGTGGCGTAAAAGACAAAAAACACAACATTGAAGGTGTGATTAGTGCAGGAAGCGTCATAATGCAATTCCTTTAATCGCCACAATTGGCTAATCCAACAGAGAACATACAGTATATAGGAACTTCTCAAATATTCTACATTTCTACAATGTTCTGAATATTTTATTAGTATCAAATTTGGCAAATTTGTTTGTTGGTTGCTTCTATAAAGCGTAAAACCATCAGTCAATGAAAGTAAATCTGGTAAAGCGTTAGCATAAATCAGTTTGAGCTGATTACTACTACAAAAAACGCCATTGTTTTGATTTATCCCACAAAAAAAATACTGAGATTTGTATGCTAAAATTACATAAGATGGTTTCTGGAGGCTCATTGAACGTTATTGACTCGTGACTCAACACGTTTCTCAGAGCACAAGAGAAATCTTGAGCTAAGGCTCTTATCAAACAAAGGGAGACTTTGGAATCAGCGTAGAGGTTTAGAAAACGCCGAGATCGATTGCGTACGGAAAAATGGAAAATCCAGCACCACAGAAGCACTTTAAGCTTCTCACAATGCAAAACCTATTAGTTTCAAAGACTAATTAGCAAAGAGAAAGGTTGAGGATTCATCTCTGTGGTATGACACAACCAAGAGAACAAAACCAAGGCTTAAGCTTCTATACACATGATGCTTTGAGAAATGTATGCTAATTAATGATCAAACAAACAGGGCTTTTATCAAAGGTTTAGTTAATGTCAATTCTAAATGTGCGTTCTGGTATTAAACGCACACAAAATTTTACAATATTATATATTTCTCAGATGAAAATGACATGAAAAAAGTAATTATTAACTAAAACAGTCATGTTATAGCCAAAAAAAAAGTCAAACTGGTTTTCCATAAATCATGAGATTATACAATTACTCCAATTAGCCCGATTAATAATTCAAAATGAATTGTTCTTTAGTAAAAATGTTTAGTCCGTCATTTTAGGAGAATCTTAAGCCAATTATTTAGCTTTTTCTCTAAACGAATACTTAACTCACACTGTAAAAAATGATTATTTATCGCTTAAATTTAACATTAGAATAAGAAATCATGTGTTGATTCAACTTAAAAAAAGTATGTTCGTCCTTGACTTAAAAAATTAAGTTTTGTTAACTTTAGTTTAGTTGGAATTTAAGTTATCTCAACAAAATTTAACTAATTGTAGCAAAAAGTTTTACAGTGTACATTTAAATAAATGCTAATTCGCATGAGATTGTTAAAAACATCAATTGAAGAAAAAAATTAGTAATCAAGACTTACCTTTTCCCTTCTTGGCTCTGAGGCTGCAGGTCCTGGACTCGTTTGGTGAGTGATCTGAAGTGGGTCTGCGTCTGAGATTTATCCCTTAAGCTGATCCTCTAAGACAGGGCCACAATTTCTAATCTCCAAACTCAGTGTATTGCTGTTTGGTCATTTTTTTGTGTGCTTGTGTAAAAGTGATCCCTAAATAGCTGGGCTGGGAGGAACTTTTAAGGAGAAACATGCCAATACTAATTATATTTAGGTTGATTGAATTAGTTTTTGGGTTGTTGACAGGAAATTTCAAGCATTGACAGGGGCGTCCAATGATGTGGCATTTTTGTCTCCAACAGATTTAAACTATTTCTATCTTTTGTCAAATTATTAGAGATGGTGTTTTTATGACCTCATATCAGTTAAAGGGATAGTTCAACCAAAAATGAAAACTCTGTCATCAAACCTGTATGAGTTTCTTTCTCTTAATGAACACAAAGGAAGATATTTTGAAGAATGTTAGTAACCAAACAGTTGCTGGTCCCCATTGACTTCCATTTTATAGGGGGGAAATACTATGGAAGTCAATGAGGTCCATCAACTTTTCAGTTACTGACATTCTTCAAAATGTTCCTTTGCGTTCAACATAAAAAAAATGCATACAGGTTTAGAACAACTTGTGAGTGAGTAAATGATGACAGGATTTTCATTTTAAGGTGAACTATTCCTTTAAGAGAATACAAGGAAAATTTGGACTAAAAAAATACAAGTAATAATATAAATTATATACAAATATTAAGAATAGGTAATATATAAATTAATACAAATATAAAAATACATTTTGTAATTTTTTTTTATAGAAATCTAAAAATGGCAGGACTATTTAACAGCAAAAATAGATCAAATGTTATTAGAAATGTATAAAAAATATTTTATAAACACCACACAGACCCATATATATATATATATATGCATGTTTGTGCATGCATGTGTGTGTTGTCTTTTAATTTATTTGCCTAAAAATCACAGAAAAAAATTTATTTGAAGCCTCGACACAATCCAAAACTAAAGATTAAATCATATCATATGGAGTCACAAAAATGTGAAATCTGGCATGTTGTGGACTTAAAACAGCCACACTTTGTTTAACGTCTTAGTTTTTTCTCCTTACATACATAAAGTTAATCCTATGAGGCTGAGAGACCTTATTGTAGAAATGTGGATTATGTAGAATCACACCGGATGCCCTGCTTAAAATGGGTTAATAAAAATTAGCAAACCGCAAAATCCCACAAAAAAGAACAGGACAAGTTTGTAATCGTGGAACTATACGTTCCTTACGGAGGCTGAATGGAAAACACTTGCCAAATGTTTGAAGTGAAAAGCAGGGAAGCGAATCCCAGATGAATCCCAGAAATTTTGAGGGTAAAATATGCAAAAACATGCTCCAACGCAGCAGTTATAGCACAAGTATTTGTTTTTATTACGCAAGCATATTGATATTACAGTACATAAAACGGAAATAAAATAAAAAATTAACCAAATTCGAAATAAACAGCTATTCCAGCAGTTCTTTACTAGAATAACAGTGTCCAAGTCCAAGTTCAAAGGAAAAGCCTTTGAGTTTCAGTCCATCGGCTCATGAGGACGCGGGCTGAACCGAGCCTTTATGCACGTACTCCAGAGCCGTCGCGATCGTCCGCATGTCCATCTCGATACTTCTCGCCCAGTTCTCCACGTCTCCGATTTCCTATGAAAGAAGAATCACTCATGAAACCTGCAAATTTCACTTCAGAGACACGGACTGCAACTCTAAATTATGAAAAACATGAATCACTGTACCTTTAAGGCCTGGTTGAAGTTCTCCACCATGCTGATCCACTGGGCCGTCTGCTTGGAGAACTGACTGGCCTGAACCTGCAGCGTCTTCACCTCATGGTCCAGCTTGCGCTGATTGACGTAGGCCTGCGCCACCCTGAGAAAGATTTCTTTTGGTGCATTCCCTCTTTGTTGTAATTACGACTTGTAAAAAGTGTTCAGTCCCTTACAACTGAGCTCCAACTTGTTAAAAATGCATAATCATGAGGGACATGAAGCATCGATACATAGAAAAAATTAGGGCTGTGCAAAAATTAATCGCGATTAATCGCATCCAAAATAAAAGTCTGTGTTTACATAATATATGTGTGTGTAGTGTGTATAATTAATTTGTATATATAAATACACACACATGCATGTATATATTTAAGAAATATTTGCATGTATATACTTTATATATATTTATACACAATTAATATTATATATAAATATTTGACATATTAATAACACATTTTTCTTAAATATATACATGCATGTGTGGGTATTTATATATACAAATTAATTATACACACTACACACATATATATTATGTAAACACAAACTTTTATTTTGCTAACGATTAATCGCGATTAATCGTTGCCCATCCCTATGCTGTATATAATTATTTTGTATATATAAATACACACACATGTATATATATATTTAAGAAAATGTGTTATATATAAAATATTTATATTTATATAACACAGATTATGTATTTATATATATATATAAATATATATATACAGAATTTAAAAATATTTATATTATTTTATAATTATTTTATAACAAATAATTCTTAAATATATGCATGCATGCATAGGTATTTATATATACAAAATAATTATATACAGCACACAAAATATATTATGTAAACACAGCCTTTTATTTTGGATGCGATTAATCGCAATTAATTTTTGCACAGCCCTAGAAAAAATACATAGGTCCCTCTTCCGCCAGAGCTAGACCCGCGTATGTCCGTTACCGGAAGCTAGTGATTGTAGTTCATACTAAATATGAATATTTTTCTTACAAAAACGCATTGCTTCGCTTCAGAAGGCCTTCATGAACCCCCTGGAGCCATATGGATTACTTTATGATGGATGGATGGATGCTCTTCAAAATCTCAGTTACTTTTCACTCCCTTAGCTTAGAAGAGCCAGGATATGCTTGAATATAACTCTGATTGTGTTTGGCTGAAAGAAGAAAGTCATATACACCTAGAATTTCTTGATTTGTTCATTTTTGGGTGAAATAACTACCTTGAAGAGAAGTAGCTTCTCTTTCTCTGACTACATGAAAGCATCAATTATACACATTTTCATTCCCACGTCGGCTGTTGCGAGAACAATGCTCTGTTGCCTCCAACCGTACGCTTTTAAGCTGCTTTTGCACAGTTTCGTCATAACAGCGGCACAAAGACTTGGATTATGACCGCAGTGATCACATGAACTGGACCGTATAATCCTGTGCATTAAATAACACCTTTACAAACATATAAATGTATCAGACTCACCCCACATTTAGATGATCCACCAGGGCTTCTGTTAAACATGTGGCCGCTGTTATGGCCTCTCGTCTTCGTCTCTCTGTACAGTATAATAAATAAGAGTTTTATTACTTGACCAAGTACTGCATAACATAACATACTGCCATTTCTTTTATTTTATTTTAACAGTTTTATTATGTATTTCTTTATTTTAAACAACACTTGTTTATGTAACAATTTATTCTTATTTTGGTATTATTTAGACATATTTTAATGCAATTAAAATCTAAATCTAAAATTTATAAATAAAATTAAACGTGCATTTCTTTCCATAAATGGTCCTCCATGGTATTAACAATAAAAGCATATTTCAGCGACTAAGTTAGATGAATGCAGGATAGAGTTTGCGAATCAAGTGAACATTAATTACCATCATATTTTCTTTAATACATCTATAAAATAGACAAGTATACATTTGAGTTGTACCAAAGGGCCTGTAAACTAAGCTAGTTCGCAGACATATACAGAAACACATACCTTGCAACTCTTTCCTTTCGTTTTGTTTCGTTTGGTGTTCTTTTAATAAGCGGGAAAGCATTTTGTCTATTTAATGTAACGAAAAAATGAAATATATTGATGGGATAAAGTCAATATTGTCTCAATGTTTTGGCAATCACTGGGCTCACATGACAAGCTGGTCTGAGTGAAAACATACGGAAAGCGCGGAGGAACAAATATACACGAGAGAATTTTAAAACGACATTTCAAAATAAAGGTTTCTTTAAATTATATATTTTTCAATCGCAGAGATCTAAAAGCTGACCAACTAGCGTTGACTTTTCTTATATGAGTGATACAAACGTCTATGATTTTATTTATGAATTTATTTAAACCATGAAATGTTTGGTTCATAAATTAATTTAGTTGTTTGTTTTAATGAATACGTATTTCAATGCTTGTTACAGCAAGTTCCTAGGGGGAAGGACAAAAACAAAGAAAAAGAAACCTGTTTGTTCTTTGTTTTTATTATCTTGGACTTTTATTTTGAATAGTTGCTTGGACACCGCCTTTTCCCAATAAAACTAGAACTCCCATAATCCTTCACTCGCACGTAAACATTAACCCAGTTGATACTACAGCTGGAGCTTCTGAAACGATTCACATCATGAAATGACACTCAAAGGTCCCGGGTTAGGTCGGTTCGGCGGAACAAACTGATTTAAAACCCTTGACATGAGTAAAAGAGACCGGAGAGACACAGGCCTTTCATTTGACATGCGTTTACACAGCTAACGAGGTGATGTGGCCTGTAGGTTAGCTGTCAAGCTAAAGGAAAAGCCCATCAGCTGTTCGCATTGCATTGAAATAAAATGATGTAGCTGGACTTGAACCCGAGGAAAGGGACAGACATTAGCGACAGGATGAAGAAGTCACGCAGTGTCGGAGCTTCTTCCTCGCTCAATGGACTCGAAAAACAAGGTGTGTGTGTTTGAGAAAGTGTGTTGGGGAGCTTTTCACTTCTTTAGCTGTCGATAAAAGATGCTTGTTTCAATGTTACAGTTTTTAATAAAGTAATTTTAGAGGTTTGTATACCTTATGAGATAGAAAATTGAGTTTGAAATCTTTTACACTGTAGTTCTATCTATCTATCTATCTATCTATCTATCTATCTATCTATCTATCTATCTATCTATCTATCTATCTATCTATCTATCTATCTTACTGTCACTCCATCCATCCATCATCTATTTATCATACTATCTGTCTTATCTATGTATCTATCTATAATTTATTTATCGAGGCTATATATGTATGGTTCAATACATAAATATGTTGATATATAAATCATACATATGTATTTGTTTGAAAGATATAAGAATATTTATATATAGTTGTCAACATTTGAGTGGATCAAAACATTTTATCAAAGTCGTCCTAAGACAAGAATGGGTATTGTTCAAAATGAATGTAACTTTGATGAAAGGTTTCGACTACTGCATATAAAAAATATTATTTTCTTTGGGTGTGGTAACAATTTATTTCTGCCACATAATCTTTTAAATACATATAATTTTGTTGTTCCTGTGGGAGTGTCCTGTGACTTATATTTCTATTTACAACCCTTTGTCATTATTATCTCATTATTTTATATCTTAAGTACCTATTACCATACCCAAACGTGCACTTTAAAAATCTGTTTCACAAATGCAAACTGCTTCATATGTTTGTTTTTCTAAAATAGTTCCCATTCAAGACAATGTCTAGCCTTTTAATCTGACTGTCCCTCTGGGAATGGCTGTTGGGTCAAAAAGACTTGCGTAAAAGAAGGAGAAAGGGTGAAGATCTTAGTCAACATGTTCATTTCCAGTAAACTCAGTGCTGTGTGAGGAAGCGCAGTATTTAGAGACTGACTCCAGGCTTCATGTTTGCAGATGGCGAGTCCCGACGGAAGAGGAAGATGGCGGAGATCACGCAGGCCCTGAACGGCACGCCCGTGGATGTGTCTGCTCTGAGGCGCATGGCCATCAGTGAAGGAGGTCTTCTGACCGATGAGATCCGCCGCCAGGTGTGGCCCAGACTGCTCAACGTGTCTGTAGACAACATACCCGAGCAACTAGGTAAGACCGATCACTTGGGACATCCCAGAGGGAATTCACTCGCAGATGTTAATCAAGTTTACATTCTTCAGAAACGGTCGATCGAGACAACAACAAGGACTTCAACCAAGTGCTTCTGGACGTCCAGAGATCCCTCAGACGCTTCCCTCCAGGTGAGCTGAGCAGCGCCGCCTCTTCTGGATCTGGACTCTGTACATGTCTAAAGATGCTTTCTGTGTTTGACGGACGCAGGGATGCCAGACGAGCAGCGCGAGGGACTTCAGGAGGAGCTGACTGATATTATTCTGCGGGTGCTCGCGAAAAACCCTCAGCTGCACTATTATCAGGGTTACCATGACATTGTGGTGACCTTCCTCCTGGTGCTCGGGGAACGGCTCGCCACTGCCCTGGTGGAGAAACTCTCCACTCACCATCTCAGGTGGGCCAGGAACACAAAAATAAAACGGTCCAGAACCTACATATATATATATATATATAAAATTACAGAAAATTTAGGAACAGAAAAAACAGAAATTTTATATAAAATTTATTTTATTTTATATAAAAATAAAATAAATAAAAAAATTCTCTCTCTCTCTATATATATATATATATAAAAAATTATATATATATATATATATATGTTATATGTTATTTAAATATATTCATTATTATTTAAATGTTATTGTATATTGTATATAATAATATTTATTAAAGATTTTTAAGTGCAATTTCCTCCAACAACAAATCTCATTCTCATCACTAATGTAAAAATATATTATTATTATTATTATTAAATAAGTGAATTATATTCATTGTTGTTTAAATTCAAAAATATTAATTTGTAATTTTATTTCTGTTAAAGATAATCAAGCTCAATTCCCTCCTACAATTAAAAACTATATTAATATTATTATTTAAACTTTAAAATATTAATATACAATTTTTTTTTATTCATACATTTCTTGAATGTGCCCTAATTTATGCTGAAAATAAATAAATAAATATTGTCTACATACATTTTGTTATGTTATTTAAATATATTCATTATTATTTAAATGTTATTGGATATTATATATAATAATCTTTATTAATTAAAGATTATTAAGTGCAATTTCCTCCAACAACAAATCTCATTCTCTTCACTAATGTAAAAATATATTATCATTAATATTATTAAATAAGTGAATTATATTCATTATTTTTTAAATTTGAAAATATTTATTTGTATTTTTATTTCTGTTAAAGACAATCAAGCTCAATTCCCTCCTACAATTAAAAAATATATTAATATTATTATTTAAACTTTAAAATGTTAATATACATTTTTTTATTGTATTTTATTTTTTATTGATACGTTTATTGAACGTGCCCTAATTTATGTTGAAAATATTTATTAATCTTTGTTAATGTAATAAAAACATAATTGTTCATTCATTGTTCATGTTAGTAAATATCAAAATTAGCATTAGCAAAGATTAATAAATACTGTTGAAGGATTCTTCATTCTTAGCTCACATTAACTAAAGTAGTGAACTACTGAAACCAGTAGTGTTACAGTAAAGTGTTACCTTTTTTGTTTTAATGTCTAATTAGATTTTTTTCATGCATCTAACTTGCTTTCCAGGGACTTTATGGACCCCACTATGGACAACACCAAACACATCTTGAACTACCTGATGCCCATCATCGAGAGAGTGAACCCTGAAGTGTACGACTTCATGCAGCAGTGAGTATACGCCCCTTTTTGTTTGCTCTGTATGTTTGTTTTGAAGCACAATGGTTTGATTGATCCTGTTTGGTCATCGTTATGCAACACGTGAAGGAACGATGAGCGCTGTTCTTTATTCACTTGAGTAGTTTGAGATTAGCATCTTCATTTTCTCAACAGAGCTGAAGTGGGCACGATTTTCGCCCTCAGCTGGCTCATCACCTGGTTCGGACACGTGCTGTCAGATTTCCGTCATGTGGTCCGGTTGTACGATTTCTTCCTGGCCTGCCATCCCCTTATGCCTATATACTTTGCTGCTGTGGTACGTTTGCATTCGTTTGACTGTTTGTTATCAAAAGCCGTCTTCTGAGGCTCTGGTTTCTGATATTCAGCAGAAGTGGGTCAGCAGTTTCACTGCCGCCGCATTAGCTGCTATTTTTAGGCCGTGTTGTTGAGTCTGAATAAATAATTGACACATTCTCTTGTGTCGTGACTATTTGTCTATTGAACAATAAAGTACTGTTCTGAATCTGCAGTCTACCTAAACTTCTAGACATGGAGTTTTTGATGTATGTAACTAAATACTAATAGACTATAGAGTTGCTTTAAAAATGCAAAGATATTTTGCATTAAAAAATTTAAGCCTATTCTTAGGGCCATTAAGATGTTGTGCATTGTGACATTAATTTGATTATTATTATTTCATTTTCCACCTAATTGTTAGTTGCCTATTGTAGTGTAAAAAAAGTTAAATGAATTTTCTATAATGCTAAGGACAGAAAATTCTCATCATTCCTGTGACATAAAACAGAATATTATTTAATATATATATATTTAAATCATTGTCAATAGCATAATGCAAAATAAAATCAATATTCAATATTTTATAAATTCCATTGTGATTACGTAACATGAAATTATATATTATTTAGTATTTAAAAAAATATTTATTACCATAATACAAAATAAGTTTTTGTCATTACCATGCCATACAGTTGGATATTAATTAATATGTTTTTTAAGTCATTACCATAATGCAATTTTATATTATTAAAAAAAAATAAAAAACGATTATTACTATAATGCAAAAAATGTCATTACCATGACATACAGTTGGATATTAATAAATATTTTTTTAGTCATTACCATAATGCAGTTAGATATTATTAAAAAAGATTACCATAATGAAAAAATGTCACCATCATTACCACGCCATACAATTATATATATATATATATATATATATATATATATATATAAATGAAATCCAATAGTCATTACCATAATGCAATTTTATATCATTTCATATTTTGAAAAACATAAATTCTAAAAACCTCATTGTCATTACCATTACATAAAATGGGATATTATTTAATATTAAAATATGTAATTACCGCAATAAAAAAACTCATTAATGTAACATAGATATAAAACATAGATTGCCATTACTATGATGAAAAAAAACTTATTTTGTATGTATAATGTTGTATCTATCACATATTGTATTGTATTTAATATAGTAAAAATCTCATTTTTATTATCGTAATTTAAATAAAATTGTATTCTTATTAAAAAATAAGGACATTTTTAGAGTATACATTTATACTACCATTAAAACCCAGCCTGTAAGATTCAATAGAAATGACATTCTATCACATTCATTGGTCGTCCTGAGTAGATCTACTGGTAATCCAACATTGTCCTCTTCCTGCAGATCGTCCTGCATCGAGAGGAGGAGGTGCTGGACTGCGAGTGTGACATGGCCATGATGCACCATCTCCTGTCCCGCATCCCGCAGGACCTGCCGTACGAGACTCTGATCAGCCGCGCGGGAGATCTGTTCGTTCAGTTCCCTCCGTCTGAGCTGGCCAGAGAGCGCAGTCAGCAGTGAGTCTATCAGCCTTGCTCTGAAGGGGTTTCTCACACCCACAAATATCTCACAAACCATTCTCTCTGTCCAGAACCGCCGTCTCCACCTTCAAAGACTTTGAGTTGGCGTCCACGCAGCAGCGCCCGGACACGGTTCTCCGGCAGAGACGGGCGGAGCAGCAGAAGCGCACGCTGGAGGCCCAGCGCAGCACCGTGGCGGTCGTGCAATCCACGGGACGGCGCTTCGTGAGGCTAGCGGTCATGGGTTTGACTGTGGCGTTGGGGGCCGCGGCTTTAGCCGTGGTAAACTCTGCCCTGGAATGGGCTCCTAAGCTAGACTTACTCTTCCCGTGAAGGAGCCAATCGACAGCGTCTCAATTTGAGGACTGAATGTTTGTTATTATGCCTTTTTTTTGTTTGTTTTTTAGGTATTTATATACGAGTCGGACTAATGAATAAAATATTGTGCGTATGGTTATTCTAATTTAACAAGTTTTTTTTTTCCTAGAGTCTGACATGAAAGGAAAATGTTTCCTGGATCCACAAGAACGTCAATTATTGTGTCGAGATAAATGTACAGTAGAGGTATGTACACTCCACGGCTCATTCATGAAACACGATCGGGGCTCATTTTTGTGTAAATCATCCGTAGACATTGTTTTCGCGAATCTTTTTGCGTAAGAATACTTTTACGAATAATTGAAATTCATGTGCAAAAACAGCCTTTGTTCATAAAACAACTTTTATGTAAATTGTCAAATTAAATTGACGACTATTTTGTAATAAGTTTTTCGTTTTCGGAAGTTCATATACACTGATCGTAAACCAATTTTGTGGACATTTTTAATCGAATAATAGTTTTGTTTTTGTTTTAAAAAAAAATTATACAAGTTTGAGATTCATCTAAAAACAACTAAAATGTGCATTGATTGTCAAGCTATTTTTACTTAAATTTTCTCATTCAATGTGGAAATTTACATAATAATACCTTGACAAATAATGTACATGTTTAATGACTCAATCACTAGTTTAAATGCATTCACTTAAATTCGACAACTTTGTCAAAACTAGAACTTTGTCTTGCGTATAATGTACATGTGAATTTCAAAACAAAAACTCACTTAAACTCTTTTGAATTCAAATCAGTGGGACAATTTACACAAAAATTGTTTTACGAACAATGAACATGAACTTTTAAAACAAAAGTATACCGTAATTGCTAAATTGTTGCATTCAATTCAATGCGAAAATTTACACAAGGATGATTTTATGAGCTATGTACATAACTAAAGTAATTTTATGATATTCATGTACTTAGCTCCTAATTCATTTTTTGATGTAAACGTGACTGAATTGAATGTAACAATTTAGTAATCATAGTTTTTGTTTTAAAATTTACGTACAAAATAATATTTATGTATACATACGTACATTTTCAGACTAAATTCACAGCAACAATTTACTTAAGAAATTATTTTATGAACTATGTACGTAAAAGTTTAAGGGTGATTTGAAATGAATGCACAAAAAAGCATTTATGTAGATTGTAAATATTTTTTACGTAAATTCTCACCCTAAATTTAATGCGACAGTTTACATAAAAATGCTTTTATAAACCATGTACATAACAAATTTTTGTTTTGAAATTCATCCACAAAAACATTCACATTTGTCAAACTATTTTTCTGTAAAATGTCAAAGTGAACTGAATACTAGAGTCTACGCAATACAAGTCCTTTGTAAAACCATCCATTTTGCGGCAATTTACATTTTGCTTTCACAAGCAATGTATGTAAAGTTTTGTTTTTTTGAAACTCATGTACAGAAACAACATTCAAACAAAAACGGTTGATTTGTAAAGTCATTCTTATGTAAATTTACCAAAAAATGACATTACAAAATGATCTATGCAGAAATTTGGTTTACTTGTGTTTCATGATTGAGCTGCAATGTGTTTTATTTAAAAATATATATGCATATATATTGAGACCAAAATAATTTTAGAGCCCCTGTTCATAGAATTAGCAATTAATTTGGTTCAGGGCCCCTTATTGGCAGGAATCGAATTAGTTCTGTGTATGTAAAATCTTAGTTAAGAAGCAGTGGATGAAGAGTCATTTTATTATGCTCACATTGTAAATTTTTTCACTACATTTCAGTTTTTTTCTTCTCCAAATCACCTTAATTGCAGTATTTTTTTATGAGAAGTGCTAATCTTGATACATTACGTACGGTTTTCATGAATCTCAGAGCTGGAATTGAACCACTTTTAAGTAACTTGAGATATTCTGGAGTGTGTAAGTGCTAAACGTGAAATACTTCAAGTAGTTTCTGTAATTTAACTCCAGGATAGTGTTGAATCATGGCACATTGTTATGGTTATTTTTATTGTTTAAATGCTGTTCACAACTGATCGTTTTCCACTTAACAACATCTAAGCTTAGATTAACACCCAAGTGGATATTTTCAATTATTCTTATATTGCTATATCATGATTTATTAAAATAACATGCTGCCATCCACACAATACTACTGTTCATGATAACATAATCACTGCTTTGATTTTGCATTAATTTTGCACTAAAGAACAAACTTCTTTCTTATTTGTTTGCACTTTGAGAGATTGTTATAAGTGGTCTCTGGTTCGCTTAAGTTAATGTCTCACATTTGACCATGTTGCTAAATATGTTTCAATAAAAAGAAAGGTAAAACGATCTGTGTATAAGAGATTTGTTCATTTGGATAAATTCAGCATATTAAGGAGTTATTTAAAGGTAATTTTTTTTTTGTACATCAGCTTTATTGAATTTATTGTAAACAAAAGCGAACAGAATGATAATGCTTCAACAAACACGTTTAAAAAAAATAGGAATATGAGGAAAAACCTTTATAAATTATATTACAATTTAATTTTTAATTATGATATCAATTATTATGACAATTGAGAATTTTTCTGTTTTTATATATATATATATATAATTTGATTACAATCCATTTAATTTTATGCATTTGTTGTGCATTTAAGTTAATCTTCAATGTGTCATTTTTTTTTAACAGTTCTTCATCATGCCATGTTGCATATTCTACGATTTTACACGAAGAAAATCTTTTGATTATAAACAAAAATCACCTTATAAAAAATCAAGATACAACAAAAATAAGTCTTTTCTCTCACTTAGCATTGCACAAAGTCCCAGAGCATCAAGTCGCCAGAAAAATAGTAGTGATTAATGACTGTTTAAAGCATTTTTTTCATTCTATAAAAGCTCAGATACTTTTAATTTTGTAAACCCGTTCTGAATCTTTTAGTCCTGTAACATATCGTTGAATCTGATTGCTGTGTCAGTGATATGAACGTTTTAAAGGTACAAACACAACTGTGGCACATTAACCTCACCTGGATTATTGTAAGACGTTTCATAAGTGTTGTGTTACTGTAGCGCAGGTTTTTGCTTGTTGAAGAAGCATCGTTCACATATGCCGCCATTGTTCAGTGGCAGTTCTGGCACTGTGGATGGCAGATGACTCCGTTGACACGACATTTGCAACCACCCGATGTGTCTCCGGTACCCTGAGGAGTCAAAACCAGGTCTGGGTTAACGATATCTGATGCTTGTGAATCACTGAACGAATGAATCACGTGGTTTGCTGTCCGACCTTTGGTCCCCATCGGGCTTGTTTAGTCACCCAGCAGATCTCAGTCTTGCACATCAGACAACAGATCCAGTCACAGCCGTCTTTCTTCTGAACGATCACCTGACATTTTGGACAGTTCATCGCCTCGCCGTTCTTCAGGAGTTGCTGGAATGGAAACCGGTTTACAGTTAGCGTTAATTATATTTTAAAAAGCACAACCAATGTAATTCAATTCCTGAACAAATCAATTATGAATCTGTTCTTTTTTACTGAATAAAAGGCGTACAGAAATGACCAATGTAGTCTGATTCCTGAACGAGGTGACTCTTATGAATCGACTCTTTTCATTGAATCAAACACATTCAGCACAACCAATTTAATCTGATTCTTGAACCAATGACTCTTATGAATCGGCTCTTTTTAGGGAATCAAACACATTCAGGACTACCAATTTAATCTGATTCTTGAAAAAATGACTCTTATGAATCAGCTCTTTTCAGTGAATCAAACACATTCAGCACAACCGTTTTAATCCACAGCAAAATGGCCGCCCACCGTTCCGGGTGTGTATCCATGGTTTGCAGTGTGTGTGTTCACATTTCACTTTCACACAGTGATTCCTGAACAAACAACTCTCATGAATCGTATCTTTTTAGTGAATCAAACATTGGTTGCGCTGTGGATGTGTTTGATTCACTAAAAAGATATGATTCATGAGAGTTGTTTGTTCAGGAATCAGGCGACATTGGTCACAATGTGCGTGTTTGATTCTCTAAAAGGAGCAGATTCATAAGAGTCACTCATTCAAGAATCAGACATTGGCACTTTTTAGTGAATCAAACACATATAGCGCGACCAATGTAGTCTGATCTAGATGTTTTATTAATAGACAATTATTGTACATTTATTTGTCAATAAAAGCCTTAATTCAATCTGTTCATTATATAAAGCGATCATGTCTCTTCAGAAAAATCAATTAATATGGGTTATTTTTACGATCTCTTTATGAACTTTTCGAAGAATCAAATTGTCACTTGCATAGCTGTCAATGGAGGGACTTAAAGCTCTCAGATTTATTAAAAAAAACTTAATTTCTGTTCTGAAAATGAACAAAAGTCTTAGGGGTTTGGAACGACATGAGGGTGAGGGTTAATGACAGAAATGTCCTTTTTGGCCGAACTATCCCTTTAAGGAAATTCTTACTGATGCCCATCCCTAGAGGGCGCTATTTCAATAGCTTCAAATATTAACAAAAACAGTGTGAAATGAAGTAAATGAGTTTTCCACCCACATCCAGCATCTGCGTGGTCTGCCGGGCTGCGTCGTCATTCTGCGCTCGTATACGCAGGTCGTCCTGGTACTCCTGGCAGTTCATTCCCTTGTGAATAGCCTTGAAAAAACACAACCAGTCCACTAGTTAACGCAACATGCACTTAAAAACTGGGATTGAACTAAACAAACGTGATGTTCACCTTGCAGAGGATGCAGTTGGTCTCATTGCAGATGTCACACGTGAATTCGTTGACGTCATCTTCGAAGATGCACCAGCCGGCGCAGTCGGGCGTTTTGCAGTGGTAACTGTTCTCACTGCGCGACTCTGCGATGTTCAGCCTCAGTTCCAGAAACTTCTGGTACTCGTCCTGAGAGAGAAGCTGGTGGGAAACAGTAGAGTTAAGTGAACCGCAATAAGTCAAGGTTAACCGATGCAGCGTTAATGATCTTACAGATTTGATTTCTCGATCTTGAAGTATGCAGTTACAGGAATAGGCGTCGTCTCTATATGGACACGCCACCTCGGCATCCGTGCAGTTCAGAACAGTTTCCTTCAGACACTCCCTGTGGGATAAACAGAAGTTGTATTTTAGACTATGTTTCAGTGGTACTTCCTGTTTACAGGACCAAATGAAGAGTCTTAAATGACCTGCAGAAGCTATGGAGGCACTCTCTCAGCACAGCGCCCTCTCCTGGCATGATGGTGCAAAAGCAGATGGCGCAATCCAGTTGATCCGTGTTCCCCACCAGACTTTGGGAATCTGTTTCCAGGAGTTCTTGGAAATTCTTCTTTCGTTCTTCTATCAGAGACTATGAATGGACACAGCCACATGTGTTATGTTTGTGTGC
Organism: Cyprinella venusta; assembly: GCA_038021265.1. Classification (NCBI taxonomy): domain Eukaryota; kingdom Metazoa; phylum Chordata; class Actinopteri; order Cypriniformes; family Leuciscidae; genus Cyprinella; species Cyprinella venusta. Next base: position 3,843,610 of record CM075887.1, read on the forward strand.
ATTTTTTTATGTGTTTTGTCAAAATGCTAAAAGATTCCTTTAAGAATTAATAACATAATGTGGACCTGATCATAAAAGACGCTATCCTAAGATAAGAATTTATCCTATGGAAAAGAATAGAATTAAATTAAATTATTATTAAATTATTTTTATTAATTAAATTATTGTTTATATTATTTATATAATTATTTATTAATTAAATAATTATTAAAGTGTGATTATTAATTAATGAATAATAATACATTTAATATTTTGTTATTTTAATAATATAAATAAATAATATTTATTATAAATATTTAAAAATATTTATATAAAATATTTAAAAAAAATCTTATGAATGTGTCATTATATAAAACATTTTATCATTTAGGTAAATATAAAAGGCTAATTGGGAAACAACTGACCTGCAATATCCACGATGAAAAAAGATACAATAGCAATCTTCTTGATTTTTATTTTATTTTATTCAAGACTGTATAAAATTAAATTGCTTCAATTTGCTTCATTATTTTGCTTTAATTAATAAAACAGTATTTTTTATCCTTTAGTCAACAACAAAATGAAAAATGCTTTTTGTGATGCTAAGTAAACAGCAAAGAATCCACTTAAACACTTTCAAACCAGTGTAAAGGAGTTTGAAAACTCTCTAAATGTTCCTTGTTTTCCCTTTCCATTGATCCACAGCTCTTTTTCTACCGTAAAGCTTTGTAGATGCAGGCATACGGTTAGCTACTTTGAAAAGTTTTGTTCCACAGATGTAAAAGTGGTTTTGACTGTAGTCCAGTATGTTGTGTCCTCTCATCTAACCTGCTCGTACTGCAGGCTGGCGAGTTGCTCCTGCTGGAGTCTCCTGGTTTCAGTCTGGTCCGGCTGGTACAGATCCGGCACTATATAGTTCTCAGGTCTCGCTGCGCTGCACATCTCGCACCCCGGACGTGTGGGTTTATTCAGGTATGTGCACTCGGGACATGACCAACCAACCTTCTAGAAAACCAAACAGGATTATAATTACAAGATACATTGATAGCTGGAGCGACAATGATAGCTAGAACGTCAATGATAGCTAGAACGTCAATGATAGCTAGTGCGACGTAATGATCGATAGAGCGACAATGATAGCTAGAACGACAATGATAGCTAGTGCGACGTAATGATAGCTAGAGCAACAATGATAGCTAGAGCGACAATGATAGCTAGAGCGACAATGATAGCTAGAGGGATGTAATGATAGCTAGAACGACAATGATAGCTAGAGCGACGTAATGATAGATAGAGTAACGTAATGATAGAGCGACAATGATAGCTAGAGCGACAATGATAGCTAGAGCAACAATGATAGCTAGAGCGACAATGATAGCTAGAGGGATGTAATGATAGCTAGAGGGATGTAATGATAGCTAGAACGACAATGATAGCTAGAGCGACGTAATGATAGATAGAGTAACGTAATGATAGCTAGAACGGCGTATTGATAGCTGGAGCAACAATGATAGCTAGAACGACAATGATAGCTAGAGCGACAATGATAGCTAGAACGACAATGATAGCTAGAGCGACAATGATAGCTAGAGCGACAATGATAGCTAGAGCGACAATGATAGATAGAGCGACGTAATGATAGCTGTCAACAATGATAGCTAGAGCGACAATGATAGCTAGAGCGACAATGATAGCTAGAGCGACAATGATAGCTACTAGTGCGACGTAATGATAGCTGGAGCGACAATGATAGCTAGTGCGACGTAATGATAGATAGAGTAACGTAATGATAGATAAAGCGACAATGATAGCTAGAATGACAATGATAGCTAGAGCGAAAAAATGATAGATAGAGCGACAATAATAGCTAGAGCGACAGAATGATAGCTAGAGCGACAATGCTAGCTAGAGCGACAATGCTAGCTAGAGCAACAATGATAGAGCGACAATACTAGCTAGAGCAACAATGCTAGCTAGAGCAACAGAATGATAGCTAGAGCGACAATGCTAGCTAGAGCGACAGAATGATAGCTAGAGCGACAATGCTAGCTAGAGCAACAATGCTAGCTAGAGCGACAGAATGATAGAGCGACAATGATAGCTAGAGCGACATAATGATAGTGATATAATGATAGATATAGCGACATGATGCAAGTGACAGTGACAGATTGATAGATAAACAGAAAGGTAGAGCAACAAAACGATAGATAGAACGACAGATAGTTGGAGCGAAAGATTGATAGAGCAAAAAAGAGATGGAATTTGATTGGACTGAACTGATGGATAGAGTGACAGATGGGCGGACAGATAGAGACCTGAGGTTTAGGCGGTAGAGGAGGAGGATGAGGAAGATCGCCTCCTCTGGCGAGCAGCTCTGGTGAGCGTTGAGGTCGGGGGCCGATGTTCTCAATTATAACTACATTATGAAAGACATGATGTTCAGTAAACTTATGTTTTAAATATACAAGCTGATTTTTCATGAGAAAATAGCCTCGATACCATCAATCCGTCTGTCCTCTTTCTCTTTTCTCTCTTGTTCGCGGCTCAGTTGGGCAGTCTGTGCTGAACGGATGAAGAGGAAGGCCGAATCGTCGTGGTTTCGGACTCCGTAATTATACAGGGTGTCTTTGTCCTGGGCGAGACGCTTCCCGATCACCCAGCGCTGGAGGGCCGGGTGGAAGCCGTAGTCTTTATTGATCTGGAACAACAAATTTATATTTATAGTATATCTATTATTTTGTTTTCCAAGAGTTTTCCTTCTCACATCCATCAGGACCATCACTAACACACTCGTCACCTTTTCTTTGAGCTCTGAGACCGTCATGTTGACAGGAACCAGCACTGTAATTGGGATGTGTGCGTCTGATACGGCGTCCGCCACTCCTACTCTCAATCTGCCGCCACACAAAGCCAAACACAACCGTGGTTACGTATACTCAGCGTTTCAGTGCTTCCCGTGTGATGGAACCGGTCTGACGGCATACCTGATGCTGTCTTTAGAGTACGCGTCTGGATTTATTTTGACACACACGGGGAGTTTCAGGTCCAGGAGTCGATCCAGGTGTTTAATGGCTTCATCTTTGTCTCTGGAGTTGATGGCGTCACTCAGCAGTTGTGCGGCGTCCTCCGCTGCCATGGTAACATAAGGCATGTTGCTGTGTCAAAATATAACTTATGGTATTTATGTTTACTGCATAATATATTACTAACACTCACCTTCTTTTATATTGCTAGAGGCATCTAGGGCAGCCATGCTTTAATCTTGAACGCTTGTTAAAAAAAAAAAAAGAAGCAATAAGTTTAGGTAACAATAACACTAATATAATTTTGAGACATACATACAAAAAAAGTTTAAAATATTTAATATATTTAAAATATATTTACTTATATTTTTAGTTAAATTAAATATTTATTTAATAATAAAACTATTTTATTTTTTTATGCCATGTCATATCACATCATATTGTATCAATCATATCATCATCATATCCAAAAAACAGCAATATGTTTCAGACTACATTTTTTAAATAGTTAACATATTTAAGTAACTATTTTTAAATATTTTAAAACAAAATACAATTTTATAAATATTAATAAAAAATATGTACATATATTATAAGTTTTATAAATATTCATTCAATAAGTTTTAGTTTGAGACTACATTTTTTGAATAGTTAATATATTTAAGTAAATATTTAATTTTTTTTTTTTACATAAAATACTTTTTTTTTTCAAATTAACAATTATATATATATATATATATATATATATACAGTATATATATATATATATATAATTTGTGATCCAATATGCTTGATTTTTTGGGAAACATAGTGTAATATAAATTTATATATATTATATTATATTATATTATACTATATATTATATTATAATATACACTTTTATCCATACACTATATTTCCAAAAAAAAAAAAACAAGCAATTTTTGTAGATATTGGATCACAAACAAGTACTGTGCTTATACTATGGTATTTGTATATGATCTGCACTGTAAAAAGTGGTAACAAGCAATTGTTACATTAAAGAGTTATTTCTAACTCATTTAATAGATTACATTTAGGTTTGCTGGTATACATTTATCTTGGTTCAGTGATGTTAAATCATATTTTTGATAGTTAATTTCAATGTTTGATATGGTGTGGTACCATATTCATATACCTATTTATTTAATTGCATTATATTAGATAGATGCCTGTTCCAGATTACAGTAGTACTTTTTATTGACATTTTGCACCAGTTGAAATTCGACCCATTAAACTATTTTAACAAGTGGTAAAAACATGGCTGCGTAAAGGTACTACTACTATTTGTTAGCATAATTAATAGAAATAAGTAAATATGAATACCGGTACATATCTTTTTACATACTTCTAAGAAATTGCATACAAAGTGCATTATGTATTTTTACAGTATCTTTAAAATTTGACAACCGCAAACATAAAACATGCGCTCGTTCAGCACACCAGCAGCGACAGTAAAACAAATATGACGAAATGAAACTTACCAACCATAGGACAATTTTAATAAAACTCTTCGTGTCGTATCTGTGTGTGTTTAATTAGACGCTGTTAATTAAAACCGAGCTATTCTCAAAACGGGAAATTTAGAGGAATGAAAAGTGAAACGAAGTTGCTTCAGGAAGTTCCAGTCAGCGCAGTGGGAAAGTCTCGTGAGGTTGTGCAACTCCATCATCAAACAGATGCGGAAGACACTCGGCTGACAGTTCACTGGTATTTGTACATTTATGCTATATAAAAAAATAATTAAAAATAATAATATATTTTTTAACAAAAAAAATGCGAATATAAAATACAACTAACTGAAATTAGTCCCCGTAAAATCCAAAATGAACATTTTTTGTCTTTTAGTATGAATGTGTTATCTATAAGCTAAACAAAATATTAGGAAAAGGGTGAATTTAAATGTGGCCAAAAAATAGCTGTAATTGTGACTGCTTTTGTTTAAATGGTATTGTAAAAATATAAAATATAAAATAATAAAGATCTACGGTCTGTGTTACCAAAACATTTGTTGACTTTTATCGAGGTGTTCTCGCGAGATTTCTGACAGCGCGAGAGGGTGCATGGCGCTCCGCGTGCTGTGAATGAAGGACAAACAAAGCCTGTAATTCCGTGAGTTTATCTGTTTTTAGACCTCTAAACGGTTGTTTAATTGCATAATTCAATATAAACCGTTGTTTAAGCGGCTGGAGGCTCTTTAACTCCGTAGTTTACGTGTTTTTGGAGTTGGTAGCAAACACAGACCTTGCACGTGACCTAGAACTGATCTTCCCAAAAATGCTTATTACTTTAATAATTCACCTTTATAAAGAATATTGTGACAGTACTATGATACAATGATTGTATTGTATTGTTGCAATCTCATATACCTGGTTGTATTAATTTAGCATGTTTGAATATGCAACTTTATTTATATAAACAGACATCTCTCTGTGACAACCACTGCCATTGATATACATTGATTCTTAAAGTAAATATGAACTGAACTGAAATGCATCGATATTAACGAGTTTATATCTTTCTTTATTCTAGCACACCATCTGAGAGGATTTGTTTCAAACAACAAGCTATGGAGGAACCCTCAAAGTTTGAGCGATATGTTTATAAAAATGCTTCAGTTTATCATTATATGAAAATATCTCTGTAAGTGTCACGATACAGGTCAGTTTTGATCTGGGTCTTTTTATTGCAATCTTTAGATGGTGAACATAAAAAATGGATGGAAAAACATAACATTTCTCTTCATTTTTAGTGTTTTGGCGAATGGAAACAGGAATATTTCTTCTGCAGATTTCAAACAATTGGTCATCCGTGGACTTAAAGAACTTTACGGAGAGGTGAGCACACAGTACGGCTCAACCATGTAGGAATATGGTTTCTATAAAGTCTAATATTGGGAATTGTTAATTTAATTAAAAATTTTTTCAAATAAGATTATTCTGTAATAAATACAGTGATTTTTTTCAGATGGAGACTATTTACACCCCTAATAAAATTGTTTAAAGATGTTTTATTTATAATAAAACTTATAAATAACTTAATTTTGTTGTATAAACGTTCTGTAGTTTTTACTATATCCTGCTTTCTGACTGTTTCTGATGCTGATATTTGTTCTGTATGGCAGATTGGAGCCTCTATTCCATTTGATCTGCTGAAGTTTGATGAGAACGAATTGACCGGCGTACTACGAGTGTACAACAGGTAAGTCATGCTCCTAGCACAAATCTCGAACATGTTTAAGCATGGTTTAATTGAAATACAGAGCTGTTAGTAAACATAGAGAAACTTGGGGTTTTCCTCTGGCCTCACCATTTTAATTACAAATTTTTTGACTGAAATGAATAAGCACTTATGGATTTGTCCCACCCATATTGTGTATCTAAAGATGTTCATTTTTAATATTGTGTTGTTTCTTAATCTCAGTGGCCTGGTGAAATTGTGGAGTGCATTAACATTGCTGGGATCATATCAAAATGAGACATGCGCATTCAGAGTCACACAGGTACGTTTTCCCCAGTATTACGTCTTAAGTTGATTCGACATTTACTTGAGCCCTGAGTCTGCACTTTTTTAATTCGCACTGGATTTCAGTAAAGCGCTTGTGGATCAATTGCATCTCTGCCAGGAATGACTCGACATAATTTTAATGTGGCTATTGGCAGTCTGTCAGCCAAACTGTGCGTACTTAGCAATTTGCATCAGAAAGGCGGTTACTGTGGTGTCTGTTTATCTCCTTTTAGATACCGAAACTCATTTCACTTCTAATCCATGTCATAGGCAACTGTAATGTTCCCTTTATCATTGCAGGTGTCGCCATTTTTGTTAGCACTGTCCGGCAATAGCCGTGAGCTGCGGTTTGAAAACCAGTTGACATCGTGAGGTGGGCCTACAAAACAAATACCCCAGAAAAAAAAATGACGTTCTTTCTTAGAAGAAGTGTTTTCAACAGAAGTATGTATCATGCTGTCAACTCAGCACTGACAGTTCCTGGATCGCTCACAGTGGGGCACAGGTCGCTTTACATCGGGGAACGGGCCTCGCTAAGCAAAACATTCAGCGCCAGAGACGTTGCGCTTTTTGCTGAGCTGACAGGGGACATGAATCCTCTCCACCTCGACCCAGAGTACGCCAAAACGACCTCTTTTGAGAGCCCCATTGTGCATGGAGTGCTGATTAACGGTCTCATCTCAGCAGTTATTGGGACAAAGTTGCCCGGTAAAGGCTGCGTGTTCCTCTACCAGGAAATACGCTTTCCGGCACCCCTCTACGTTGGAGAGGAAGTTGAGGCGGAAGCGGAGATTAAGAAGATCAAAATGTCCTTCGCTTTTATTTCTGTTTCCTGCGCTGTCAAAGACAAAGTGGTCATGGAGGGAGAGGTCATAGTGATGATGCCGCAGAATGGAGAGTAATTGTGAGGAATGCTGCCGTTTCAGTTCCAAATGCTTCCAGGAATTAAATGTTCTTTTTTTTTTTGCTTATTTTTGTTCTTTTGAAATGTGACGCTCACACAAAGATTTGATATTCACTGCTTTTGTTCCCTGAGGTGCAGTTTAAATAAACTGTGTGAGAAAATAACTTGACTGGTGTGGGTAAAATCGAGCTGTTTCCAACCTCAACAAGGAGATCATTTTCAGATGCTCTCAAGTAGTTATTTCTAATAGTAATTTGAAAGCAGTATGGTTAACATAATAATATTGCAATTAACCAGCAAAAGTAACCTTTTCAATCTTCTGTAATGCATCCACAGTGTAACGTCAGGTTATTCACCACAAGATCTTTTGTGTCTTGTTTATATTTAATATTTGTTAAAAAAAAAAAGTTTAATTTATTTTGTATATTTGGCTAATAAAAAAAAATAGGATACATTGCCAAGAATATTTAAGATAAAAATTGAGAATTCGTTCCTATTCAGTCACATGTTATTCCGACTGATCACGTGATATATTTTTGTCAACATTTACCCTCAACGCTAGCAGCTTAGCAAAGATGCAACGCTTGTGTTACAAACTCCAAACAAAATTACATAACAACAGCCATATAAATGAAGTTGAAAATAGTTTTATTTGTTATTTTGATACGTTTAATTTCATACCGAGCCTCACAAGAAAAGATATAATTGAATTTAGCCGTGAAGCCTTATGGTTTCCTGTTTGAGTGCACTTACTATAACATAACATGGCGTCATTCACTTTATTTCTTTCATTTCAATGTTATTGTCAGAAAAATAAAACAGAATATAACTGTAAATAATTGATTAGTTTTTGGATTTTACAAACGGACCAGCTTAAAAGATAATTTTGGTGATTATAAACAAAAATGCGGCGTCACTCACTTTCACACGGGAGCGCGCACTAGAGTGGACGAGCTCCTCTCAGTCTCAGATACAACATCTACGTCATACTTCACTGGCAGTTTCTGATTCGTTTCTCCCACGTTGTCACAAGCACAGTCTCGCAGTCAACCTTCACGTCGTTTTACCGACAGAGGCGGGCTCTCGGTTAAACCGAACCCTGTCGAACCGGGGCTGCTTGGTGTTGTTTTGATGCAGGATGGCGTTCATGGAGCAGCAGCCGCAGCCGTTGTCCGGGAGGAAGCCGCCGCTGGACGACACCGTGCCGCTGAGCGCCGTGATCGAGGCCAGCCAGAGTTTACAGGCACACACGGTAAACAGAACCACCCGGAGGGTCTCTGGGTCATCAAAACCTTTCATATCGATCATAAATGCGCATTGAAATGCCAGCAGATCAGATTTAACGGGGCTTTAACGTCGATAATGACGTCCAACGTTGTTGATTCTCGATTATTTGTCGATAAGGATCAAATTAATCGCGTTTAGTAACAAAGATGACAAGTTTAATATTCATTTCTGTAGTGATTTCAGACTGGAACACTTAATGTACATTTAGTGAGCTAAAAAAAATTGAAAAGGTAAAAAAATAATAATAATCTGATTAAAGAAATAGGAAATGTCTGCATTAAACATTGAAAGATTTAGTAAACAAATATCAACTTTGAATGAACTGACAAAGAATAGCATAGATCCTTTTAGAATATGTTTATTTAAAATTAAATATGCTGAACATAACCTTTAAAGAAAAGTGATATGTAAATAGTAGTTTAAGAGGGTCAAGATTAGGGTCGTTTTATTAAAAAATGATTAAGGGTTTGACGTAAACAATTTACAAGCATTTTCACTACAGATACCATCTATGCTGTAGATCTCATGTGACATTTTAAACGGTCTGTCTGGCTGTGTACTTGTGGTTTTACGGGCGGAATTGAAAAAAGTTCATTTGCATTTGAGCCGAACATAATTTCCTTGTGCTGCGAAACCGAAGCCACGAGACATTTCCTTTCTCATCCATTCATCTTTAACCTCTCATGATTCATCATATGAAAGTGCAATCTAGTAATCCACTTTCTCTTCTGTAAACTTTACAACTTGTTAAATGTCTTGTTTAGAAAAAAAAAACTGAACAGCAGCTTCACCAATAATCAGTTAATGTGATTGATTAAATACATGTATTGCTATTTATTTTATTACATGAATTGTGTGGAAATAATCAGTCACAGTGGATGGCATTCTGGAAACTGAGTACCTTTGCTCTCGTTTTAGTCGTATGGAAACTATCAGGTGACATTTTTAAAGGAGAGTCAAACATTAATGAGTATAAGCATCTGGACCTCACCGTAAACGTCAGGGTCACCGTGAGGTTGTTGTAGGGTTTTTGGAGACTTGATTGTGTCTTTTCACTTCCTGTTTTGACATTTCTTCACAGTTCTTTCATGAAAACCACAAATCTATGACGCCATGATTTCAGTCTTTTAAATTCCCAATATTGTGAGGAAATAGCAAAACAAAGATGGACTTGTTTAGGTTGTTTTCCACTAGTCAGGCTAAACTGGTTTGCTGATGTTATAAGCCAGTTTTTCAGCAGGGTCTATTTAAATGTATATTTACTAGTTTGGATTCAATCATTGGTTTTTCTCTATTAACAGGAGTATATAATTCGTGTCCAAAGGGGCGTTTCCACAGACAACAGTTGGACGGTGAGTTTATCTATCAATCCATGGCATCTATCATGTTTGTTATGGTCACAATGACTGATTTAGTCTTAATTTTTTTCCGCAGGTCATCCGGCGATACAGCGACTTTGACATGCTTAATAATAGTTTACTTGTAAGTGGACTGTTAGAACATGCCTGTGTTGAATCCTTTCCCATAAATGTGTTTGACAGCTGCCTTTTCCAAATAAATACTCTTTCATCAGAGTAAGGATGAGTCAATCTCTCTGTGTTCATAGATTTCCGGCCTAAACCTGCCACTTCCTCCTAAGAAGCTGATAGGAAACATGGACCGAGAGTTTATAGCCGAGCGTCAGAAGGGTCTTCAGGCCTATCTGAACCACATCACGCGTCACCATGTCCTCTCCAGCTGTGAGCTGGTCAAAAAGTTCCTTGACACTACCAATTACTCAGCAAACTACACAGGTAATACAACCAGGGTGTATTTTAAGACTCGATGGGATTTTGTGGATCAAAATTATTCTAAAACTCACCCTTGATTTATTTTTCAGAAATAGCCTTACAGCAGGTGTCCATGTTCTTCAGATCCGATCCAAAATGGGAGGTTATTGAGCCGTTAAAAGACATTGGTGAGTAAAGATGGACAGTTATTGGTCAAATGCTGATAATTTGCATCATATTATATTATTATAATGTATTAACATATTATATAATATATTATTTTTTAATTAAAATTTTAGTTGCTTTTACATTGACCATCCGTGAGAGATCAATGTTGTCAGCCTTGAGGTGCAGCACAACTATAAAAGTTAATGATTCAAGTTTTATTGATTTGTTTCTCATGATGACGCTCTGTTTATATTCGCATCTCGGCAAATCACGTCGACACATTGATAGGTCCTGACAACTTGATGGATTTCAGAGGCGCATGGCATTTATTCTTCTTCTAAAAACAGTTACATAGCCGAGACACATTTGAGAAGAAACTTGCTGTTTGATTTCTTTCGGAGGGAGATTCATAAACAAAGTTCTAACATTTACTAATTAGAACATGTTCAGGTCATTTTACTGCAAAATCAAAAGAAAAAAGAAAAATAATTTGAAAATTTCATCAAAATTAAGTTTTTTTTTCCTGTAAATTGTCATTACCGTAATGAAAAAAATCTCTTTGTCTTCAATGCAATGCAACAAATGTAAAAAAAAAAAAAATGAAAGTGTGTTCAGTCTCTAGGCGTGTAGAGTTTCTTTACAAAGTGGCATCACCAACGACTAGCCTGGAATGAATTATACAGCGTTTTTAATAGTTTTCTCAGATCCGTGTGAAAAGTTTTTTTTTCCCTGTAAATTGTCATTACCGTAATGAAAAAAATCTCTTTGTCTACATCGCAATGCAAAAAATGTTAATTAATTTGTTTCATTTTAAAAATACGTTCGGAAAGTGTAGTTGTTAAATTGGATGTTTGTTTGTTACTGTATTACTGTATTTTTTACATGTTACGGTAATGAAACTTTAAAGCAGAAAATGTTCTTATGTGTTATGAAATGAATGTCACAATACAAAAATTGTATTATTATATTATTTTATTGTAGTATTTTTCAATTTTGAGGTGAGATTTCTATTCATTGATATTAATATTTATTCAATCACTGAATGTCTTTTTACAGGCTGGCGATTGAGAAAGAGGTACTTCTTGGTCAAAGATAAAGATCAGCCCAAAGAGAAACAAGTATTAAGTTGGGTAAGTTTCATTTTGATCCATACAAACACAGATCAACTTTTTTTTTCTTGCTCTGTTTGACCCTCAACTTGTTTAATTCCTATTATTATGTAACCCTGATGCAGTACATCTTGTTTGTTGTACTTTGTTTGGCTGCACAAAGAACTTAACTAACTTACTAATCCCTCTTGGACGTATTTGTTTTCATTCTCTTCTATAATTGGCCACAGCATTGTGTGACCCTTGTACTCGCTGTAATACGCTTCTTATTTACTAATTATAGGTCGATCTGGGTCCAGATAAGTTCCTGTCCGACAAAGATCTCCAGTCTGCGATGAAGCTGCTTCCAACATTTTCTGTAAGTCTTAAACTGGGTTGTGGGGTTACTGGTGTTGATATATTCTTGCACAATGGTTGTGTGAGTGTTGTTATGGTGTTGCTAGGAAGTTCAGGCCTAAAATACATTTACGACCATTCAGATTGAAAATCAATTTAATATAAATACAATAGCATTTTTTTTATTAATCAAAACATTGTTTCAATTTGATGATCTTTTAGCAATCAATTGACAATAGACATTATTTTCATGACTGATACGCAATATTCCCCTGCATTTATCGTAATGCAAAAGAAATTTCACTTTTGTTGTATTTAAGTGCATAGCTCTTAAGGATAGCCGACACACAGTCGGGAATGAACTAAAAGAGCCTGTCTTTGTGCACAGACCCGAATGTTTGGATGTTTTGTGTGCGAACACTGTCATGTGCTCTTGTTTTTTCTGCGTCCTCAAGTTCAGCAGCCGTACTGCCAGATTAAACCGATCACGGCAAGCCCATCTTTACAAAAGACTCCATTAAAGTCACGTGTAGACACCCGAACACGGGTTAGATGCAGTCTTAGATTTTAGGATTAAGATATTTTCAGTGTTAAGATATTTAGTTTGCTTTTATTAAAAATTTAAGTCTAATTTTTTGTAATTTTATGCGCTTATTTATTATTTTTAGTTTCCTTAAACTGCTCAATTTCTCAAGAACAGCGTTTTGGGAGCGTGAACTTTTGAAATCAGGGTTCAAAGTGCAAGTTTTTGAAAACAATACCATTAATGTCTCTGTGTAAACTACCAAAATACGAATTTGTGAAAACGGTGACATCATGTGCATGCGTATTATGTGTTTTGTCTATAGGTGTAGATTTTTTTACAAAGCCTGGCATGAACAAAACAGCGTTTTTAATAGTTTTCCCGGATCCGTGTGAACAGGGATCTTTCGGACAAAGTCGTTGTCTGTACGCAAAAAAAAAAAACGCAAATCATTGTTATGTAAACAAACCCTTAGTTTGTATTTATTTATTAACCCTTTATTTAGTTTAAGCGCTTCTACTTAAACTTATCTCAGTTAGTTTCCAAGGCAAAATTTCTACGTTTTTCACTTAATATTTATAATAATAAGACATAAACTAAATAAAACTAAAAAAGGCATAAAATTGACATAAACATTGATTAACGACAAACATACTTGCGTCCTTCGCAAGAACGAACCTCATTGGTTCTCATGCTTGACCTTCTGTTTACATATGAGTGCTCTATGTATGATTGTATGTGAATAACAGCTTAAATTAAATCTGTTCATCATATAAAGTATCATATAAATCTCTTCAGAAGACTTGGATTAAACAATGGAGGGACAGAAATCTCTCTCTTGATTTGTGTTGCGGAAATGAACTAAACTCTTATGGGTTTGGATCGACGTGGGAGTGAATTTTCATTTTTGAGTGAACTCTCCCTTTAATGGTTACTTCAAGGCAAATCATCAGTCAGATGGAGGTGGACGTATGATCTCTGCATTCCAGATGAGCAGATTAAAGCAATCCAACTGAGAAACACGGTAATGAGGAATGCATGACAAGGTCATTGCTGGCCATGAGACTCATGGGAAAACATGCAGGAATATGAATTCTAGTGTCCTCCAGAATATCATAGCAATTTTTGTAGAAGAATTCTGCTCTTCTTTGCAAACAAACTCAAGAAGTTCCAGATGCAAAAGATCAGAGTTTGTTGGTCTAGTACAACCTGTTTAACCAACTGGGTTATCTTCATTTTTATAAAGCCAAACTCCTTTTCGTCTGCCACAATTCATTCCTAATCTTTCTGACTTCTCTTTAATAGTGGCGTTCATCCAATTGGTCTGTTTTTTATCATACAGAGAATAGATTAAAAAACGTATATCAAGAAAGTTTACATAACATATTAATCAAAAAGAACGACTTAATATCATTGTACCGATAAGTGTGGGTCATAGTGACCTGATGGCAAAGTGAGGCCTAATGTTTCCTGTTTTATTCTACAATTTCTAATAAAAATATACTTTATTACCTAGCAACCAACCAGAACACCTTTTACAAACCGAATAGCAACACCCTAATAACATCCTAAAATTGTGTCAGTGACTTTTGCATGGACAAAAACACTCAAGTTTACTCAGAAGTGTTTATGATTCTGACTTTTCCGTAGCATTCAAACATCTCCGCCGTCAGTTTCGCCACTAGCAGTGAATCGTCTGCACTAGTCATTAGAGTTTTCAGTGAGAAAGGAACGCTTCGGGATCACATTTGCAAGGTTTGTTTTCTTCTTCTTGACTTGTCAAAATGTTTTTCTTCTTTTCTGATCGTAACTTTTAACATACTTAAATATCTTTTCAATATCTGTCTTGAATTTTGCCGGTCCGCCAGGTGAAACCCAAAGAACCCTTTCTTAAGAAGTACTGCAATCCCAAAAAGATCCAGGGTTTGGAGCTGCAGCAAATCCGAACCTACGGAAGACAGATTCTGGAGGTCTGTTACGGCATGTTCAAAGATATTTTTTTAGTTTTTGAAAGAAATTTATACTTTAGTCATCAAGGTCGCTTTTTTAAAAGTGATAGTAAATGCCATTTAAAATGTCATTTACACAGAAGATTTCTATTTTAAATCAATGTTTTTCTTTTAATTTTTTATTGATTAAAGAATGTCTTTCCACAAAAATGTGAAGTAGCACAATTGTTTTCGACATTGATAATAATCAGAAATGTTTTTTGAGCTGAAAATGAGCATATTATAATGATTTCTGAAGGATTAATCACAGGAATAAATGACATATTACAATATATTCCAATAGAAAATAGTTATTTTAAATTGTAATATTTCACAATATTAGTGTTTTTTCTAGGGCTGTCAAACAAGTAATCGCGATTAATCGCATCCAAAATAAAAGTTTGGGTTTACATAATATATGTGGGTGCACTGTGTATAATTATTTTATATATATCAATACACACACATGCTTTTATATATTTAAGAAATATTTTCATGTATATACTGTATAAAGATTTATATATAATTTAGATTATATATAAATATAATTTTTTATATATAAATATTTTTTATATATGAAATATACATTTGTGTGTATATTTTATATATATATATATATATATATATATAAATAATTAAACACAGTGCACCCACATATATTATGTAAACACAAACTTTTATTTTGCATGCGATTAATCGCGATTAATCATTTGAAAGCCCTAGTTTTTTCATCAATTAAATGCAGCCTTGTTGATCAGAAGAGACTTTGATCAGAAAAACATTAAACAATATTACCAACCCCAAACGTTTGAATGATACTATAAATTTGAGTTTGCTACCTATTATTTACGTCAAACTTTAACATTGTTTTTACACTGCCGTATTTCCAAATGTTAATATGTATTTTATGTTTTATTCCAGGCTCTAAAATTTCTCCATGACAAGGGTTTTCCGTACGGGCATCTTCATGCATCCAATGTCTTGATCGAGGAGAACACGTGTAAATTGTTGGATATAGAGAATTCATTGCTGGGACTGCCATCATATTACCGACCCTATGTAACACAGTTCAGGAAAATTAATGTAAGATAACTTTATCATTATTATACTAAAAATTAAAACCAAAATGAAGAAATTAAATGATAAAATAATTTATTATAAAATTGCTAAATATTTGTTATTTTACTCATTCATTATTTTAGATTTTCTTATTAATATTAATATTAAATCATTTATATATATATATATATATATATATATATATATATATATATATATATATATATATATATATATATATATATATGAATTATTAAACTGCTTGATGTTGAAAAGCTGATGTTTTTCCTTTTCATCAGACAACAGAAAGCATAGACATCTACTCCTTTGGACACTTGCTTTATGAAATGACGTATGGTCGTCCGCCTGATGCCGTGCCTGTAGATCAGTATCCTACGGCCCAGTCCCCATCTGTAGGTCAGTATGATCTTCTGGACTCACCTTCATGAATTTTCTCTGGAGTATGACCAATCACAACAGACTGGGCCATCTGACCAGTCAGAGGGGATGATGAGGGGAAATGTTTTTCAGCCTTGTATGCATGTAAATGTATTGTGACTCCAAAATTACATTAAGAACCTTTAAAATAGCATAACTGGGGCACTTTAAACATGGTCAAATGTTCTAGACTCTTATTGTGAACTGAAAGCACAAATTAAATTACTTCATATAAAGTACTTCATAAATGTGCAAGCAGGCTCATAGTAGCACTGATCAGATTACTGTCTGAATGTGGAGAGCATGGGTGTTGTATGTATAACAGGCTAAATCAATAAGTAAATTAGCTGTAGTTAATTTAATAAGTTGAACTTGCCATTTCAAGCTACAAAACATTAGCTGTTGTTCAGTTTTATGCAATAGTTAATTAACCTTCAGCAGGAATCCCAAAGTGTGCTCCTAAAATGTTTTTTAGTTAATGGTTTTATGTAATACGTTACCTTTTGTTTTCCCTTTCCCCACAGTCTCAGTACTTCAGTCCATCCTGTCCACAGAAGCTTGCAAAACAGGAATGCCAACCGTTTCCCAACTACTACAAACACCGTGAGTTACGCCTGCTTGTGCTCAGGAGTGAATCTCACAAAAGATATTTGGCAATTAGTTAAAAGTCTTATATATTTTGTTTTATCATTCTATTTTTATTGTTTTTATAATGTAATATTTTGAATTAAATGATTGTCATGAGTTAAAATGTTTACTGCTTAATAATGTTTTATTTTGCATAATGTACATGAATATAATGTCAAATTACAATGGTGCAAAAAATAGATGTCTTTTTCTTCATACAAAATACAATTTATTTATTTATTTATTTCATGTTGATTTTGGCTCAAATATGAACCGGACCTGTTCTTGACAAGTTTTGTGAGATTCGTCCTATGAGTCATGTGTACAAAACATGAAGTCTTCATTTTATAACCGTCACGTTATTGTGAATCTAAAGCATGTGGTTGAAAGTCAAGCAGTTGTTGTGAATTTTGACATTGTTTAAAACTGAAGCACGAACGGTTGCTGAGTTTGACTCTCGTTCTAACAGGTTATTCAACGACGTGCTGCTGTTTAACTCGGAGAAACCCCAGTTTAAGGTAAACAAAGTAAAAAAATAAAATGTCCGTGTCAAAAAAATGTCATAAAATTTTGAAGCTTAGAAGCACAGACTTAAGTTTGGTCTCATTTTAAAGAAGACCCATGGCAGATTACTGCAGAAGTAAAAAATTTTAAAAAGTAAAACCAAAAAAAGTTATATAGGTTTAAGTTTATGAACATAATTTTATGTAAAATGTATATTTAATGAGACATGTTGAACTCTAAAATGGTAAAAAGTAGTGCAAATTAAAATTGTGAAGCCTTGCCAACAGAATGAAAGCCTCTCAACAAAGATTGCATCATTTAATAGTTAAATGGCCATGGGATTAAAAAATTACAGTTTTAATGGGTTTCAATGTGGACATTTTTGTCCAAAAGGCGCTGAGAGGAAGTATTTTGTGTACCTAAAGGAATGGGGGTGAAATAATAAAATTACAATAAAAATACACTCCAGGCAGTTTGCATGAACACAGGCAATGTGATCAAAAAAACAAAAGACAGAAATGTCCATAAGGATACACAAGGGTTTAACAAACTACTCTTTTTTTCTCTCTTTCCGAACTCCAGATCAGCTCCAAATTAAAAGAGGCCCTGAAAGCGTCTAAAGAATGCTTAGAGAGGCGTCTAGTGGAGGAACAGAGGACGGTTAGTGCATTGCTTTGTTCACTTTTGGTCTCTTTTGCAACAAATGTTACCCCACAGTGTCGCAAACACAAATCTTGTCATTTCATTCTAGGAAAGTGGAATAAAATGTACATTTTCACCAACCCAATAGGAAAATCCTTTCAACTTTTCTTCGAAAATCCCGTTACGTTTATGTAACCGAAACCTCGTGTGTTTTCAGATCCACCAGCACAAGAGGTTGACGCGAGCGCAGTCACACCACGGCTCAGAGGAGGAGAAGCGCAAGAGGAAGATGTTGGCCAGAAAGGTACATGAGTTTAAATGCTTTACCATAATTAGGATTCGCACTGTTTTATCCTGAACGTAATGGTTCTTAAAACCAATTAACTAATTCATTTTGGTTCCAGAAATCGAGACAGTCGACGTATGAAAATGAGGAGGAACTCTCTGTCAAATACAATAACAACTCTGGTAGGTTTCATTTATTATCAAACTTTCCTTTATTAACAAACAACTGTGATTTAATTTCAAATTGTTTGTTTTCAGCATTCAGGGATCTAGAAGTATTTTTCTCAATAGGTATTTTGAGACAGTCTTCTGGGTCTGTCATCTCAAATGGACCAGTGGAGGTTGCTTGAGCATTTTAAATGTTCTTCTTTTTGTGGTTAAATAAAAGTGAAATAGAAATAAAATTCTGTAGCTAGTCTGGAAAAAAAAATGGAAAAAACAATTTATAGATGTAAAAAAGAAAATGGGAAAATTAAAAATGGTCAAGCAGCCAAATTTACCATTTTTGGACCACTTGAGATGGATTTACTCTTCAGTAAGAAGTAATAAACCATGAGCCAAACCAACCTGGTTCAAAATTAATCACAATATTATAAACTTTTGTCTTCTTTAAATACTTTTTTTGTTTTGAATAAAAGACTGTATACTTAATGTCTAACTCGCCCAGGAATTAAACAGTTTTTTAAATAATTAAGTGCACACTCACTCACAAGAAAAAAAGTAAGAATTACAAGATATAAACCCAAACTCATGAAATTCTGACTTTTTTTTTCTCGCAAATCTGACTTTTTCTCCCAATTGTGTTTATATCTCGCAATTCTGACAGTTTTTTTCTCGTAATTGAGAGTTTATATCTTACAATTCTGACTTTTTCCTTGAAATTGCGAGTTTGTATCACACAATACTGAGCAAAAAAATTAGTTTTGCGAGATACAAATACACAATTACCTTTTTTAATTTTTTTATTCAGTGGCAGAAACAAGCTTCAATAGATTTGTGATTTTTATTAAAGCAACTGACCATTACTGACCGTTAAATACCGTTACCTAATATTACTCATCGTAAATATTAAGAGGTCTATCATTATTACATCTGATTTTGAATGGCTTTTTTTGCACTCTTATAAGAAATGGTTCCATCCCCCGCTTCATATATGGAACTCCAAAATGGTTCTATATAGAACCATTTTTTTGGTAAAAGGTTCTATTGGCCAAGTATGGAACCCCAGGATTCTATATAGAACCCAGAGGAACCCTTTTTTTAAGAGTGTATAGAACATTTTAGGGGTTCCAAATACATAGCACTGATAGAACCTTTTAAGGTTCTATATAGAACCTTTTCTTCTAAGAGTGTACCAGTACCCTTCTGTTGAACTTTATCACTGCCTGATCCAAGATACAGCTGTCAATGTATACATACAGTAAAGAACACAGTAAAAAATCATTTTAATGCTCTTTCAGCAGGTTCTGGGGCAAGTTCACCTCCAACCTGCCCGTCCTCACCCACTCCTCTACCAGGTACGTCCCGTTTATAACTCTGTTCATCCTCCATCATTATGTAAACTCCATCAGAAGAGTTTGTTTTTCCTGGTTTGTGCATTTATCCAAACATTCCCGTACAGTATGTATGTCCAATCAAAACAATCAAAGTTTTCCAAATAAATCAAAAGTAATTTTAAATTTATAAATTTGTTGCATGATGTGGTAAAATGTTTTCGATTGTAACTCACAGGCGCATTAATATCAGATTGAGGTCAGTCATGACCTAATCTCTCTCGTTTCCATGATCAATCGCCAAATTCCTCATGAAATCGGTTGCAATCTCCATTCATCTTACCAGATCATAATCATCCGATGTGTCATCTCATTCTGATATGATCAGTAACTTGTGTGTGCCTCTCTCTGTCTCTCTCTCTGTCTCTCTCTCTCTCTCTCTCTCTCACATGCTGTCTTCAAAACTAGAGCATGCGACATTTTGAACGTGTGCGGGGTAAAGTAATTCAATAATAATCTATTTCACTATAAAGTTGCAGCTCACCCTCCCTCAGTAGTATATTCTGATTCCTCACAGTAAAACTGCTACTCATTAATGTTAAATGAGGTCTGTTCAGCAAGTTTCCAGCCTACTGAGAAGGGTTAATGCAACTTTAAAAGTTCACAATCTGCAATTGTCTGTTTAGGCACAAAATCTGGCTTTTCTGAGGGTAAATTCTCTTTCTAACAAGCACTTTTTGTGGATTGTGAGTCTTATATATGCAATGTTTATATTATCAACTGATAATACTTCTTTTTAAGATACAATTTTTTTAGATGATCTTTTAAATAAAGAATAAAAAAATTGTGGTCTTAAAGCAACTGCAACTGAGCACAACCTTGCATCTTGCTTATTGGTTCAGAAGGCATGAGTCATGCTGTCAGCCACTTATTTCCAAGAAGGTGATTGGTTATTAAATGATCACAGTATTGACAAAACAGCTTTAAGTTATTTAAAGTCAACATGAAATGGAAATTTTCTTTCTAATCCTCATATTTGTAAGTATTATGTAATTATATTTTAAATTATATTTTACTATTTATTCACCTATATATATATATACATACATATATATATATATATATATATATATATATATATATATATATAATATAATTATTTATATTTAATTTAGGGCTGTCAAGCAATTAAGCAATTTATCTAATTAATCAAATCTAATTAAGTCATTATTGTGTTAAATGGGAAAAGCATCAAATAGACGTCACAAAAAGTAGCCTTAGTAAAAACATTTGATTGAATATTTGAAAAATTTGATTCAACAGAATTCACTTCACATAAACTTTTAGGCTTCAATGGCCATGAGGGTGAGTAAATGATAACATGAAATGATGAACTATACAGTTAATGGGTTTTTTATTAATATAAAAATTTTATTTTTTGACTGAAATAACACTCTAAATAGGAAACTAGAACTGCCAGTAGGTGGCGGTAAATGTCTAATTGAGTAAGTCATTGGCTGTGTCCAAAAAAACGACAAATGCTGCTATCGGGGGATGCATTCCAGGTCAACCGATATTTTTAATATTACTTTCATGTTGGCTTTAAATGTTGCCTTTTGTGGTAAGTGTCTCATTCTGAATGGCTGCTGTACTTTTTTCGCTTCCTGTCTACATACCGCAGAGGATTCTGAGTATGTATCTTACTGAAAACTAACCGATATTGATGGACTGTTTTCTGATCCCGCAGGAGCACCTCCAGCGCCTCCTCTTCCTCCCCCCGCTGCTCCTCCTCCTCCTCCTCCTCCTGGGAGTGAACCCGTCCCTCCGTCCCTCTCGCCTCCCGCTGCCAACGGCGTGGGCCGGGGTGCCCTCCTCAGCTCCATCCAATCCTTCAACAAAGGCAAACTGAAAAAATCAGATACTGTCGACCGCAGCGGCCCACGTTTGTGAAAGAAAAAAAACGTTCATCTTGGTTTTAGTGCAATCATCCACTCAAAGTTTTTTAGCAACTTGCGTCTAACAGTGAAGAGTGACTGTTTGTATCTGAACTTCTTCAATGTTTGTTTTTTTCCCATTTAATTCCAAAGGAGCCCTGCATTTTTTTTAAGTTGCTCAGTGTAACCTAAACAATTCTGCTTGGACCAGCTGTCATATTTAAAAAAAAATGGGCATGCGCACTCATTCGGATGAAAAAATTGACTACCTACATGTTAAAGTACTGATTTCTGAAGACACACGTTGGTGGAGAATGCGGACAGCACATTTACTTTGAATGGAGATGTTATTGGATTTTACTTTTGGTTCATAAAATGAGTGATGAGTTTGATTCTGACATTTTAATTCCACTTTGATTATGGTTCAGTTTGGGATGATGTTTTTTTTAAGCATTTGCCACATTTGCCATTGTGCCTACAAAAGCTGAGAGCGTTCTTTGTTCTCTTTGTTTTTTTCCTGCGGAAATATTGAGCTACATTGTTCTAATTTTCTTTCAGAAGAAAGTAATATTAGTATTCCTGTTCTGCTAGATCACAATCGACATGTTGCACAAATAGCAGCATTTTAATGATGCGTTTATCATTTATGCCCCTTAACGACACAGTCGCTGTATTAGAAAAAACAATGGCTTTGATTGACCACTGACATGATTATATAATGGCCATTGTTATGTCACTTACGCCATCTACTCCTATTGGTTGTTTCAGTCTAGTGGTAAATGGAAGAGATTTCTTGTTTTGCACACAATGAGGGAGAAAGTAACTTCTATAATTCATGTTCATCGCAGGGTCCAGATTCGAAACCAGATTCATTTGTAATCTAGAACGATGCGCAATAGTTCAGTAACAGTAAACTCATTTGTACATAGATTCATACAGACACTGAAACCATTATAGCTAAATATCGTAATGCATATTCCTAGCTTTGTTATTACCGTGGGGGAAGAATTTAATAATGTTTTTGTTTTTGCTACAGCACTTTACCACTGAATATTTAGCAGTGGTCTTGAGAAGAAAAAATGTTCTAAAGTTTACAAAGAGATTTATCTATGTCCGAGAAATTTGCCTCTGTACAGTTGCCACAAACGTTATTCAAAGCACTGGAGGTGAACATCCTCAAATTGCTGGAAAAAAAAAATGTTTTCCCTGTTATAAAAAAAAATTGTATTGGCAATATTTTACAAGAATGGTCTTGTGCTTTTAGTTGTGAACATTGAAGTAAAGACAATGGAACAGATCTTGTGTGGTTTCATTCATTCTAACTAATATAAACTAGTAAATAATTTGTGTATAGATAAATATAGTGAATAATATATTATAAACTGTAAAAATTCTAATCTAACAGCTATATATATATATATATATGCATATAATGTATACATACATATTTGATTTTTAATATTTTAATTAATATATTGTATTAATTTTATTACGTTCCCTCATTTATTGATATATTGTGCATTCATTTAGAATTGTAAATTTAAACATTTTAAACAAAATGTAAACATTTCAGATACTTTCTCAATGTGCAAATTTCATGTGTAAAATTATACCGTAAATGTAGTTGATATAAATTATAGTTAATATTATTAACAAGAGTTATAAATAAGTTATGTATTAAATACACTTAGAATTTATTTTTATTATTTTAACCCCTAACTGTTTATTGTAACACTATCATGGAAAATATTTCAGATACTTTTTTCATAATATAATATGTAATATAATTTATAATTATATTGTAAATATAATGCACATTTTAGTTCATATTTTCCACTGAATTTAGGATATAACAGTTACTAGTTTCCAATGATCATATTAACAATATTTTTTTAAATGTTACATAAAACATTGTTTTTAATATAATTTAATGCATGTGTAGTATCACTCAAAAAATTACATTATGGCATGATGTGGACATCTAGCAACTATTAAAACTTTAGTTTTTTTCAGCATGTCTATGTTCCATCTTTCAACATACATGACTACTGCGTGATTTTATCCTCTTTAAAAAAAAGTAGTGTCGCAATTGATTTAGAAATAATCGATTTTTGTTTTCTATAAAAAGATTTTTCTCTTGCCCTTGGACGCCCAATGACAGCCTGAATGAAGCTTCCGTTGATGTCATGAGTCAGCTACACTGATTGGTCGCTATCACTGTGTTTCCTGTTCTGATTTTACAACGGGCTCTCTGATTGGCCGCACCCGCTAGCATGACAGCCCCGCCTCCAGACAGAGGACAGTGAAACATGGCGTCTCTGAGGTGTTTTCTGCGCTCGGGGAAGGTATTTATGTGGAAATATGTAATCTTATCAACATATTACGTTTGTATTTATAAGAGGACAGGTTCAAGACTGATATAGGCTGTGTTTGTCTCTCAGAATGCCGTCTCTACTGCTCTGCGGCGGGAGTTTCACAGGACTCAGCCGGCTGCGGTGCAGGTCAGTGATGCTGCTGCTTCTCTCACCTTCAACAGATGCTGTGTCACAGAAAACACAAAACTGCGATGAAGACGCTTTCAAATGTGTTCATTATTAGTACGTTTGGTCAACCGGTTAATTGTCACTGTTAAGAATAGTAAGAATTAAGAATACAAGAATATTAACAGAACACCATGGTAGTAGCATGTTTTGGGTGTGTACTACTACGCAATACTATGTATTTTGAACATTTAGCATATTTTAAAGTAAATTCTTTGCTAATGTATCGTGGTAATGCCAGTTTTTTCCTTGTGCACCATGGTAAAGCCGTGTTTTGGTTTCATATATGTACAATCACTACCATGGTAATACCTTGGTGTTTTGGACATTTGCCATGTTTTGATTGACACTCCTTGCAAGTATACCATGGTAATACCATGGATGTTACAGGGATTTACTCATTTAAATGGACATTCTTTGGTAATGCTATAGGTTTTCCATAATTATCATGCTAAAGCCATGTTTTTTTATCATATGAATACTGTTTTGTATATTTACAAGGTAATATTGCATTATATTGTTTGAAAGCATTCTGCTATGCCTTATGTAATTACACTACTGATTATTTTTTTGAGTTATTTTAAAACTCTCATGGAAATATTTAACTAACTTCTCATAATTTAGTATTTAATATGCATGTCCAGATCTTGTGGTTATACTGTAAATATCTTTAATAAGAAGTTATACCTAATGCTAATTTATGATAATTATATATTGGCAGTTATTTTACAGCATTAATGATAATAATTAATAACTGATATTTCAGATCTTGTTGTCAGCATAATTAGATGTGCATTTATCTGATGTTTATTTTGACCTTATTGACCCTATTTGATGGCATAATATGAAAAGTTAAAACTAGTAAAACTGGTCCGTTCACATTTTTCACCGTTAATGAAACCGCGTCATCCGTATATCTTATCTTATTTTAACAGTGAAGCAACTGATGTAGAAATCATTGATTTTGGTTTCTATAAAAAGATTCGTCTCTAGCCCTTGGACACCGTTGTTTGTCTGAATGTACCCTGGGAAAGCGTTTAATGATAATATTAAAAAAAAGTTTGCTTGTATCATAGGAAAGCCATTGTGTTTTTGTTTATTCACTATATTTTTGGACATGTACACTGGTATGTTATGTTTTATGGGAATTTTATGCTTTTTTTGTTGATTTTTTGTTTTATGGTTTGTAAATGAATACGATCATTATTCAGAACAATGTTTTACCATGTGATATATCTACAATTACTGCATTTTTTTTTTTTTGGAAAACGTTCTGTATGCATTAACACACACTTGATTTCCGCAGGTAACGGTCCGAGATGCTCTCAACCAGGCCATGGATGAGGAGCTGGAGAGGGACGAGCGGGTTTTCCTTCTCGGAGAGGAAGTCGCACAGTATGACGGCGCATATAAGGTGAATTAAGATGAAAATATCAATAGCGCCAACGCATCAGGTCACAAGTGGACGACGCAACATGCAGGTGTAAACGGGGTAGGAATTGTTTTGAGCTTGTCCACTTTCAACCACTTTTCGAATGTGTTTGAACAGCCACAAAAGACCGTCACTCTGACCTAATGCATAAACATCATGGGCCAGTTGTTCAAAACATTTAATCTGGATCAAAATGATCCGGATTTGGAAATCCCATTTTTTCCTATCCAGGATCAGGCAATCCATCTTACTTTTATGCTGTTTTTTCAAAGCAACATTGGACTGGATCACCCTGATCCAGATACTCAGTTTTCAAGATTACCAAATCCGGATTGGTCAGTGTTCTAAATGGGACAAATTATCACAGTGTGGGCTACCAGCTATGGAAAGAAGAGGTAGAAAAGCCAACATGGGGTTACTGTAAGTGTTTCTTATTTTGAGAAAAAACACAAATGGGGACAAGATCATTTTTATTTTATTTTTACTTTACTATACTGAATAGCTTAATGGTCTACTTTATCACTGTTACAACGGTTACACAAGTCAAGTGCAAAATCTAAATAAAAGTATATACACAAACGATACAAATGTATTTTTTGACCAATTTTAAAGTTTTACTACATTTTCTTCCTGAAATCCTACCCCCTGTTGGGATCAGGATAATCCTGTTTTGTTTTTTTTGGATCAAATTTATCCAAATCCCACTGACAAGTTTTGAACAGCACAAACTGAAGGTTTGATCCAGATTAAAACTAGGATTGGATTCCCTGATCTAATCTGATTTCAGATTCCTTCTTTCCCTTTTGAACAACCCATTTTCAAGATTTGATCCAATCTGATAACCAAAATCCGATCAGCTTACCTTTGAACAACTGGCCCCATGGGAAGCGCTAGCAGACAGGATTTAAACTTTGTCTGCTGAAGACCCAAGTTTGGTTTGACGATGAAAAACGTAGCAAGCACAATGTTCTCTCGCCATTCCTGATTTCTAACACACGCTCACAGTTACGAAACGAAAGCGTTCGCGTTCATATGTAAATAACACAAACTTATTTAATCATTTAGTTTGAAAGATCTGAAAAACCCATACATTTACCCGCCTGGCAGGAATCACGACTGAAGTGGTTGAAAGTGGACAAAAGAGACGGATTAATCGTGAATGTGTCTTCCTCATCCACTTGTGATCCGATCAACCAGAACGCATCTTAATACCAGGTGTAAACAGAGCCTTAAAGTGACTTATATCGCAGGTTAGCAGAGGCCTTTGGAAGAAGTACGGAGACAAACGCATCATTGACACACCCATTACAGAGGTGAGAATGATGACCTTCTTGTGCGAAAGTCGTTTTCTTGTGTTTCTTAATTATTGTGTAATGAATCTTACTCCTTTTACAATGCAGATGGGTTTTGCTGGCATCGCCGTTGGTGCTGCCATGGTGAGTTTTTCCTGAAATCACGATTAGAAATGAATCTAAAAGCCTCGTTCCCAAGCTAACCAACCACATCCTTTTTTAGGCGGGTTTGAGGCCAATTTGCGAGTTCATGACCTTCAATTTCTCCATGCAAGCCATCGACCAGGTCATCAACTCGGCTGCTAAGACCTACTACATGTCTGCTGGCTTTCAGTCCGTCCCGATCGTGTTCCGCGGACCCAACGGCGCTTCGGCTGGTGTGGCGGCTCAGCATTCCCAGTGCTTCGCTGCCTGGTACGGACACTGTCCCGGTCTGAAGGTGGTCAGTCCCTGGAGCGCTGAAGATGCCAAGGGCCTTCTGAAATCAGCCATCCGAGACGACAACCCTGGTGAGTTCCTCGCATCATGAGACTGATGTTCGGGATGTACAGGAGATGTCGCTCGGAGTCTGACTGGCACATTGTGTCTCTTTCAGTGGTGTTTTTGGAGAACGAGCTGATGTACGGCGTGGCGTTTGACATGTCTGAAGAATCTCAGTCGAAAGACTTCCTCATCCCTATTGGA
Source organism: Cyprinella venusta (assembly GCA_038021265.1). NCBI lineage: Eukaryota > Metazoa > Chordata > Actinopteri > Cypriniformes > Leuciscidae > Cyprinella > Cyprinella venusta. Next base: position 3,871,151 of record CM075887.1, read on the forward strand.
AAAGCAAAGATTGAAAGACCAGGTGGGTTTGATATGAAAGGAAAACACACTCACACACACAAGATGAGTAATATCACATATACTGTTTCACAACTAAAGTGGACTAAAAGAGAAATCTGTAATATATTTCTCAGCATTTTAATATTTACTGATAGTTTAATAGTATTTTTATAATTAATTTAATATCGTAAAATTAGGGCTGTTAAATGATTAATCGTGATTAATCAAATCCAAAATAAAAGTTTTTGTTTACATGATGTATGTGGGTGCACTGTGTATAATTATTTTATATATATAAATACACACACATGCTTGTATATATTTAAGAAATATTTTCATGTATATACTGTATATAGATTTATATATCATTTATATTATATATAAATATTTTATATATAAATAATATTTTTTTTCTTAAATATACATGCATGTGTGTGTATTTATATACATACAAAATAATTATACACAGTGCACCCACATATATCATGTAAACAAAAACTTTTATTTTGGATGCGATTAATCACGATTAATCGCTTGACAGCCCTACATAAAATAAAATATTATTGAATAAAATTAGTATAAATGTATTGTTATCATTATGTAACTACCCTGTCACAACTAAAGTTGACCTAAAGAGAAATAATTCATAAATGTATTTACTGAACCAATTAATGACACATTTATTAATTATTTCTCTCTTGGTTCACTTCAGTTGTGACAGCGTAGTAACTATATTTTTAATAATAATAACTAAGTTTATTCTAATATTATTCAATAATACTTTATTGTATGATATTGTTTCAGTACATATTTAAATATGATCATAAAATAAAATATTATGGAATCATAATAGCAACACATTTATATTAATATTATTAAAAATATTTAATATTATAATTTAATATTTAATATTATAAAATATTTTTATAATATTAAACATTTTCAGTGAATATTAAAATATTAAGATTAAAATTTTGTTTTGATCCAATAATAATAATAACACATTTATATTATTATTACCCCGTCACAACTAAAGAGAAATATTTAAAATTGTTGAATATGATTGTATGATTCATATTTTAATTTTCTTGCTTTAATATTTCTAATAGTATTATCTTTTTCTATCCCTTGAAAAATTTATAAGTTAATTGCTCTTATTTGAACAACAATCAATCACAACTTTAGAGTCATTGGTCTGATGTGTATATTCATATTGGTGGTGTGCTGTAGGAAATCACATCACTGTGGTGTCCCATTCCCGGATGGTCACCCTGTGTCTCGACGCTGCCGCTGTCCTGGCCAAGGAGGGTATCGAATGTGAGGTATGACATCATCCTTTCCGCCTGGAATGGTTTGAAACACCATTTCCTCACATTTGATTGATTCAATATACACAGTTTTTAAGGAAAAGGGATTCAAAACACATTTGATTCATAGTCAGTGAATCAACAATGTTTGTTTTTGGCAGTCATGTAAAAAGACATTTTTAATTTGCTCACATTTAACATTAATTTCTATAAGCTTATTGAATAGTAGTTTGAAGTGTCTGTGTTTTCGTCTGTAGGTGATCAACATGCGCACCATCCGGCCTCTCGACACAGAAACCATTGAAAATAGCATAATGAAAACCAATCATCTCGTCACCGTGGAGGGCGGCTGGCCTCAGTTTGGAGTCGGGGCGGAGGTTCTTGCCCGGGTCATGGAGGGTAAATATAACGTTAATGCTCATTTGAAGTCAGATGCTATGTTCAAAATGAAATGCTAGCGCACTGCTCTCTGTATTTTGCTCAGAATGAACAGTATACTGTTTTATTTTTTTATTTTATATTTTACAATGCAAAAAAAATGTTGTGCTATATTGTTGTCGCATGACCTTTTTTTTAAATTCAAGGTCCTGCCTTCAATTTCCTCGACGCCCCTGCGGTCCGAGTCACGGGTGTAGATATTCCAATGCCATACGCCAAGATTTTGGAGGACAACAGCATACCGCAAATCAAGGACATCATCTTCTCCATCAAAAAGACATTGAACGTTTAACATATCTCCCATTTCAGGACACATTAAATATTAAATACATGTTCTCCCCCGTTTCTGCATCAATGTTTGAGGAATAGGACGTTCTTTTTCATCCTTCTGTTACATGGCCCTTCCCTCATTGGCGCTATATTAAAATTATTTTCTCATTTCGACTCTATAATGAGGTTGTCATGACGGTGAGGTTTATTATGGCTATGAACCAACCATGTTTATTATGCTGTAAATTCTACTGTAAGCTAAAATAAACCTTTATCACGATGGGTTGTAAGAATGATTGTGTAGGCCTCACAAACAAATAAATGGTAAGAATTTTAGATTAAGTTTTTGTTTTTGTGTTTAATGATAAAGACGAACAATAAAAATGAACAATTGCGAAAAAAGAAACTCATGAATATTGAGTACTGGTACATTACACTTGAATGAAGTGTTTTGGATGATGTCTGAGTGCGCGCGGGTGTGTGGTGGGCGGGGCTTCTGTCGTGGGTGTGTCATATCCGCTAATCCCACATTGATGTCCCCGTCCTGTTCTGTGACTCCACACATAAACATACAGTTATTTTACTCGAGCAGAACGAGTCGCTTTTGAACATAAGGCTTTCAAAATGCTCCTGTATTTTGGAGAAGTGACGAAAAAACACTCAGGAAAACAAAGTAACGTTATCCTTGTTTAAACCTAAACCCCTTGTCCTCCATATTCCTGATGCTTGGGACGAAAGGAAACAACTGAAGTACATCGGACGAGGAGACTTAAATCCTAAAATTTTACGTATTTCCAACGAGGTAATATAATAATTGAGCATTTGTCTTCATAATGAGATCGATTGTAGGTTGTATATTTTTGGCTTGTATCATTTAATACGTTTTTAATTGCAGCCGCTACTAATTAAACGCGTGCTTCGTTATAATTTCATTAATATTGATAGGTCAATGTTTTTAATAGTTGATTTATATGATTTCGTGTAACGTTAGCTATATCTGAGACTTTGCTAACGTTACAATTTGTGGTGGGATGCAGGGAAGCCCTCGGTGTCCTTCATATGCTGCGTCATTTATTTGACGATACGTTTCCATGGTGATCTAATCGATATTGCACTTGAATATGCTGTCTAAAAACTGACATAAAAACTGTGTCTCTTAATTTTAGTGAAGTGTTTATACCTCATAAAGACTGCAGAGAGCGTCATTCGTCACCAGCACTGAAGAGGAACAGTTGGCCACATGGAGAATGGAGACTGGGCACACATGGTAAATATAAACGTATAGAATGACGCAGTGGTTCACCGCTCCCATGTAAAAAGAGCCCACTCCCATTTTATTATCCTGTAAGCATTTTCAGTTCATATTTTCATGTTCCCTGTTCTAGCGTTAATATATGCTTGGGATGCTTTGCTATGCAGTTCTTGAGTGTTTTGCATTGTTGCAAGGGTGTTGGTGGAGATGCCAACATTGAGAACTAATATAAACAATGCAAAACAAGAAATAATTAAAAAAAATATGATGCTCTTTGCTATGCAGTTGCAAGACTCATCGCTATGGTGTTCCAGCTAGTTGCTAAGCTGTTATGGTTAGTGATGGGCACTCCTGAAGCTTCGAAACATCTGTGAATCAGTTGTTTCGAACATTTCGGAGTGCGTATCAAACTGCCAAAGCCGTGTGATTTCAGAAAGAAAAAAAGGGAGTGTTGTTTTTAAAAGTCTCTCATTGGTCTATTATCCAATTTGTTTGTAAAAGTTGTTTTTATGCTTGTTTAAACTGAGTTTTCGCTGTATTTACACTGCTCTGACCAGTAGGGGTCACCAGCGTGTGGCGTTTTGAGCACATCGAAACAAGAGAATCATTTTACAAAGCAATTGGTTCAATTGATTCAAAGTTTTGCAAATTTTTGTTTCACCCATCACTTGCTAGTGTGTTCGGGGTAGTTGCTAGGCAGTTACTAAGCGGATACTGAGCATTACTAAACGGATGCTAAGAGCAAGCTTTGAGGGTCGGCCATTTTGTCTTATCCCAGTGGTCCATTTTGTCTGAGACCGAGGTTTATGAAGAACAGGGTTGAAAACATCTCTTGTGTGAAATTACCGAGTTTACCAAACTATAGTTACCATAGAAACCATTGTTCCTAAGGGGTTTGTCAATGCAGCTCACAGCAAATGTTTTTAAGCCTTATAGGTCAACTTGAACAAGCTGGGTGAGATTTTGCTGGGGACCGGCATGGTTTTGATGGTCCACCAACTAGAACAGAACCAAATCAATGGATCTGTATGGCCGTTTAAGTTTTGCTGATGAACAGCGCTGTTGAGTTTGATGGTCCACCATTAAGAGCATCACCAAATCAATGGCTATGCATGGCCATTCATCTTGGACTAAACGTTTTTGTTCACCAGGGAATGGTTGAGTGTTTGTCGTATCAGTACAAGTCCCATCTTGACATTCCCAGAAGGTACAAAACGCACCTTTAATGCTTCGAACATCTACTATTTATGTTCTTCTTTGTTGTAGATGATGGATACGGTTACCCTAAATGTTGGTGGCCATTTGTACACCACATCGCTGTCTACCCTCCAGCGTTATCCAGACTCGATGTTGGGCGCCATGTTCCGAGGCGATTTTCCCACCACACGAGACGCCCAGGGCAATTATTTCATAGATCGGGACGGTCCGCTATTCCGTTACGTCTTGAACTTTTTACGAACCTCAAAATTAACCCTACCATGTGACTTCAAAGAAACAGAGCTCCTCCGGAAGGAAGCAGACTTCTACCAGATAGAGCCCTTGATCCAGTGTTTAGGTGACTCTAAACCTCTCTACCCGATGGACACCTTTGAGCAAGTGGTAGAACTGTCAAGTACCCGTAAGCTCTCCAAGTACTCGAACCCGGTGGCAGTCATCATCACCCAACTCACCATCACCACCAAAGTTCACGCACTGCTTGAAGGCATCTCCAACAGCTTCACCAGATGGAATAAACATATGATGGACACCAGAGACTTTCAAGTGTCCTTTACCTTTGGACCATGTGACTACCACCAAGAGGTGTCCCTTCGTGTGCATCTGGTGGAGTACATCTCCAAGCAAGGCTTCACTATTCGCAACACACGAGTTCATCACATGAGTGAACGCGCCAATGAGAACACGGTAGAACATCATTGGACTTTCTGTCGAGTTGCGCACAAGGTTGAGGACTGATTGATAACATTACTATAACTTTGAGATTGCCAATTGAGCAATCACATGTTTAATGAAGACATGAACATGTTTAATACTAGTTGCGACTCAAAATTCAGGCAATTCCGCAAATTACTTGAACGCACCACATCTGCACTGCAGTTTCTGGTTGAGATAACCAACCAAAAACACGATGAAAATGTCTTCTGTAGTACGGAATTCATGCAAACTAGTCCTATTGTGTTGTATGCATCTTCCCACCCACTTCAGAAGTTTATGGACAAAAGGAACCTGAACAATTTGTGGTTTTCGTTTCTACAAGTACCGCGTTTAGGGTAAATTCCTTCCTAAACTCCAAATCTATTTATACAACTCTTAAATGTCAAATTTGAACATATTGCATCAGTGTTAAATATACAGTATTCAATTTCTATTTAAAATATTTGTCCTGTGATTGAGTCTATAAATTGTAAATGGTTTGCATGATTCTGTGGTATCTACACTATTAGTACTTAGACATATTTCCTCCCTTGAGATACAGAAAAATGATTTGTCCTTGCATGTCCTCCCTCTTAATACTTCTTATGGGCAGCTTCTGGACCAGGCCAAATTTTGGAGTCCCAACGTCCCATTTGAAAATTAATTTTAAGTCTCAAAATGCATGCAAGGCTAGCATCACCTTTTAAATGGTTTGAAAACCCAGATTAAATTGAAAGAGTTCATTCATGTGTGTAATGAATTGGACCTGTGCATTAAAAACAGTAGATTCATCATACATTGTGTGTTTCTGTTTGGAAGTAGATATCTTCGTATAACATTTCATTGAAGGAACATTTTGTTTTTATTAATGATTTTTTAGTGCCACTCTTTCAAATGCCACCCTTTCAAATGCAATAACTTCAATGTCTGATTTTGAAATATTCGATTTTGCTGTTTTTGTGGGGTAGTTGGGAGTAGCTTGTTTTACCTTCTTTTATGTTAAGATTGACAAAAGTATTTTACAAGGTTATGTGTATCACTCATTTTTTAGTAAATCAGTTATTTATGTTAGAGTATATTAGTCATAATCCTGAATTTTTAAATATGTTTCTTTGTGAATTTTGCATTTATATCTGCATTGTGTATTTCTGTGCCACTAGTGGTGCCGAATGTAATGGCAGTCTGTTTGAGCGGTGTTACATAGCAACACTGACTCAACCAATGATGCATGTTCAAGGCGGGGACTACAACCAATGAAAGGCAAACTTGTTTAAACCAGGTGTGTTCGACTTGAAGTGGCGCTGCACTGACCAGTCGGTGTGTGATAAAAGCATACAGACAGACCCATCTGCTGTCTAATCACACAGTTTTTGCATTGAACCTTATCAGCAGTATCAGTAGTTAAAGGGATCGTTCACCCAAAAATGAAAACTCTGACGTTATTTACTCACCCTCAAGTTTCTTTATTCTGTTGAGAACAAAAGATGACATTTTGAATAATGTTGGTAACCAGACAGTTGACATTAGCCATTGACTTCCATAGTATGTTTTTCCAATGAAAGCCAATGGCTACTGTCAATGTCAACTGTCTGATAAACCACATTCTTCAAAATATCTTTCCAGGACCCTGTTTATGTCCGTAACAGTGGACATTTTTTCTACACTTTTGATTGGATCTTGGTGGAATAACACAAACAAACTGTCCAACACTATCAGATAAGGATGCACTGACAGACACCTTAAACACAAGAAGGACAGGACTTCTCATTGGTCCACTGGCAGCATCCATCATGAGACTAATCCCTAAGGTCTGAGACAACCACCAATTCGAATCTTAAAGCTGCAGTCCGTAGCTTTTTGGGTCAAAAATTATAAATAAAATAAATTGAGCTAATACATATCTAGCCAGTGTTCAAAACTATCTACTTGCCTTAGCTCGATTCAAAATGGTAAGACTGCGAAAACGAGGATAAATATCGTAAGGGCGTTAAAAGTAATCACGCAACTTTAATAATTTGAGAATAAAGTATAATCTGCATGATTTTACATGATATGATAAGTGTGTAGTGTATCTGGACAGTCTCACATGACGTAACCATTCTGAGTTTGGGGGAAAGCTTTTAACATATAACTCGTGTCTAGTAATTCACGAGCGAGTGGCTTAGTGGCCTAATGGCGTTCATTTAGACTTTCATGGTGTGAGTTAAAACAAAACACCCATAAAACCAGCTTCGAACAGACGTTATCAGCTCAAAACCTTCCCCCTTTCTGGTAAGAAGGAATTCCAGCCCACGACCACCAGCTTTACTTCCTTGTTCAGATAGATATTTTCAGGTGAAAATTATTATGTTGGTCATACTTCCAAAAAGAATAATCTTTAAGACTGACAGCCTCCTCAAACATAGTGTTCATCCGCGCTAATACTTGCACAATGATAATTCCGCGAATAAATGCAATTGCATATTTCGAACAGTGATGGCGACAGAGGAAAAACTGCGGACTGCAGCTTTAACGCTGTATTCAGAGAAGCAATTATTCTCAGGGACAGCTATTTGTAGTGCAACATCTTACACAAATTCAGCAAATGAATGAATGACAAGTCAATCTTGTTTAGACTCTATTTGTTTAGAATATTGCCAAAGGTATTCAGGTGTTGGTTTGGAAAGTGAGAAATGCGCCAATAAAACGTTAAAGACTTGAACCTATGTGCTTTATGCAAATGAGCTCCACAAGGGGAAAGAAGGGTGGGCCACACTGTGTGTGTCTCCTCTGATGCCAGCAGCCAATCACAGCACTGGAATGGAGAAGGACCAAATTGCAATCTCCTCATCGGAAAGGGATAAAGGTACCCTTGAAACAGATTTTAAGGATAAGACAACACACGACAGTTGCGAAAGCATGTTAACAGTTTTTTTGCTAAAAGAAGGGGAAATAAGCAAGGCAGGGTGGTCAGATGTAGTCATGCAGGAATAGCAGCAGGCATTGGCAGCATGGGAGACTGCAATGGGCTGAATGATGTCTGGCGATCAATGAAGTCAGCGATCAAGGCAGCCAGTAATCCAGACTCAAGCAGGAAGGAGACACACACGAACAGAAGATTTGACAGAATACTGATCGGCAAGACATGAGCACGAGAAATGATCAGACAGCCAACACTGACAATAATGAGCTGCAGGTGCGGCTGGTCTGATTAGCTCTCCAGCCCAGTTGGTAGCTAGGCAACGCTGACGAGCAATCAGACCAGTGACTGGAACACAACAAAGACATGTCAGAATGAACACACAGACCCGTGAACTGTGACACAGACAGTCCTTATTCCAAGAGTCTCTGGCCACGTTTACACAAAGCTGGGTATTTAGAGAAACGAATACCCTCCCCCATAATAAAATCCCGCATAAATACGCCGTCGAGCGCCATCATAACCATGCCAAACCTATGGGTGGCAGTGTATGTAGAAGGATAAAGCCATGCAAGCCAATCAGAACCCACAGACTAGACAAGAGAGAACCTAAAACTCCACCTAAAACTCAGAAATCTTTGGCCGGACTTTAAAACAGGGTTTTCGTGTAAATGAGAGGACAAATCGGAGGGGAATATCAGCGTTTTCCCTTCGTGTAAACGAGGACTCAGGACTTTGAAGGTGAGACAGAAAGAGACCAACCAATTTCTGACTGAGACAACAGATCACTAGCGGCGCCAGGATTTTGATTGAAGGTGGAGCTCCAGAAAACTGGATGGGCCAGTAAAAATAGCCACAAACAAAACCTCTGTTTCAGCGCTTTTCTGACAGACAAACAGACACTTGCAACAAGGTAAAGCTCAGAAGAGCTAACCTTCACTTCAAGGTTACTTCGTCTGTGTGTTCCAGATGATTCATGAACTCTGCACAAACTTCAAGGCCTCATCTGCGTGTTCCAGATTTTAGGAACCTTTGGTGCTCCAGAAGATCAGCATCCCACAGATCTTCATGTTCAAGGCTGTTGAAACGGATTCTGGCTCCTTTCTCCACTGCATTGATACCCAGCACATCCAGTGGAAGACGTCAACCCCATCGGACAGCTCACTTGACCACGTGGAACGTAAATATCACTTCAACAAACCTCTTTTGACCTTGGCATTGTTGTAAATCATTTTTTAAAACTGACATTAAAGGTAACCTCATTTGCATAAGGTTCTTCACTCTATTAATTCCAGAGAAACGTTTGTCTTTCCACACTCAACTTAATCACTTGCATTTTAGGCACCTATTTGGACTTTTATTCCTTTATTATTTACGCTATTCATTTAGTAGTTGTTAGTTATTTTTGTTCATAAAATATATTTTCTTACACCTGCGTCTTCCTTGGGCTGATAATACAGAAGAGGCTCTACAAGTTTATAAACTCACCAATCTTTAAGATAAATCAGCCGACCAACTCCCTCCAGTTTACATTTATTTTAAATGATTGAACAGCCTCCTGCTGGGAGTGTAAGAATTTGACTGGTGCCCGAACTAAGAGAGCCTGAGAAGTGGTCATCTAATGTACTCATAACCACATCTTAAGTGACATGCAATCTAAAAATCACCACATAAGCGTTGACGTGAGTTCCAATCACTACATAAGTGGTGTCTCTGGGTGGGCAAAAGTAAATTGCTACAAACAGAAGAAAGAAACTCATTTGGGACAACTTGATGGAGAGTAAATGGTGATGACAATTTTCATTCTCAATTTTTGAGTGAACTATCCCTATAAAAGATGTTGACTATAACCACTAAACAAGCTGGTAACTGGCTCATAAGATCTAGCCTATACTATGGCCTCTTGCAATATGGCGCAATATGGCGGATTAAGTCCCGCCTTCCTAGTAAAAGAGCCACTATCAAATTGATAAAGTCACTGCAGCTGCCATTTCACGAGTTCACACTTACAAACAATTAGAGGGGGTAAAGTTTAATGTGTATTTGGCTTGCTGTCCGGGGGGAGGGCTCCGAGCTCGCAATTCGGCCCAAACCCAGAGTACTCCCATCCCCCGTATGTAAATAGTTAGGACTAGAAGAGTGGAGAAGGGGTGGTGGGGGGATGCTGCAAAACTATCAATGGATTGAGGTGAGACTGCTGAATCTATATACACGTCTATCATTGATTGCTGAGTGCTCTCCACCCGCGTTAATTATCTGAACGTGCTCCTTTACACGTTATTGTAAACGTTATTAACTTAGTTAATGATACATCATTAAAATATCTTGTTGCTATAGAAACGGTCTGTTTTCCGAGACATCTGTGCTTGGTGAACAGTTTTGGAGAATTTGATGTTTCCCCAATCAAAGTGATAGGAGCTGCACCTGAATGACTGAAATAGCTGGCTGAGAGGGGTTTCAAAGATGGCCACAGAGTAAAATGGCTTCCCTCTAAGGGACTTAAATCTGCAGTGGTCAGGTAGTACAACGGCCACGTGGTACAAGTCGTAACTCTCACCTAATTTCGAGTTTACATGTTGTCAGCTATAATTCACCTGTGCTTCCAGTATGCCCTCCCAACTTCCCTCGTCAGACCTCTGCCAGTTTCTCTTTCCAGTCGCTACTGTCTCCCATCAGCTCCTCTACCATTTCTATGTTGTGTAGATCCACCTTGGGCCAGCTGCTTAACAGCACCGTCTGGATGTTTGGATCCCTCTGGCCACACCTGTTCCAATCACTCCACCTCTTCCGGTCATCCAGACTCTACCGCCTTGGCTCCTCCCTCCCTCGGCTCCACCTGGTACCATCGGCCGTACGGCTCCACTGGTCTCCCTTGACACTCCCGCTCCACCTTGGTTGGGCATTGCATCGTTTGGGTCACGGACTTGCGAGCTGTCCGGCTCTGTCCGGCACTCCGGCTCCACCTCAGCCCTCCAGTACCCTGGTTCCACCTCGGAGGATCGTTGCCACAGCCCCATTGCGGACCCCGAAGCCTGCGGTGTCATGCCTGTCCATCGCCTCTCCGTCTGCACTCTGGGCTCCTTCTCCACTGACTCCGTCTCCATCCATCATCCCCATCGAGAACTACACTATGGTTGCTCCCTCACTCAACTCTGCCGTGGGGCATCATTTCCTTCCTTCCTTCTACCCCTCCCATCTTCCCTTCCTCCCTCCCTCACTCCCTCCCTCACTCCCTCCCTCCCTCACTGCCTCCCTCCCTCCCTCCCTCCCTCCCTCCCTCACTCACTCACTCACTCACTCACTCACTCACTCACTCACTCACTCACTCACTCTCTCCCTCCCTCCCTCCCTCACTTACTCACTCACTGCACACGGATGCACCTTCCAGGAGGGGGTACTGTTAACTCATACTAAAAATGGACAAGTATGACAACACTTAATACGCATGTACATGCCATCACTGTTTTCACATCGCTTTCAAAACTTATTTTTAAATTTGCACTTTGAAACCTAGGTCAAAGTTTGCGTTCTCAGGCCACCAAACCACCACTGTTGTGTAAATGAACGTCTAGAACACAAAAAAAGTTTACTGTTTTCAGTTGAAAAGGGTGTTAAGTATATGGCCTCTAAATTATTAACTAATGATTTTTTAACAGCGGAAATGAATCAACGCTGAACTTGTTTAAACTGGACTATGACTTTGCTCTGCTATACAACCAAAACAATCTTTTTTCATTAATTTCCTATTATCACTTCAAAGCTGCTTTCAAATAATTTGTATTGTAAAAAGCGCTGTTAAAATGAAGGTGACTTGAATTGACTTGTCTTTCTTAATTGCCTGTGACCTAGTTTCTCTGTGTGTTTGATTAGTCATTGTTCACCTGTCATCTCATTAATTATCTCATTTGTTTGTTCCATGCATTTAAACTTTGAGTTCACCTTCATTCTCTGTCCATTCTTGTCAGTGTTATGTTGGTACTGTTGTGGTACTATAGTACTGGTGGTTATCCTTTGTCTTTTTGCTGTATATACAACCAACCAATTACATTTGCAGTTAAGAATCATATCACCAGAGAGCATTATTTGTCATGTTTTACACATAGGTCTCAAAAAATGTTTGCGAGAACGTTTCATCCGTGTTTTCTTGGAGGTTTGTGAGCCACCATGCTAACATGACGTCATACAGCCACATCTCTGTTATTTCGGAGTAGATTAAAAAAAAGTTCTTTGATCTGTTCGAAGTACGAAGCTGTAAATTCTGACATTCCCATCATTATTGTATGTTCTTCAGGCCCATTTTGGTGAGAAGGTTCCTGCTCACCCATCCCCCACTGCTAAACTAAAATCCTAAAGGACTGTTTGTGATTTTTTAAAAAATATTTAAATCAGTGGTCCGTTGACAGTTTTCCTTATGTATTATTTACATACCTTCACAACAACATGGACTAATTGTTTTTCACTTAATTTTTAACATTAGTTAGCTATTTTCCATTTGGGGGGGATGGGATCCTGCTGAACCAACCCATCCCCCACAGCTAAACTAAAAACCTCTAGGACTTCATTAATTATGTTTAATGTAAAATAAATCAGAGGTCCGTAGTCATTTCTCATATATTTTATACATATTCCTAACCATTGTCCATAACAACATAATATTTTTCTTTTGCACTTAGTATAAACAATTTTTTAACCATAGCTAGCTATTTTCGCGATTGGCTCCGCCCCTTCTTCCAGTCAGCCACTCCGAAACTCTCACCCTCTGAAGCTCTGAGAGCCATTTTTGTTTCATGGCAGAGAGCACGGCAGCTCTCATTTCAATGCTCTCAGAAGGGACTCGGTAAAAGGTAAGACTCCTTATTTAAAAATCATCTATTTATTTGGCGAAGGAAGCGTGGTGTTACAACAGTATGACGTTTACTTCAAGCAGCTAGGTTTACCATAAAGCCTCCGTATATGGCATATGCTCAACTACATTTTAGCCAGGATTTTTTCGTATTAGTTTTTCACAAGTAGACACCCAAAGTGGCGCTGAAAAACGTCTGTTGTGTTTGAGACGCTTTTATTCAGCATGATTTTAAGGTAATATTAAACCGGTAAGTATTAGACGAATGTTTATCTCCCTTTTTCGTCAGATGAAGGTTCCTCTATTGTGTGTTGCATCGCCATTTGAAATGTTATTGAATGTAATTCGGAATTATTGACGTTTACTGCTACAAACCCCGTGTTTCGCTGTATCATTTCGCCTCTTATATATCATTCGATCTGTTTTAACGCTTAGGCTGCTAAGGAAGATAAATATAGCGAGTAAAGACCGGATCTATATTTTCGAATGCGCTTGGTTACGTCAAACCTAGTGAAGTATCGCAGTTTAGGGGCGCTGTGCGATCTAGCTACTAGAAAGATGTGTAATGTATCCATGCATGTGTTGTGAATTTAAATAGAGATATGTATGTAAACTATAGATCTAATTACAAATAAGTCATAAAAGAAAAGGCATAATCTGTTTTCCAGTTAAACTGTGTAAATTGTTATAATTTTGGGACCTGTTGCGATTTAGGCAAATTCATTTTATATATTTAAATAACATACATTTGGTAAAACTACAGATTTACTGGGGTTTTTTTTCAGCATAACATATGTTGCGAAGACATTTGTTAAAGAGTACAGTATGGCATTGTTATAATTGTTATGAATAAACATCTGAGCATTTTAAAAGCGGATTCGCTTTCCATAAAATTGACAATTTTACGTAAACGTTTTAAGGTCTTTTAAGACTATTCACACAAAGTGCATTCTTTAATGTTATCTTTCTGTGAAATTTTCACACTGTAAGCAGTCGCTAGTGGGATATTTTTGACTGTTGCGAAGCATCTTGGACCATGAGCAATGTTAAGCCTCGTATAACGTAAACGTTACTTTATTTTTCGCGTTCTGCTCCGTCTTTCAAGAACACAAATGTGCCATTGTACGCGCACCATCTGTGTGGACACAAACATTGGGTTACGCGTAGACTAAGCGCGCGAACCTAAATGCTGTGACCTCGTGCCAAATGTTTTTTGTTTTTTTTATTGTTGTTTTTTTTACCGATTACCGACAACTTTAATCGGTTATAGTTAATCATAGACATATACACTAGACCTCACTTTGGCTACGGCAGTTCATTGGAACGAATGCGTCAATAGAGCCGCCATCTTGAAACAGGGGAGCCCATTCAGCGTCAATGTAGTAGACACAGGTCTAACGGAAATAAAATCACCATAAATCATCATGAATGCGATTTTTCTTGTTTTTTTGGTTTGTTCCTACGGTCAGACATGTATATCATTGATTCCAGAAAGAAAAAAAAAATATTTATTTTTTTAAAAACATTCTTCCTAGTTCAGATTTCATCCGTGAACATCATATGCTGCTCAAAAGTCCGCCACCATCAATGAATTCGAAGTAAAAGCAGAGATAGCAGCGTCACCTAGCTACTTCCTATGACAAGACCCCTGTTCCAAGATGGCGGCGGTTTTGACGCATGCTTAGAACCCCAAGGTGAGGTCTAGTGTATATGTCTATGATAGTTAATATGGTGTCAAATGTTCATCGGTTAACAACCCTAGCTTTAAACGGACAACAGCCTAACAATCCTAATGTCTTCTGGCATGTATATCAAAGAACAAAAGAGAAAATCGCTCACTGCTCTTGATTGAATAACTTTTATTGTAAGCATTAACCTTTATTTCATTTTACAGTGAAAACTATTCAGTTATTTCTACACTTGATAACTTTCACTTCTGTAGTATTTCTTATCTGAATAGTTCTGTAACTAAGACCTACCTTTAATCTACGTTAATCTACAACAACACTAATGTAGTGTTCTGTTTCACATATTGTGTATTGGGGATGTGGCGGTGAGGATATTTTCCGGTGAGGGTATCACCGGCATGGTCATTTAATTAGCTAATTTAATGGCAAATGTAAAATGCGCACATTTACACGGGCAGAACATTACCAATCACGTAACTGAAAACTATGAAAGTCGATACTGACGTCCCAGATAGCAAACTGACATTGAATCAACGTGGAAACATGTCATCGAAGCAACGTTGATCTGACATTGTTTTGCTCAACGAATTAACGTTGAACCAACGTCAGACGCGTCATTCTTCAAAGCTAACGGAAAAATCAACTTGAAATCAACGTTGTTTCAACGTTAGGAAAGCAAACCAATTTTCGATTTTCATTTAGCTTTGAAGAATGCCGCGTCTGACGTTGGTTCAACGTTAATTCGATGAGCAAAACAATGCCAGATCAACGTTGTTTCGATGTCATGAGAGACGTCGTGTCCACGTTGATTCAACGTCAGTTTGCTGTCTGGGGTGTGTCTTTTCTATTTGTGTGTGTAAGGCGGGACTTACAGCGCGGTCTCTTTAGTCTTAAAAGCATTCACATTAATAAGAGCGTCTAGTCAACAACGAGTACTAGAAATAAACGAATACTGCGTTATTGCGTTACATACGTATGTAACACCGGTAACACTGACTACTGTAGCAAGCCTGTTGTGTATTCATTTGTTTAACTTCTTTAATCTTTAAATGTGTGAATTTACGAACATGCTCAATATGTTTGTTTATTAAATGTTATGAAAATATCTGCTGAATAGCATTCTATTGGTTTTTGAGGTATTTTGCAGGTTAGCAAACCTTTTATAAATTACTTCTGGGTGAAAGTGTAAACATCGAAAACCGTGTACTCTTATGATATGGATTAACACAACAAAGTTTGTTCTAGTATGCAATGCTATGCAAAAGCTAATGTTATGTCCATAGAAAGAGTTTCCATAATTTCTAGTTTCCTGAAGCATTTAGTTCCAACACTAATAAAATACAGCTGCCTCTAATGTGCAGCTAATCATGAAGACTTAAATTGCTGTAGTGTTTTCAGGTGTGTTTGATTTGGGTTGGAGCAAAACCCCTTAAGGACCGGATTTCTACAGCCCTGATTCGTCTGGCAATTCACAAACTTATTCACCACAAACCACACAACCACTGTTTAGAGCAGCGAGGAAGAATTGATCTCCGATTTGCAGCGTTACACAAAGCTAGCGTGCATAACTAAATATTGTTTAAGAAAATGGAGTCGGATTGGTACTCGGGTAGAAGTACTCACTGATACCGATGCCAGAGTTTTTATTGGTATCGGCAGCATTTCCGATACTAGTATCGGAATCAGAACAACTCTATCAATGGCCACAGCGACCTCTGAAGTAGACCAAACTGAAAGCACCAGAGTTTTAGTTTGGCTGGTAGAGCACAGCTGTTTATGCTCAACCCTTCCACTTCTTGACGTCTAACTTTTCCCACTCGATCTGTGTCCTTTAGATCCTCATCGTACCATCTCCTCAGACTCTTCACTGGTTTCTCAGATTGATAGGTGGGATGTCTGGCGGAATTGACTTAGGCTCATGCCTTTTTGCATCTGTGCTTCCTCCAAATATCTCTCCACCTCAACCTTAGATGCTTTTAATGTGGTATTCTTCTCAATGACTGTGTTTACATGCAGCCAATAACCTGTTTAAAACTGGGATATTAGCAATAACCCGGTCGCAAACGGCCATAAAAAACGGCAAACCCGAAAAATGCTCATAACTCAGATTTTAAAAACCGGGATATTATACCTGGGGTACCCCTTTTCTAACCCAAATTTTTGGTCATGTAAACGCGTATTGGCATATCCCCATAGTGATTTGTGTTCTTCACAAGTTCTATCCGCAAGGAATCTTGGTCTTTTGAGTAGAGAAACTTCTCGGCTAATACAAAAATCCGCGTGCAGTATACCGGAAGTAAACATGGCGAGACCAGGCGAGACACAGCACAGCATACGTTTGGAGCAAGCTCAGTAATGTTACCAGCATCTAAGCGCAAACAAAGGTGATCGCTATCTGCCTCGAACTATTCATTATCCGCATACTGCTGTTGTTGTTGTCTTTGGATACAGGAAGAAGAATCGGAAATGACACATTTTGCGCCTTAAGGTTGTCCGTATGTCTAGGCGCTAACCGCGCGTCGCCGTTTACATTGGGATATTGCCATTCCATGTATAAAGGAGAAACACTTTCTGCTAACGCATGTAAACGGGTTATTCCTAATGTTTCAGAAACCTGAATAGTGACATTAACCCGACCATAACCCGAAAATTGTCTGTGTGTACACATAGTCAATGATGAATGACTTCTTTACGAATTTGGGAATCTTATATGGCCCTTTGTTAGAGATTCCCTCCTTCTGACATTCTTCTGCTCTTCTACATTGCTTCCTCAGCTGTCTCTTTTCTCTAACTAACCCTTCAATCTTCTGCTCCCATCTAGACGTTCCAGGAGTCGTTTGTACTTTATCCTTCCTTTTCTCCACACCAAACCTCTATCTTCCAAAAGCATTAAATGATGTCCCCAAATTTATCCAGCTTCTTTTCAACTGTACCAGTTAATCTTTCCAATGCAAAGCATATGTCTGTTTTTATGTAGTATTCTCACAAGCTCTTGGCCTTTTAACTCCAGACCTGTGCTGTGCCCTCAGAGGTTCTTTTCTCTCTTATGCTGGTTAGTCTGACCGGTTTCACAAGTATCATTGTTCATCACTTACTGTGCAAGTCGTCCTCTCGTCTATGACGGGTGCTGATATCCTGCAAACTGCAATTATCTAATCAACCAATCACATGGCAGTTGCTTCAATGCATTTAGGGGTGTGGTCCTGGTCAAAACGATCTCCTGAACTACAAATTGTGAGTCAGAATGGGAAAGAAAGGTGATTTTAAGCGTGGCATAGTTGTTGGTGCTAGACAAGTTGGTCTGAGAATTTCACAATCTGCTCAGTTATTGGGATTTTCATGCACAACCATTTATTAGGGTTTTCAAAGAATGGTGTGAAAAGGGAAAAACATCCAGTATGCAGCAGTCCTGTGGGCGAGGTCAGAGGAGAATGGGTCGACTGATTCAAGCTGATAGAAGAGCAACTTTGACTGAAATAACCACTCGTTACAACCGAGGTATGCAGCAAAGCATTTGTGAAGCCACAACATGCACAACCTTGAGGCGGATGGGCTACATCAGCAGAAGACCCCACCGGGTACCACTCATCTCCACTACAAATGGGAAAGAGAGGCTACAATTTGCACAAGTTCAACAAAATTGGAGCGTTGAAGACTGCAAAATGTTGCCTGGTCTGATGAGTCTCGATTTCTGTTGAGACGTTCAGATGGTAGAGTCAGAATTTGGCGTAAACAGAATGAGAACATGGATGCATCATGCCTTGGTACCACTGTGCAGGCTGCTGGTGGTGGTGTAATGGTGTGGGGGATTTTTTTCTTGGCACACCTTAGGCCCCTTAGTGCCAATTGGGCATCGATGCCCACCTAAGCATTTTGTTTCTGACCATGTCCATCCCTTTATGGCCACCATGTCCCCATCCTCTGATGGCTACTTCCAGCAGTATGATGCACCATGTCACAAAGCTCGAATCATTTCAAATTGGTTTCTTGAACATGACAATGAGTTCACTACTAAAATGGCCTCCACAGTCACCAGATCTCAACCCAATAGAGCATCTTTGGGATGTGGTGGAACAGGAGCTTCGTGCCATTCCATGACCTGACAAGGGCCGATTCTGCATATTCAGTCGATGAAAATGAGCTAGCCAATTTTTTTCACCGTGGATCTGTTCGGTGTGAATTGGCCTTATTATTTTTTTTCTTGTCTGTTACAACATGTAAATTAAGATATTTTTGTGATGTTAACCAAGTTTCGTAGAATCTGACTGTTGGTCCAGTGTTTTGTCTCCTTAGTGGCCAAGATGTCTATTTTTTTTATGCTGGGTAGTCACTGTGTCAGATTATTCGATTAATGACTCATAAATTCTTGCTGTGGATAAGAAATATGTCAGACTTGCACGTTGCTTGCCGACCAGTCATCGCTTGCCATCTTTAATGATGTGCGTAATGTCATTGAAGGCGGAACTAGCCACTGACTTTCGGAAACTAGCATTAACAAACAACGGTTATACTAGCTTAGTGCTAATTTCAGTACTCACTGGGTTATTGCAGTGCTTCCGCCAGCATTTCTTTTTTCACTTTGTCGTGGGAGTCCCATGAGGAGTACTGTTGCCTTAGCTCAATGAACCTTTCCTCTATAGGATAATTCCACCTAGCAACACCAATACCATAGTGTCTCTTTTGTTTTGCCGTGTTTGAAGTTGTTCGGAAGAGCTCCTGAGTTTCTGTGCTATTATTGGTCAACATCATGTAAAAAAATTACACTTGCTATTCTTTCCGTCTTGACAATGTATAGGGTCCGTTGCCGTTAAGGGTGTCACGTTTTCGTTTTAAAATCGAAATTGTGAAAATAAAAATTAAAATCGATATACTTTTACATAAAGCTAGTAAAAAAAGAGGAAGAAACAACATAATACACGCAATAAACAAAGTGCTTTCAGTAATTTAGAGTATATCTGAACATTTTCCTTTCAAGAGCTGTGAGTGATTTTACTCAGTTTCATCTTTACTGTTGTTTTATTATTAATGATGAAATAGACAGCGGGAAATCCGATAAGCTGCATTCACACCAATGCACAGGTCTCTTGTGAAATATAAGATGAGGTTCGTCTTTTTAAATCCCTTAAGATATAACTGGCTGTCTACATTATTTTCGCGTCAAAGCATTTTAGGGTGAAAGTAGCTACATTTAACCACACAGGCGCACGAAAAACTGTCCAAACTGAAAACCAGGATGTTGTATCTAGTTGATTGTACTGTTTAGACCCAAAATAGCCAATGAAAAAAACAAACAGTCAAGACGGAGTTGCAGGTTTTAGAGGGAGTAGTTTAAATCTAGGTCTATATCTATAAAGATACAATCCAAAATGCTTGTCTGAAACATCTGCTAATATGTTACGGCCAACCCAGTTGAACTTCTACTGTTTTAATAAAACAAACTTAACCTTTTGCTAAACATTTTGTTGCTCTTTTACAGAAGAATGTTAACTGTTCTTTGTTTGAGTAGCCCAACAATGTGTTTGTGATGGTACTGCAGTTGGGAAACCTGTTTGAAAACAGTATTTTTGCTAATCCATTTGGTTGTAATTCACACTCCACCTTTAAAATGTACACTACCTTTGAAAGTTTTTCATACCACTTACTATATGCTATAATTTATATGTGCATCTGTAAATCATCACCATATCCTTTTCATATTCACAGACACCTGAAGTCCTTATGCATACCAGCTGTGAAGGTGCACCATGAATTTTGAAGAGCAGGGCATGGGGAGGGTAGTCCATTCCTGGGCCAGATTTGCCCCAGCTGGACACGCTGCCCTCGAAGAGGCCATGAGGGTCTTTAACCCCATGTCCAAGGATCTGTCGAACACTGAAAGACAAATGATGTCCTTTCTTCAAGAGCTGAGGAAAGAAGGAGCCAAGCCTGTGATTTTGAGGAGCAAAGACGTGTACGGATACACGTCTTGCACCACGGAGCCGATCTCTTCCAGGATTGGCAGCAAGATTCAGAAGGTGCAGAAACCTTGCAAGAAGCGAGCTCGGAAAGGTTTGGGCAAGACCAAGGATGTGAATTACTCGATGCTCAGTAGAGCAGCAAAGGACATTCTCCAAAACCAACCCAAGATTCTGCTCACCAATCTCTCGGTGGACCGTCTTAAGCAGAATGTTGCGAAGGCAATGCTCGATAAACATTCTGTTCAAGCGCAGCAGTGCCTCAAGCTAACAAACATAAAGGGGTTGAGCGGAGGCCACACAGCAAGGTTGCAAATTCACTTCGGTGCGGATTCGAAAAGCGCACCCAGTTTCGCTGTGGGACGGCCACCAGATCGCTCTGGGATTCCGTACTCTCCCACAGAAAATGGCAGTCATACATCGAACGTAGTTGCCTTGGACAACAAACGCGTTTTGTCATGTCCGTTCAAAGTAGATGATGCCCTTATTGGAGACTCAGCCCCGGTAGTCTGTCAAAACGGGTTTGGTCTTAAAGATGGTAGCATTTATAAGAACATCGAAATGGTATCAGGTAAACCTGATGTGATGACCAGTGGTCTGGACAATGGTTCAGTGAGGAGACTCCATTTTCAAAGCTTCAACTGGTCCCAGTCGACACTTGCCAATGGACAAGACGTTTCTAGACTGAATGGGAATGGTCTCGAGTGGAAGGTTATAAAAGTCGACGATTCTGTCACCGACGAGGAGGTGAGGAGGAAGGCACAGAAAATCTTGCAAGTTAACTTGTCGCCTGTGATACAGATCCATCCCCTTCTTGACTCTGTATAGACTGTTTTTGTTTCCTCTTTTGTTAAGTTTCCTTGTTTTGCAGAGTTGCATTTTCTTGGAAACGAACCCTAGGTTAACTCTGGATGGGAGCATTATGGTTACCTCCAAATTTTGCAATTATCGTCAAGTAGTTACTGACATCATAATCCAAAGATGGGATGCTTTTTTTTTCCTGCTCTCACAGTATTTTGTTTCCCCAACACATCCCAAACTTTTTTGTATTTTTTTATCTAACTTCTGAAGGATTGGACTGACGAACAAACCCTTATTTATGACTATGCAGTTCCCAGAGTGCTCCTTTTGTTGGAATATTGTGGGCATGGACTGCTGTCTTACTGGATAATGGGAACAGACTGAATTTGTAGAGTGATTTATTACATGCTACTGCTTGAAAAGACAATGATAGCCTAAACTAAGTTGGTCCTTATGGTTTTCTACATCCTTCTATCCTGTTGATGTCAATGTTGCCCAGTTTTTTTTTTTGACATCACCGGTTTTGTAATATGTTAGTCTGCCGGCATAGACTGCATATGATGATATTTTGGTTTAGATTCTAACATATTCAATTTGGGGGCACTTTTTTGAATATTAATTTAATTTCAGGGCAAAATAAATGGCCTTATTCTTTGAGAAGAGTGAAAATTAACTGAATATTTGTACTCTTTCCTTCTCAATGTACTCGTTTCATTCTGCAATCCACTACTCATAAATTCCTCAAATTTTTATTTTAATGTGCCAACCCTGGTATTTCATTTCTTCAAAGTTGTGTTGGTGCCATGAACACAAGGAATTGAAAGAAAAAAATGATTGCTTAATTTTCTGAGTTCTCAGCATCCTGTCAAGCAGTGGACTTGCCTGTCCATTGACTGAACGTACCTCAAACACTTGAATAGGATAATGTTGTTGTCCTTAATCCTGTAGTTAATTATGTATATCTTTCATTCCATACATCCAGGAGTTGGTTGGTCCATGTTTCTGTTTAAATTGTCGCCATCTTGATTGCCTTCTACACATTTAACCAGATTCTAAAATTATAAACTGATCTCCAATACAGTGGTCTTGATCGCCAACACAGTGGTCTTGATCAAGCACTAAATAAAGTGACTTCTAATGGTAGTATCTTATTGGAGACGGCAAAATGCATTCAGGTTGTCCATTAAGTCTTGCTCAAGACATTTGATTAATGTCAATTTTCTGTCTCACCAGGTTTCATGTGTTGAGGATGTTCATGATTTATGTGCATAGAGCAAGGCACAACAGGATGGAAATTTGCTTCTTATGCACAAGAGGAGGAAGAGATACGTGAAATTGAAGTTAGCATTCTGCAACACCTAAGACCTTTGGTTTATACTTTTTTTCTTTTTTTCCCCCCAAGCTAAAGTAGATTATGGCAATGCAGCAGTTTATTGGTGCCACAAGGCAATCGAGATTTAAATCGTTAGTCAACCAAAATATTGGTCCTTTCATCCACGGTGCAAAATACAAGCAGAATTTTATTTTCCTGTTTTTCAGTTTTTATTTCCATCCAGTTGAATCTGTGACACTCAAAAGCTGTAAATGTCAGTGTTGTATCTTTAGTTACTGTTATCGAGTTGTGAATTAAAAAATGTTTGAGAAATGTTTGGTGTAGATTATTGGGGTCTCAGTGTGAACAGGGCAACATCAAATCAAAAATGTAATTTTGATATCTCCATTACCTGTTTTATCAGGCTTGGTCATGATTCTACAATGTAATGGGCATTGGGCAATGAAAATGAAATGAAGTTGTTCAAAGCAGTATTGAAATATCTAATACACACATCAGATTGCACAAATTTTAATTGTATATTACTAACGGCTCACTATGCCCACCCACACATAAAGTTAACATTAGATGTTTATGTTAGTAATCATTATCAGAAAGAAGAGATAAATATTTCTGCAGAATTTATCTCACAGGAACGGTAAGTTCTACAATGGTAGGAATGTATAATACATTATCTTCAGAAATGATTCAGAAATTCATTATTCAACGCATTATTACACAGAACGTAACTTGAAATATAATTATTTTCATAAATGACTGTTAAAACATCCCAAAACAGCACCCAAACCTTGCAAAGACCTAACTTTACCTCATTAATTATTCACATTCAACAGCCAATGGCAAGTCTCCAGCAGCAGACCTTTCAATTTGTTATTTTTGTGTTAGCATTTTTATTTCTTCAAATTACAATGCAGTTTGTGTTTAAGGATAAATAAATAATATAAACTATGCAATTTATTTAGTTAAGCATACAGTATTGTGGTTTATACGTAATTCCTTTGCGCAGCTGCGGAGTGCACGCGATCCGAGAATCGCATTCTGGCGGTTTTGTAGCTATGTTTTGTAGGCCTGCAGCAAAGCTAATGCTAATGCTAAGAAGTGGTTTAAAGTTTCGTCGTTGACAAAGACGCCTTTGACCAACAACGACGTGTGTGGAGACGACTCTGGAGCTAATAAAAGGTAGGAATTGAGAATTTGTCTGCTACATTGCTAAATTTGTATTGCAATATGCTATGCATTGCTTTTATTATTGCTGTAGGCCTATTGTTGGTGGAAACCAGGTGGTTTTGTGACTCATTTTTATTAAGTGTAGAGTCATAAATCACATTGGTTTTGGCGTAGTTTTACTTTGGACTTTGAACTAATGATATTACGTTGATTGCGCCTTTTACTCAAGAAAACCACTAGATGGCAGTGTGTTGAGTATGTGGCGAACTATGCAGATAAACAAAAATATAGGCTACTAGGCTAGCAAGCTAACGTATGTGGACACGTTAAGAGAAAATATACAGAGACGTTGAGATCATACGGTGAAGTATTTTGTTTAAATAAAATGGACAAAACAAGGCTATTGTGGTCTATCTGTATCAGATCAAAAAAGTGTGCCCCCCTATGAAAATTAAATGCCCCCCCATTTGGTTTGTTCTGGCGACGGCCCTGTTACTATTTAAAGTTGCTTGGCAACCATAAATACTTAATGTTTGGCTAATGAACTTGGCAGATGTTAGTTGGCTGATGAATTGCTTATTCTGATTATTAGAATATTAAAAAAAAAACTTTAACGTTGTGTTTTGCCGTATTGATGTTACTGACACAATAAAGGGTTTAGGGTTTAGCAAAATTTTGTGTGCCAAAAACCACTGCAATTTAGTAAATCCATTAAAAATATATATATTTTACAATAAATCTCAAACCCCAAGATGGATTTTAATTGTGTTAGAAGATGGAACCATCTTATCCTTCCCAGTGCTGTTGTAAAAGGCAGTAGATTTTCCACCAGGATGATTTGTCTTTTGGTCCATTCATTTTCCAGCCTTGTAAAAGAGAGCCAGCCAAAACATGATGCTCTACCACCATTCTGCTCACAAAATCAGCCAACGTAGAGTTTGCCATCAAAGCATGAACGTTTTGAAAAGTCTGGCCTCGTCAAACCAGTAAGTCTTTGTCTAACATTTCAATATCTCAAATTTTTCCTGCTTGAATGACATTGA
The DNA here is from genome assembly GCA_038021265.1 of Cyprinella venusta. Lineage (NCBI taxonomy): Eukaryota > Metazoa > Chordata > Actinopteri > Cypriniformes > Leuciscidae > Cyprinella > Cyprinella venusta. Next base: position 3,896,057 of record CM075887.1, read on the forward strand.
ATCTTTCACATGCCATTGGGCGAATTCCACCCATGACGCGATATCTTTGTACAAAGACTTTCTTCTACATTTGTGAAATGCGTAGAGCATGTGTTACCTTGTGTTTTATTTCAACCATCTGTCATGGTGGACCACAGTTTCTTCTAAGTTGCCATAGGCCACTTGGTGGCCTCCATTTCACTGGCTTTTCTGGTCTTGGCATGTGAATTTGGAGAAATGCCAGTCTTGCCAGATTAAAGTAAAGCTGCTAGAAGCAATAATTGGAATTCACTGTAGGGTGTTTAAAGGCATTTTTTTTTAGATGTAACGAAGGTTTGTAAAAGGAAAGAAGCAAAAGTTTCCATGTTTATCATACAATGTGGCAAAAGGAATTTGATTAACACCAATAATTCTTGAGGCCAAGTCGTTTGGAATAACTTCTTTGTTTCAAACATTTTATAATATACAGCTCTGGAAAAGTATTGGTGTTGGCCCAGATGTGCAGAATCCACATGTACCAGATGTGGGCCGGATCTGGGCCGGCAGTTCGGCTTGTTTGATGGCTTGTGGCCTTCCTCTTGTTCCTCTTGATCACATTCCTGAGGTTTTGAGTAGGGTTTAGGGGCCTCATTTATAACCGTTGCATACGCACAAAACATGCCCTGAAAGAGGCGTCGGCTACATTTTCGACGCATAAGTTAAAACATTGTATAAAAATATTCTTGTCACAGCCAAAATTTGCACAGCTTCATGCAAACTCTGACCCATGTGTACGAACATTTGAAGACGGCAGAGTTTGGCGACACCGATGGTGAGCTGGAGTCACCTTTAGACAGAACATTTTAAGAATATTATACATATACAGCAAGATAATGTGGCGTGGTGGGTTTTAATGATTAACTACAGAGAGGATTGCTTATCATGATAATAGCAAATTGTCTGAGAAAATATTGTTGTGCAAATAATTCACAATAAGGCCTATCTTTTTCCATTAAAAATATAAATGAGTTAAAAATACTATTTGGCCAGTGGAAAAGATTGAGAAAAACTTTCTCTGAGAAGAATTTTATATTATTCAAAAACAAGGCAAGGATACTAAATATTTTTTTAGCAATGTAATGTGACGGCAAATCTGTAACTCGTATTTTTCTAATGTCTTGTACTGTTAACCGTTGGATGAATATGTAAATGATATGTAAATGCCTTGCAAAACTAGGCCTTGTAAGCTCAATATATGGTTATTTCGGGGAGGACAATATTTCGCTGACTGGGGTTCATAAAGGAAATTTTGCGCAGGTTCTGGCATCTGCATGGTTTTATAAGTCTGAATATTTTTTACCACAACATTTTTGGCTTTCGGCACTTTTATTAAGGATCCTATGCACAGTTCAGACTGATCTCATGAAGTAGCGTGTGTATGACACGCCAATTCGTATTTCCATTTTTGGCGTGCTATCAAAACGCATAATCGCTTTTCAACGTGTTTATGAACGCTGTTGACTTAACGTTATTACTGTATCTATAAATATACGACTTACCTCAACCCCGTCCCTAAACCTAACCGTCACTGGGGTTAATGGCATTTATGACTGTTCCTTTACCATCCTAGGAAAAAAAAAGTTCGCTCCCCAGATGTAGTACATTTTGCTTCGTTTCGCGCGGACATTTGACGGCGTGTACAGACATGCGGAATCACTCGGACGTTAATGGCGTAGACATACGCGTGGATACACGCGGATAGCTCAAAATGCGTAGAGATAACACGGCACTTGACTCGAAAGTGGCGTGTATGTTTACGCAAAAGTTGGCACGGTTTTATAAATGAGACGATTGGGCTGGCCTTGACAGAGTCTTGATCTGGTGGTCCTCCATCCACATCTTCATTGACCTGGCTGTGTGGATTAGAGCGTTGTCCTGTGGGAAAAACAAATCCTTCGAATTGGGGAACCAGCAGAAGGAAGCAATTTTTCTTTCAGGATAACCTAGTTCAACTCTGTGACACAATTAATAGGCTACGTAGGGACAGAACCAAGTCCACCAAACCAATACAAGGCCAATCTTCTGGTCTCATCGCCACATTATTTCTTTGGCATTTGAGGAACTCTGTTTGGCATGACATAACTACAGATTGCTGAATTATTGAAAGGACTGCAACTTTGGAGCTCCCGAAGGCCTTAGGGACGTCTGTTCTGGGCATGTGGTTTTGGTTGACGGCCAATTCTGGCCACATTCATAGAAACCGATAGCTAAATGTAAGAACGGTTAGACAATGTAATTGTAACAACAAATGCAGTTTAGCTATTTACTGAAAATTATTTTGAAAACAACACTGATCATCGTTTGCATGATTTTGTAGATGCCAGTTCGATTTTTAAAACTTCTTTCCTCAATGTGGTGCTCGTGCCTCTACATAACTCTTCTTTTGCCATTTTGTTTTGCTGTCCGAACTTGATATTCGCTCGCTGAACTACAGGTGTATTTTGATTTATCTCACTCAGTCAGGAAGCTGCATTTCTTCTCCAGTACCTGGCCACCTCTCCAACGTTTACTTGAAAGCTAAAATGTGTTAGCTTTCACAGACAAACACCACATGCCACCTTGACTACGCTATAGCCTCCTCCTTTCATACATTTCAAAGCAAACACAATGAAAGGTGTGACATGACAGATTTGTGACTGACCCAGAAGCCTCTCTGTCTAGAGTGGGGATGGGTGTCGCTGCTTTGTTGCGGAAGAGCGCGATGAAAATGGGGGGATGGGAAAGGAGTGGAACTGGAAGAATGGTGGAGCCCGGCTAAGAATACACTGCAGTCCTCAGTAGCCCCTGGGTCCTAAAGCCCTCGGGATATTTCCCAAATCACTGAAATTAGCGAAGAAAATGTACCTCAGAATAGTCAATGCACTGTTGTATGAAGTTGTTTATCACCACAGTCCGTTCAAAACTTTATAGCTGTTAGGTTTGCTCTTGCTTGCCAAAAATCTCCCTGTATGAGGCCTTACACACTTATTGCCAATGATTGATGTACCAAATTATTCACGACAAGACTGTGAAATATTCACGTCGATTCACTTTGGAAAACGTGTTGATGTCACGGTTTAACCCCCTCACACGTGAAACTTACACATTTGCGTTAACACGTACACGCAATCACACAATCGCCTCTGCCATAACGACCTATTGGTTTTCATTAAACCGAGAAAAATGGAATTTTGTTTTATTGACGATCACTGAGAAATGTTCTATTATTTAAAATGCGAAAAACATTTATTATTTTCAAGGTGAAAAGGATTCATTTGCCTTTATCCATGGCGAAAAAATGAGTAAAACGTCTATTTTTCCGGCGTCCCCCAGTTCCTCGTTTAAGCAAAATGTACGCTAAAACAACGTATAACATCGACGTTAAACCACGTTAACCGTGTTAACCATAACTCGACCTAGTTCCGTTGCTTAGCAACGGGAAGAAACTCCTGTAACTTCAGTGCCATAGGTTAGCACCTTAGTGCTTACAGATTAGGAGACATTACTATGTGTTCGCTGCATTTGGAATGTTATACTTTTAATTCCGAGAAGAAAAATGTTAGAATACATTAATTATTTAACGTTACCCGGGTATTTTTCCCAGAATTTTCACAGCTGGAAAAACATACAAGTTTCAAGGCGATTGCGTGTAGAATAGGTCAACATCCGGGTATCGATCCACTGGAACGTGTTAACGCAAATGTGTAAGTTTCACGTTAAACCGTGACATCTACACGTTTTCCAAAGTGGACCAACGTGATTATTCCTCGTCTTGTCGTGATACCGGGTTGAATTATTACTTCAGTATTTGCAAGGTAGTGCTACATTGATATTAATCATACATCATCCATACAATTAAACACTATCTTTAAAAAAAATAGAATTAATTTAGGATTAGGATTAATTCAGCTTGAAATGCTGAGCATACACCCTCGTCTTAAACTATATTTTTATGTTTTTGAGACTATTATGTTTTTAAAAATTCTAGATTGGTCTACTTAAATTCAAATGCACACTAGGTTGTGATTCGCCATTGCTTTCTAGCATCTGCCATTTTAACGTGTTTTGCCATTAAAAAACCTGAAATCCCACACTAAAATCAAAACGTGGACTTTTTGTTAATCTGACCAATTTTATCTTTTCTAATCCATCCATTGCAGGCATAAATAAAGGATGTTGACTTCCCATCAAGTAGTATGAACAGGTGGTCGTTTTCCTCTGGGGATTTTTCACTCTTCTCCCTCCTGCGTTATGCTTCAGTTGCCAGCAATATGAGTGAACAAGACAAAAATACTCTTCTATTATGTCAACAAGACCTTTGGGATTATGTATTGCAGTTGGAGACATTAATGAGACCCCAGGTTTTAGTCTCTGGACAGTTGATTTTCTTCACGATTGACCAAGTAGAGAACCCTCTCAAAAACAACAGGTAAACTAACAAATGTGCCCATGCAGTGTTTTAGCAGACATCTTTATTGAACTGAAAACACCACAGTAGGCTTGTGCTGTCTAGGACGTAATCATGGTCTTTTATTTTTAGGTTTAGCCATATTGAAAAGTGTTGTGGCAACTTCCTTCAGCCAGGTAGTCTGTAGTTGTTGACTCATAGTAGGTAAACAAAGGGAGAGGAGGTCGACGCTACTGTCTATGCTAGTCGAGGAGGTTGGGTGTGTCTGTAGCGGCTGAATCCTGAAACAAACAAATAGAGATAAGGATAACTCATCTACAAATGTGTTTGACCAGTAGAAATGGTCAAAAAATTACAAGCACATAAGTTTTTCAATATTTACCCCAAATGGTTCTGCAAATGCCCTATGGCCGCTGTATAAAGGGTTTGGGATGGATACTAAAGCAGGGTTTCCACCACCTTTGGTGGAAGCACCATCTTCATCATCATTCTGTTAACGATAAATACGACATTACACTCATTCATCTTTAACCAGAATCAACATTGGCTTGGCTTTTCAGAGATGGCGAGAATTGAGGGATTTGAATTGTTGTGAAAGCAACGCGGAGATGTAATTTTTAGTACTTTACAGGTGAGTAAAGTATTTTATCAAACAGATAAATTGCCATGTAGCTCTCTGACAGGTTTCATTGTAAAGCATTATCTGTCGTGAAGGGTCAAATTCATCCGCACAGTCATAGATAGATAGATATAACACAGACTAGTAGAATTAGAGTCAAACATTCAGGTCAGGTTTGTGCAATGGTAAAGTGTCTTTGTTAAGTCAAGATAAATATCTGAAGCTCGATTTCGCCAACTTACCTTGAAGTACTGGAAGCGAAAGGCATCATTCTTGTGCTTGAAGAAATAGTATGCGAACCCAGCGACAATCCCAACAATGGCGAGCATAATCAGCACAGTGGTCACTGCGACACCGCTAGACTGTGAGATCGGAAGGACTGCTGGCACCTGAGAATTAGATTGTAAATTTCACTGTATGTAACACCATTAACGACTTTTATAATTAAAAATATCAATTGAGAATTTGTTTGTGGGGTCTATATTTTGACAAAGCTACGCTTGGCTGTCTACTACTATGTCTTCTAGACAGTACCCACTGCATAACCATCTTTCCTGTAGCTCTAACAGTTGGCTGTTGGAATGCCAAGGTCATGGGTTCGATTCCCAGGGAAAGCAAGAACTGATAAGAATGTATAAATGTGTACCTTTAAAATGCAATGTAATTCGCTCTGGATAAAAGCGTTAGATGCATAAATGTAAATGTCTACTACTAATATCATGGCAAACAGGATGTTGACTTGCTTTAGCTAGCCTGCTGAAATTTTAGATATTTTGAGATTAAATTTAAGAATGGACAGACAGACGGATGGATGGATAAAGGGACCAGTGGGTGGATAGATAGAGGGATGGATGGATGGGTGGGTGTGTGGGTGGCTGGATAGAGGGATGGATGGGTGGATGGATAGAGGGATGGATGGGTGGGTGGATGGATAGAGGGATGGATGGGTGGGTGGATAGAGGGATGGGTGGGGTGGATAGAGGGATGGGTGGGTGGATAGAGGGATGGATGGGTGGGTGGATAGATGGGTGGATGGGTGGGTGGATAGATGGGTGGGTGGGTGGGTGGGTGGGTGGATAGAGGGATGGGTGGGTGGCTGGACAGAGGGATGGATGGGTGGGTGGGTGGGAGGATAGAGAGATGGGTGAGTGGGTGGGTGGATGGCTGGCTGGATAGAGGGATGGATGGATGGATGGGTGGTTAAAGGGATGGATGGGTGGGTGGATAGAGGGATGGATGGGTGGGTGGGTGGGTGGCTGAATAGAGGGATGGATGGGTGGGTGGGCGGCTGAATAGAGGGATGGATGGGTGGTTGGAGAGAGGGAGGGATGGGTGGGTGGGTAGATAGAGGGGTGTGTGGGTGGCTGGATAGAGGGATGGATAGATAGAGGGATGGGTGGGAGGATGGATAGAGGGATGGGTGGATTGATGAGAAGTGTAAAACATAACTGCTGCAATCTAAACCATTGGTGTTAATGCAATTACCCATGATCCTCTAAATGAATTCTGCCTGTACATCCACAAAGCAAAGCAGTTCTCCAATATGCTCCAATATTAATATGCTCCATTGTACTCATACAAAAGTGGCCACTTACTGGAACAGGTGGAGCTCTCAGAGGCCCATCGATGACATGGATCAGACCATTGATGGCTGGAATGTTCCAGTCCAATATAATCTTCTTATTCACCAGTTTTAGGCTTTGAGAGTTCTGTGGCAACCAATAAAACATGCAGATTGCTTGACATTGTCTAGAAAGCGATCCCTAAGCGGTGTAAAGCTGCGTGGGTTGGTTTACCTCATCCTGACTGGTGGAATTGGAGAGAATCGTTACAATGAGGTCGGAGCCCAGGCGAGACGGGATTACAGTGTTGTGCTTCATGTCCTCGTAGTAGTGCAAACTATTGGTGCTAGATATATGATACTGCAAATCCCTCCATGATAAAGTCTGAAAAAGGACACAAACTGAATTAAGGCCAGCAGAGAAAGAGCGTGTCCAAATGGTTCCTTCTTTTCTTTGTTACTCATCCACAAAAATGTTCATATGAGAATTATTGTTGGCTTATATTGATAATCACCTTGTTTACAGAGAAACCGCCGTTATTGGGTACAAAGAGTGTAATGTTTAACGATTTGTCGGACAAGGACTTCAGCAGGTTCTTGCCCTCCTCTCCATCCTCGGCGTACTTCAGTAAAGTCTGTAGAAGGAAACCGACAGGAAACATGACTTTATTGTTATGAAATTAGAGGAATGTTCCTTGTTGAATATATTGCTGAATTTCTATTGGCTGGAATTGAGTGACATCAAATCTATTCACTTCAGTTATTTTTCATTGCTTAGTTTTTCAACTCTTTAACCAAAAGTATTAAAAACAAAATGTTTTTTGGGGAACATCCACTGTCCATCCCGTTAGTCTTTTGCTTTTAATTAGAAAAGCCAGTTCCTTGATGACATCATCCTACGGGAAGTGGCATTATTTTGGAAGGGAAACAACAGCACAAACATCTGTTTTAGCAATGGATTCAGTACATTTTGTGATGTTTTGTAAGCTGGATTCCAAAAACATTCATCTTGTTTGATCAAATTCCTCTTTGACTTACTTGAGCGTTTTATTTCCCTCCTTTTAATTTCCTTGACACTGGGTAGATAGAAGTTGTATTGTATTTTAAAATTAAATTATATGTTATAATTAATGTTTAAATGACTGACCAGGAACATATTTCAGAATTTTGGGGTCAGTAATATTTTAACGTTTTCAAAAGACGTCTGTAATGCGTCTATTTTTTGAGACGCCGCCGTGTTTACGGACTTTTTTTTTAAAACGAGGAAAAAAAAGACATCGGCCAGGGAAAGCTTTGGCTTTGTGTGGATGTGGCCTTAAAGTCTTTACTATCTCTTTTGATCAATTTAATGCGTCCTTGCTGAATAAACGTACTAATTTCAGTCAGAAAACCCCAATCTTTTGAACAGTAGTATAAATACTTGAGTTTGGTGTTGTGTAGTAGTGTAGTTTGAGGTCACTTACTGTGTAAAACACTGAAAAATTGGTAGTGGAGGCAACAACAGAGGCCAAGTCTCCATTACAGAATTGCCCGCTTCCAACATATCCAGGTCCACATTCACAAGACACTTCTGTATAAGAGAAAAATGTCCGTCATTTCACATCAAGACTGCTTAGATTCTGTAAAATGTTAAATTACATTTTAAATTAGAAGCATTTCCTGACCATTCATCCTGTAGCAGTACGCATCGTACGGCCAACTGGCGTTGACTGGATCTTTGTACAACACAATACCGACATGATTGTCTCCACATTTAGCAGAGGGAAACCGGATCGGATAGCCCACTTTCATCCCGTCAATCCATCCTGCCACACATAGATGCATTCCCAACTGGAACAAAAGAAAAGCTTTAGTTTATAATGGATCCAGCCAGTAATTATCCAGCCATTACTCCAGTTTTCACCGTCACATGATCCTTCAGAAATCATACTAATATGATTTGGTGCGCGAGAAACATTTGTCATTATCAGTCATTATCAATGTTTGATAACAGTATTCATATTTTTGTGGAAATGTGATTTTTGATTAATGGAAAGTACTACAAAAAGCTTTATTTCATAGTAAACTAACAAAACTGCATGAGATTTATTTTAGAAAATCAATTGACTAGTGATAAAGAAAAACATCATCCAAGATTTCCTAATTTTTGAAAAATTTTCCCCTCACGCAAATGTATGATTTAATAAATAGTATGTATGATTTAAAAAGTGCAAAATTGTTTGCAGAACTGCAGTAAGCTGCATCACATTTACCATTTTCATGCGCGAAATTCAATTTCAATAGGAATCGGAGTTTCGCAGGAGGGCGAAATGGTTCCCCATGCAGTTTTTGCTCATATTCAAGTTGGTCATGTGACTTTGATGTGTGAGCTGTGATTCGTTCATTGACAATAGACATTTGTCGCAGCGATATTGTTTGGCACCTTAAGCTCAAAAGCTGTTGCTGTTTCGAGACCGTAAATGCAGGATGTGTGCAGTCGTAAATCAGGGTCAAATGTCACCTGTTGCGCATCAGACAGCTGCGAGAACGTAGCAAGAGTGGCTCCCTCAGCCTTACAAGCTTCCTGGGCTCGGATGAAATCCAGTTTATACTTCCCCTCAGAAGAGCGCAGGTGGAAAACACCTGCAGTTTTTGCTGAAACGCAAGAACGAAAGCCTTTGTATCAGGACAAAGCATTGGTCAATTTTGAGATTTTGGGCTATTTGGACAGTTTTTAGATCAGTGGAATCAAAGCATTTATTACACTTTATCAACTTGTGTCTGTAGATTTCAATTACAATACACATCTTTACAAGCCGCGCAAGCCAGCACTTTGTGTACTGGCTTAAATACTTTTTTAGATCGTAAATTGTCATACTGTGGAAATGAAGGTCTTTGCATATCGCTTTGGGGTCGCAGCCGCCGTTGTCCTCCAGACAGCGGTCAACAGGGGGCACCACTTTCTCCAAGCACTGGATTCCGTTTCCCACGTACCCCGTGAGACATTCGCAGCGCCTCTTGTTCTGCCACAAGGTAAATGTTACACAACAGCTCTCGCCAAATAACAACAATAAAAAGCTAAAGTTCCACGTACGGGTCCGGTAAAAATGCATTCCGCGAAATCGCTGCAGCCACCGTTGACCTCCTCAACACATCGGTTGATGGGCTCGCAGATGCGTCCGTCTCCAGAGTGTCCGGCCCGACAGGAACAGTTGACGTTGATACCGGTCTGCAAACAGTCTGCTTCTTCGTGGCAGCCTCCGTTATATTCACTGCAAAGATCCGGAGCTAAAAAAAAGCCAAAATGTTGGATGAAATTTAATTTTATCCATTGGGAAGCATCCACAATAACAAGTCTACGAATGTGTACACTTCTTGTTTTCCATTACAAATACGTGTTAATTCTTAAATCAAGATACATTTACTTTGAAGGAAAATTTTTATATATATTTTTTTATAAAACAAGACTTAAAGCTGCAGTCCGTAGCTTTTTTGGGGTTAAAAATTATCCAAAATACATATTTGAGAAAATACATAACCAGCCAGTGTTCAACGCTATCGCTATCTGCTTGCCATAGTTCGATTCAAAGCGGTAAGCTTGTAATAATCTTTTTAATTCCAGTGGTACTGGTGGATTTCCGCGGGAGATTCGACAAATTTCTATAGCGTCATTTCCGTCAAATCTGTACACATAAAGAAGAGTCTCGGCTATATTGTCGGCTATATTGCGCGTGAGGATGTTGGAGGTGATATAATTAAACGTATTAATTTGATGGCGGATCCAGAAAAACAGATTCACCCGTTGTAAAATACAAAAGACTGCCACACAGTCTCCTCAAACATTGCGTTCATCCACGCTGTGCCATGTCGAGGGTGTTGAAGTACAACTCACGTAAAGTTGATAATTCCGCCAATGACTGCAATTGCAGATTTCGAACAGAGATGGCGACAAAGAGGAAAAACGCCAGACTGCAACTTTAAGACTTAATATCTTAAGTGAATTTATGGCAATAGTACATTTGAATTCAGAATAGACATCTTACTAGACTTACATCTTATTCTAGTCTAAAGACCCGTTCACACCAACATAACAACATATGTTCGCAACAACATAACAAGAGTATGCGCTTCGAATAAACAGAATGATATTGCTTTTATAGCTATCGTTCTTGTTCTTAATACAATAGATGTGATTTACAACCCACCCGTGCAGTTGATGCCATCTCCTCCATAGGGCGGCACACATTCACACTGATTATTAGGGAGGCATACTGCGTTGAGACCACATGCGGGAGAGCAGACCGGCTTGACCTCTGTGAAATAACAGGGAAAAGAGAGTGTTGGTTGAAAAATGCTATAAACAAACAACAAAATGCACTTGATAGAAAACCAGAAATTGTACATTTAAATTTATGAATTGCTGCAAAAAAAATCTTGTTTTCCATTTTAAAGATAACTGAACTTGTTTCAAGGTAATATATTTATTAATCATTATGAAATAAATACTTTAAATATATAAGAAATGTGTTTATTTTTCATAAACCAATATACTTTTTTCTTGTTTTTTTGTATAAACATCACAAAATCTGGTTTCATTTAATATCTTCAAAATGTAAACATTTTATAAAAATACATTTACAAAGTCTTGTTCTAAATACTTTTTTAAGAACCTAAAATATTGAAGATTTTTTTTGTTTGCAGAATAGACTTCCATTGTAAGTGTGTAATTATATAGAGCCCATAAAGTGACATGGTGATGGAAAAAAACATGAGATGGGGAACGCAAACATTTTGAGAGCGAACGCAAAGTTTGTCGGGGAACTCAAATATTTTGCAAGCAAACACAAATTTCTTGGGGGAACGCAAATTTTTTTAGTGAATGAACGCAAAGTTTTTCGGGGGAACAAATATTTTGCGGGCAAATGCAAAGTCTCTCAGGAGAACGCAAACATTTTGAGAGCGAACGCAAAGTTCCTTCAGGGAAACGCAAATATTTTACTTGTGAATGCAAAGCTTCTCAAGGGAATGCACAATATTTGTAAAAAACAAAACATTGACATAATTTTCGACCCATCTCATATTGTTTTCCTCCACCATGTCCCTTTTAGGGGCTCCCTTTAAGGGCCACCATGTTGATATTTGCCAACAATTCATTTATTTTCGTTGTTGAACAAGTCAAAAACATTTTCTGTGGTAATCTACGCAGATTTCGTCTCATATTTAACCCCAAACATATCTTAATAATTCCAATACAATCAATACAGTTTTTCATGTGAAGCCTGCTCTTACCGATTTTGGATTCACAGTATTTACCAGTCCACCCCTCTTGACAGAAACAGCTGCCGTCACCATCCAGACCGTCCTCACACTTGCCATTGAGGGTGCAGTTACATGCTGTGAGAAAAAAATGATAAATTGTGAATTATAGCTGTTAAAACAAAGTATAGTACAACTACCATAAAAATACAATTCAATTTAAACAAGTCATCAGTCTGCAGTACCCCGTGAACTTACCCTTACCCTTTTGAAAAATTCTCTAATTTTCTTCTTTAACGCATAAACCTCACTATATTTTTTTAAAGAACAAAAACTATTCGAAAAGTGTGAAAACTGACAAAAATTTCAATCAAAATAGTACCAGCCAACTTGTCAGTAGCTCTATTTTATCTTTTAATTTCTACCTACAGTAAATTTTGGACCCGGTTCCTTCAAATTATGTAGTACTCTGGATAATTATACTTATAGTTCGGTTGTTCTGATTGGCCTGTTCACTTAGTCTTTACCAATGCTTGCGCAAATAAGGAATTGGACTGTTTAGAAATAGATAACGTTTTTAAAACAGGGCTGACTGAATGGGTTACCTGTGCAGTTTGGCCCAAAGTGATTCCTTTCACACAGCTCACAGCCTGTGCCAACAAAACCCCTGTGACATTTACATATTCCTGTGCCGGTGCGCCCGTCATCGCAGTCTCCATGCTCTCCACACGGCGCCTCGAGACCACCAGGACACACTAAACCACAAACCAACACAGTTTTACACTCCAACAGGCTGCATCATTTCATGCAGCATTTGTTCAATTCTCACCTTGACAGTCTCTTCCGAAGTGGTTTTTACAGCACTTTGCATCCCACGTCATTTTCGTACATACCCGATTACAGCCAAGCCAATCTCTGTAGGAGTTGTATCCGTAACCGTACGAGTACAAACCGTAATAACTGGGCCGTCTGTGCATGTAGGGTGAGTAGGGTCGTCTACATATGCTAGTTCTGTTCTGTAAGAAGAGATGGGTCTGGATCAATGCATGCTGCATTTGTATATGCATAAGTCAATGAATACTAAATATTTGTTAATGCAACAGAACCAGAAAATATAGAAACAAGTCAATAAAACATCATTAAACCAAAAAATAACAAAAATTAAGTCCCGCCTGTTTAAGTTTCGCTAAAGCAACACAAGCAAAAAATATCAATGAAGTGCTGACTGCTACAAATCAACAAGATGATGAGTTACACTCACTGTGTCCTCTGATCCGATGGGACAACGGGGTGGCACACCGCAAGAACCGCAAATTCCCTAAAAAACAAACAATGTTATAACAACGTTAGGAAAGCCAATGTGTTTTAATGTTCAAATCACGATGAAGCAAGCTTGTGCCAGTAGTGGAACTAAATCGAACCAAAAAATAACTAGATTTTTTCCAATTGTGCGTTACTTTTTATTTCGTCTCATTTTTCGTGATATAAATAATCTCACTTAAATATCGAAGAGCGTGAACATTATTTTAGTCTCAAATCAACAAGTTTTGTACCTTTATCTCTACGCTTGCAAAGTCATCGCAGCGAGCACCAATGCTCGGCGGCTCCAGAAGCTGGTCAATCCCATGAGCGATTCCTGAAACGAACCGCATGTTTCGCGCTACGATTCTGGCGTTGTTTCCATTGATTAAGATGTCGCCCTGAAAATCAGTCAATGAGACGTGAGCAAATTTACATTCAAATGTCTAACAATAAAACGCCAATGAATGAAACACTTCATTCATTAAGTCACAATGGTGCAGGATGTAGTTCCCAATCTCATATTTATCAGGATGAGTTAGCTAAATTGGCTTATGTCAAGACAAGTTTGAAACCATACAGCCGATTTTCTGATATTTAGAAGAATATCAGTAACCAGATAGTTTCTGGTCTCATTGACTTCCATAGTAGGAAAAAAAATATACTATGGAAGTCAATGAGACCAGGAATTGTCTGGTTACTGATATTCTTCTAAATATCAGAAAATGGTCTGAACACATTCGAAAAACGGTAAAACCCAACTGTTTAACTCTGGGGGAGTGGTAAAACGAGCCTATTTCCAAAAAAAATGGAGTATCCCTTTAATATTTCCAAAAATAAATGTTCTGTTCCACAAATGTTCATTCCAGAAACTAGATTTGATTTTGTAGGGTCTTGACCCATCAGACAAAGGTTTATGAAACTCCAAATGAAACTAACACAAGGGCAGAAACAGTGTCATGTTACAGGGCTGATAAGGAGATTTTACGACCTCCACAGGAATGTGGCCACGTGCACAAGAGAGAGACAATGGGAAGACAATGTTTTGCACTTTGCTGCATTAATCATAGATTAACTGAACTATAAATGAACATGCATCATAGCATTGTGTAAATGATTTACCGTCTTGTGTACTATTATTATGGTATGTACCTTGGTATACAACCAACTAACGATCAATTACCCCTTTTCCACCGAAAAAAGAACTGGTTCGGAACTGGTGCTGGTTCAAAGTTGGTTCGGAGTTGGTTCAACTTGCGAACCTGTTCAGAACCGGTTTGCTTTTCCACTGACTAGAGCGCCCAGGGAACGACGTCTTTACGTCACTGTGTACGTCGCTTGCAAGTACATTGCTTTGGGATTAACTCGTGTACCAAGAAAACTTTAAAAACAATTGAAATATGTAAGTCTTTTAATCTTTTCGTTTGATATGTAATCTTTTCTGATTAGTTATGTACCCCTGTCTTGTGTATTTTATTCTTTCCATTAATTTGTTCTAGAGCCAGACCGATATATCGGCCAGCCGATATTATCGGCCGATATTGGCATTTTCCATAATATCGGTATCGGCAGTTTTAATGGCCGATAAATGAATATTTAAAAAAAAAAAAATAAAAACAGACGAAACACGCTTTAATCATCTCTCCTTGGCCTGTTATATTGAAAATGTATGTTTTATAATTTGCAGTATGATGTTATCTATTGCTAAATTATGGCTCATCATAGACTAGCTAACCACAAAGCTAGCTAATGCCACTATCATCAGTGGAAGACCGCTAACGTTAACATTAATGAGCTTGGAAGCCACAATGAACTTTTTCTGCCTAAATAAAGTAATGATTACCATATTTATAACTAGCATATCTCTAGTTACAGTCCCTGCGTTGTAAAATGTAAGTTATACTTGCGAGGAGTGAACATTTAAACATAGAGAAAAAGTATCAAACATATCTTGTGCAAAAAAATTAGCTTTTCTTTTGCACGTGTGTGAAATCCAACAATATTTAATAAAAAAAAAAAATATATATATATATCGGCCGATATATCGGAATATCGGATTTTAAAACCCAAAAATATTTGTATCGGTATCGGTCGGGCTCTAATTTGTTCTATATCGTTTTCTTCTTTGCTTATGTTTCAAAATATATAAATAAAAACGCTTGCGTGTTTCTGCAGTTTCTCCTGGCTTTGCGATGGTCAGAAAAAATGTTTAGAACGCATCTAAACCCGCCCCAGCCCCCGACGTAAACGTGACGTGCTAAAAGAACGGTTCTAGTCCAGCAAAGAGTCGGTGCCGCTTTGGAACCAGTTTTCCCGGCCGCGAACCGGTTCTTTGGCTGTCGAAACACAAAGAACTGGTTCGCGCGCAGGCACCGGCCCCGAACCGGCTCTCAAAATGCTTTGGTGGAAAAGGGGCTAATGTAACCTCACCTGTATCATGCCTCCTACCTAATTAATCCTCATTTAATGA
This sequence comes from Cyprinella venusta, assembly GCA_038021265.1. NCBI lineage: Eukaryota > Metazoa > Chordata > Actinopteri > Cypriniformes > Leuciscidae > Cyprinella > Cyprinella venusta. The sequence goes on from CM075887.1 coordinate 3,911,646, forward strand.
CTCACGCTTTGACGTACATCACCTTCTTCTAGAATGCAGTGTGGATGTGTTATATCTTTCTGACCATTAATGAAGGTACAACCATGCTTGGCACAAAAATTCCCACTCGGACAATTCACCTTGCTTATTGGTCCAGTCAACCCTTAGGGGTTGGATCTTTCTCAGGCTTTATAGACATTATTCCTCCTCCAAATACTTACAGTTAAATCTTTGTTGCATTTGAAGGTGAGCTCGGAACCAATCAACGTTTCCATGCTTTTCTCAGCAGGAAGAGCAACAGCAACTACCTGGAAACATACAACCAAAACAGTTTTGGGACTATTAAAAGAAGGTATTATGGCAGTACCATGGTACAGTGACGCTATCAAATGGTATTATGTAAATGTTTTAAATCATTTCACAGAATTCATTTAGGGTTGAGTCTCATTTACACTCTGGTCGCGGACTATGTGAGCTTTGAGGTAGGCTTGTAGTTTATCACGATGGTCTTCACTGTACAGCCATTTCTTCCTATCCTCAGGGAGTCTGTTAAAAACGTCATCCGTTGGCCAGAACATGGTGAACGGGTAAAAGGTTGGATATTGCACCACATGCATCAGTTCCGCATCCTGTGTAGATAAAGACATGACAGGCAAGATATTGTAAGAATAATGCATCTGGATGGATAACCAAAAAGATCTGAATCTACAGCAAAAATATGACCTGCAGGAGCTTGCTGAAGATTTTGAAGCCATATTGTTCAGCAGCTGCTGTAATGTTCAACTGCAACATAAACTGAGTTTCACTTTGTGGAATGATATTTTCATTAATTTTCACTTAAAGAAAAATGGTTGGCATACATACAGTAGTGTTGATCTCTGCCTTGCCCGTTAGTTCGTTCGGAAAGAGGACCTTGTCAATAACATGTATGACTCCGTTGGAGCACTCAACATCACTGGTGATGATCTTTGTATTGTCATTGATGTACACAACACCCTGAGAGACGAAGGCATATGGTTAAGATCAACTTTTCCAATTAGGGGAAATGATTTCCAGAGACATTTTTTCACCTTTGTAAGGGAAATTGTTGTAATCATCTAATTAAATGAATCTGTTGTCTTTTGTATGTAAAATTAGATGTATTCAATTCAATGAATCAATCAGAATACTATAGTCTGTTGGCAATAAAATGTTAGACCTCCACAACAGTCATCTTTACGCTACAAACATGGCATTGGAATAATTTTTTGGCCTTAGTATCTTGAATTTGGAAGGCATTTTTGTTCATTTTGGTGGCATTTTCCCCAAGCCACTGTTGATTTATGACCTTAAACTAGGGATACTCCACTTTTTTGGAAATAGGCTCATTTTACAGCTCCCCCAGAGCAGTTGAGTTTCACCGTTTTTGAATCCATTCAGCCGATTTTCTGATATTTTGAAGAATATCAGTAACCAGACAGTTTCTGGTCTCATTGACTTCCATAGTAGGAAAAAAAATATACTATGGAAGTCAATGAGACCAGAAACTGTCTGGTTACTGATATTCTTCTAAATATCAGAAAATCAGCTGAATGGATTTGAAAACGGTAAAACTCAACTGTTTAACTCTGGGGAAGTTGTGAAATGAGCCTATTTCCAAAAAAAGTGGAGTATCCCTTTAAATCGAAGGAAAAATTCAATGTTGAAAATATAAAATGTGTTTGAAACTTCAAGTACTCACATCTCTAACGCTGAAGCGTAATTTGTATCCGCTACTGGTGACAACTTCTTTAACAGATTTGAGGTCTGACGCACGCAATTCTTCACAACTGACAATGTGGTAACGCAGCAGGTCTGACATGTGACTTGAATTCATCAATGCTTCAACCTGTGGAGTCTGTCATGACAAGAAATTATATGAAATAACAATAGAAAAGAGTTTTTATTGATTTGTGCAAATGCATGCTTCGCAATATTGCATGCATTTAACTTTTAACGCAACTTCGAAAAACAATATTTATTATGCATACTTTTAATATCTAATCAATACCGATATATATTAAAAAGTCTCTTCTTAACTTCTTGAATATCAGGTGACATCAGGTTAGGTAAGCAAACTTCTTAGCAAAGGCAATGAACTGACTTATAATGTTATAATGTTTTTGTGTGATGCAGTTTGTGGGGGCGGAACATACCGAAAAATTAGCGACATAATCGTCATGAGGAGCAAACACAGTAAAAGGTCCTTGACTGTACAAATCTCGGACTCTCGTTACCTATAACATAGACATATTTCACATTATCATTGTAAATATATTTCAAAGACATCAATAAATTAGCTAGTTTAAACTCACTTACACCTAAACGTGTCCGCAACCATGATGCCTCACGAATACGAAGAAGCTCCTACAGTAAATTGAGAGATTCATTTTAAAAGCAGAAGTTGTTGTTTATCATGTTTGGTAAATCATTATATTTAACCTAAAATGATACTAACTCTACTGACAGTCCCTGCGCACTTAAAACCATCTCCTTTGTAGCCAATATAGCATGAGCAATTACGTTGCCCATCGCCGAGGTATCTACAAAGAGCATTAACACTGCAGTCGCCATTATTCTGTAATATAACAAAATAAAAATTATTGCATGAGAAAACACCTTATAGGTTTAAAACATTTTGCCATAATACTGTCTTTGAAATCTGTTACCTTCCGACAAGGATTAACTGCCAAACATTTACGACCATAGGAAGTAAAACCAGCCTTGCATGCACATGCAACCTGTAACAAATGTAATGCATAACATTTTAATGTTCACTTCTTAACGTTAACACCTGTTATTAGGCATTAACTAAAATTGGTGACACAAACCCTGTTTGGTCCGATTTTCATGCATAAAGCATTTTTGTCACATCCTCCATTGTCCACTAAGCAGGCGTCCAAATCTGTAGTGAAAACACAATTACACAAGTTTAAAAAAGCAAAACAATGCAAAACTGATAATTGAGCCCAATACAGAGCCCTGAGGCACACCCTAAGCACATGCACATGAAATGGTAAATAAAACATAATAATGCTAATTTGAATACTAAATTAACATCAAAGAAACCATAGGCAGCAGACCAACAACAACACTATAGGAATCAGAACAATTTAAAATGCTAAACAAAAATAAAAATGTTGTACAGATGCATTGATGGACACGTCAAATCTAAAAAAAAACAACGAATTTCATTATATTCATTCTATCCATTTGGATATTACAGGAAGTGAATCACTCTTTTACCGAGACACACAACCCCATCACCAATGAAGCCAGCATTACATGCACAGCTCCGTTCACCAGGCGATGTTTTTGTGCAGTTTGCATTTGAGGAACACCCTCCATTTTCTGTGGCACACGGGTCGAGTTCTGTGGAAAGCGTACGCAAAGCATTTACAACAAGACCAGGAATGTGTATTAAGAAAGTAAACAGGGTGAAAACCTTCAGAAATAGACAAACCTTGGCAAAAAGTCCCATTACCCTTATAACCAGCGGTGCAGTAACAAGTCGGAGGAGTTCCTGAAGCTCCTGAGATACAGCTGGCAGAATAATATTTTACTATAAACACTAATGAATGTGTTAAAGTGCCTTTTTTGTATATTTTACATACTTACTTTGCATTGACATCACAAACTCCACCACAGGCATCATCAACCACCGCTGCAAAATAAATAAATGTATGACATTAAGTGCATTAAGGTAAGAAACATGCGATCTGACCAGAGGTGTCAAGTAACGAAGTACAAATACTTCGTTACCTTACTTAAGTAGAAATTTTGGGTATCTATACTTTACTGGAGTAATTATTTTTCAGCCTACTTTTTACTTCTACTTCTTACATTTTCACGCAATTATCTGTACTTTCTACTCCTTACATTTTAAAAATAGCCTCGTTACTCCCATTTAATTTCGGCATTTTTGTCATTCCGTCTTGTCGTCATTAAAAAAAAATATGACCAATAACACACACGGAGAACAGATCTGAGTCCCGCCCCCTGAACATACATCGCTAAACTGATTGGCTTTGAGTTTTCTTTCTAACTTGTGAGAAGCTGTTGTTATATTTGGTTGTGCGACGCGGCAAAACTCCTCCGACGGAAACCTAGATATGTGGTAAGTGACTGAGAAATCAACTGTTTTCTTCTCAAGAATACGGGTCAAATCGCGTCAATTATTGATTTGGGGACAGCTGTTTTTACAATACCGTATGACAATCGCGGGATATGTGTGTGGCAAAGATAATCGTTAGTGTGTGTGTGAGAGAAGAGGAGAGGAGAAGAGTGTGTTGTGAGATAGAGAGAGTTTGTGTGTGAGAGGGTGAGTAAAGAGAGAGAGAGAGAGAGAGAGAGAGTGTGTGTGTGTGTGTGAGAGAGAGAGAGAGAGAGAAAAGAGGAGAAGAGTGTGTTAGTGTGGGATAGAGAGAGAGTGGGATAGAGAGAGAGTGTGTGTGTGTTTGCAACCTTATACTGTATTATAGGTTCAAAATATCCCCACAAAGATGGCAATATTCGAAATCCTTGTCCTTGTGGGGATTTTTTTTAATTGTAAAAATGCAGAAAGTTTTCTGTGCTTCATGAAACACATGGTAATGCTCAGTAGTACACATAAATAGTTACTACTGAGCATGTATTTGCATCGTACTAAAATTTAAATAAAACTGAAATTTATTTTCTATGGGCATATAACCAGCTGAAACAGGTAGTCTAGACTAGTGCATCCCAAAATTTTCAACTAACATTTTATTATACAATTATAGTCATTATGGCCTTTAGAAAACGTTTTATTATTATTATTATTATTTGTGAGGTGATCGGCCCCTGTGACGCAGTCTAAGCTTTTGTCCTTAAAGGAATAGTTCACATTGAAATTAATTGTTTGGTATGTTTTATCTTACCTCAAGGGCATCCAAGATGTAGGTGTCTTTGTTTCCACAGCATTTTCAATTTTGATATTTTTAGGTCAAACCGTTCTTGTCTGTCAGTCATATAATGGAGGTCTATGGTCACCACCTCAAAGAGCATGCACAGAGAAGTCCAGATTAAACATGATTCAATGACTCGTAAATGTAAGTACACATTGATGGGCTAAGACACTAAACGGGCGGTTTGTGTGAAAAAACGAACAGTGTTTATGTAAGGGTTAATGCCCGACGAGGTGTCCGTTGTCAGGTTTTAATGGACGACGGCGAGGCGTAAACCGGCCGACGCGCAGCGGAGGCCGGTTGCCTCCGCCGAAGTCCATTAAAACCTGACAACGGACACCTCGGAGGGCATTAACCCGCTTATACCATGGTCACTTGCCAAATAAAACATTTTTAAAACATAAGTTTATATTTTAATTAGGCTAAATCTAGTTTTTACAAATAATAACTTGCCTTGCTTGACTGTTTAGCAACCGGAGATATTTATAGTCCGCTTAGCTCGTATCCCTTCAGGTTCACAAATGCATTTTTTTTTTCATGAAACACAAAGGTAGGCATAGTTTTTTTTTTATTACACATAAAACAATTAATCAAACAACAATAAAAAAACAATTAGCTCTGAGCTCCAGCGATTTGCGCTTAACGTTATAGAGGGCAATAAATTAATCAGATCATCAGATCAGAGGGTCATTTGCCTCAGGCTCCTTAGGCTTGAGACGCTGTAACGTTGAGCCTTCTCCTGCCTTGGTTGTCTAGACAGCTGCGTAAAACTCCCGCAGGGTCTCATTCAGGGGCGCGTTTCCCGAAAGCATCGTTAGCCAACTATGGTCGCAAGTTCCGTCGTTACCAATAGAGTTCAATGGAGCAGAGCAGCAGCGGTGTAATTTTCTCCGTTTTATTTACTTTTTTTTCTTTCATCAGCAGCACACCAGTCGTCAAAGTTGCCATATTCTCCATAAATGTTAAAAGAAATAGCACGAAGTCGCTCATTGTTGTATTAGGCTATAATAATATCTAACGTTAGATGATAGAGCATGTGACTGCCTGCCTGTTGCTATGGTTACTCACAGCCGTTGTAGGCAGCGCATTTATTTATTAATTTCGAATGGTAAACAGGCAGTTTCACCGGAACTACTTTACTAGGTGTCCTATATCACTTTTTAACGGACACCCTGCAGCCAATCAGAATCGAGTATTCACCCAGACCATGGTATAAATCGTTTTACCTCTTGTAACCACAGCCACGTCCAATTGATCTGAAGGAAACTTCCGAAATCTCGATGTGAACAATGAGTGACGTACACACGCAAGCGATCACTTCCGGTGCATGTGCAGAGCGAAGCGGCCTTGCCTTCAGATCAGTTGGACATGGCTGTGGTTACACGAGGTAAAACGATATAAATACTGTTCGTTTTCTCGCACAAACCGCTCGTTTCGTGTCTTAGGCCATCAGTGTGTACTTACATTTACGAGTCATGCTCTTTGAGGTGATGACCATAGACCTCCATTAAATGACTGACAGACAACACCGGTTGATCTAAAAATATCAAAGTTGAAAATACTGTGGAAACAGACACCTACATCTTGGATGCCCTTGAGGTAAGCTAAAACACACCAAAAATTTATTTCAAAGTGAACCATCCCTTTAAAGGAATTTTTTCCTTACATACTTTTACTTTTTTACTTTAAGTAGTTTTTGAAACCAGTACTTTTATACTTTTACTTGAGTAAAAAGCTTGAGCTGATACTTCAACTTCTACAGAAGTATTTTTAAACCCTAGTATTTATACTTTTACTTAAGTAATGAATGTGAATACTTGTGACACCTCTGGATCTGACACAAAATGTTGCCATTTGAGCTTAATACTGACCAACAGAGCAATTCACTCCCTTCCAACCTTTGAAACAAACGCATTGCCCATTTCCCTCCATACCGTCCAAACATTTGCCATGTTCACAGTGACATTCTGCCGAAAAAAAAAAATTGTTTAAACAACAAAAAAATTGCTCATACACTGTTGTTTCAAGATTTGTTATCACATTTTTTCTTTTGTCAAATCAACTTAAATAATTTATTTAGTTTGAGATAACTCATTATTTTGAGTTTCTCCATTGTATTAACTCACTTTTTCCAGTTCAATCAACTTAAAATTTTAAGGCAACCAGGTTACTTACTTTTTTAAGTTAAACCAACAATATTTTTTTACAGTGCACACTGTACCAAATGTTACCTGACTTGCAGTCTTGTCCATATCTCCCAGGTTCACACATCTCACAGGACGTCCCATGGAAGCCCTCTTTACAGAGACACTCCCCGCTGCCGAACAGCCCGTCCTGGCATTGACCGTTGTTGGAGCACCAGTTATCCACAGTCCCAGGACATTTTGAGCAATCATGCCCGAAATATCCTGGACAGCAGGAGTGGCTCTGGAAGGAAAGTTATTATGAGGTGTGAATCCGAATCATCTTCAAATCTGAATTTAAATGTGTAAACCCGACCAGTCTAGCACACAATACTCCAGTCGATAAAAAACAACATTTCTAGCTCTGTGATCTTGATTTAACACATGTTTTGTTCCGAAATGTGTCCAAATAGAAGTATAGCTTACATATTCAGTGTTGCCACAAGTGGGCGCTATAGAAGAGACTATTATAATCTCTTCTTCTATGGTTAGTTTTTTTCTTTCAGGTCAATGAATGTCAAGATGAAGCAACGGTTTGAAGTCAGTTAAAGTATGTTAAACTGTCAACATGTTTACAGTGATGAAATGATGACAGAACTGTTGTTTTTGGGTGAACTAACCTTTGCACCATGCTCATTGAAATCAATGGATCTCTAAAAAATGCTGGGTTGTTTTAACTCAATTTTTGGGTCAAATATGGACAAACCTAGACGTTGGGTTACATTTTTAAATTTTACGTTTTGGTTTGTCCATATTTGACCCAAAATTGAGCATTTTTTAGAGTGTAGCATAAACTCAAGTATAAGTCCTCTTAAAGGGATACTCCACTTCTTTTGGAAATAGGCTCATTTTACAACTCCCCCAGAGTTAAACAGTTGGGTTTTACCATTTTCGAATCCATTCAGACGATTTTCTGATATTTAGAAGAATATCAGTAACCAGACAGTTTCTGGTCCCACTGACTTCCATAGTAGGAAAAAATATACTATTGAAGTCAATGAGACCAGAAACTGTCTGGTTACTGATATTCTTCTAAATATCAGAAAATCGGCTGAATGGATTCGAAAACAGTAAAACTCAAATGTTTAACTCTGGGGGAGCTGTAAAATGAGCCTATTTCCAAAAAAAGTGGAGTGCATACAACAGGACTGTGCACCACAATCAGTGACATCTGAGTTTGCATACTTGTTCAGTAAGCTTCTGACCTTAGTAAATGAAGTACCTTTGTTGTTCTCAAACACTCAATGTGACAGCCCGGCACCATTGTTCTCTTTTTTCCCACTCTTGTCCTGTATTTACAGTTTGACTTCATATTTGGTGGGTACTTTGGCTGTATCTGAAGAAACGGCGAGAAGAACGAATCATAAACTTCTTTTTTCTTACTTTTACCCATAGACATATACACTAGACGTCACCTTGGCTACGGCAGTTCATTGGAACGAATGCGTCAATAGACCCTCCATCTTGAAACAGGGGAGCCCCTCCACTTTAATACATCAGTGTCAATGTAGAGTAGACACAGGTCTAACGGAAATAAAATCACCATATATCATCATGAATGCGATTTTTCACGTTTTTTTGGTTTGTTCCAACGGTCAGTATTTGTATTTATCATTGATACCAGGAAAAAAAATTACGTTTAAAAAAAAAACAAAACATTCTTCCTAGTTCAGATTTCATCCGTTAACATCATATGCTGCACAAAAGTTCGCCACCATCAATGAATTAGCTAGCATTATCTAGCTACTTCCAAGACTTTTTATGACAAGACTCTTGTTCCAAGATGGCGGCGGTTTTGACGCATGCTTAGAACCTAAAGGTGACGCCTAGTGTATATTCCTTTAACTTTTACCATTATGAACAACATGTAAGTTAAAAACAAACTAAAACAACAACAATGAACCCATCTCACAGGTTTGGCACTATAGAGGCATTTTGGTGCAGCAGTACAATCTCCACAGCGGCCCTGCAAAGAAAGCAAACGTTCCTTAACTTTGTTCGTTACGCCACTTGGAGAAAGTAACCTCATAAGTACCAAACAGAAACTTACAGAAATTTTTAAAATCACGTCATTACTGCAGTGGTTCTTGTGGAGGTCTAAGACACGTGGGATCCCGAACACTGTGCCATGCCTCGACTCAATGTAGCTTCCGTTTATGGGAACGTCATTGGCCATTGTCTGGAGTTTCGGAATAGAGTTAATCACAACTTTTTTCATCTAAGCACTGTATAGATCATGAGTTGTTGCCAGTTGTGCAATACCTGATTATCCATGTCCACATAAAACATGATCTGAGTGCCATTTCCCAAAAACGTGTTTTTGAAGAGTCCATCGCCCAAGTGTTCAGGAAAGAGTTGCTCGTTTATAATTACATGATATTTTACGATGTCTTTGCTCTGTTGAAAAGAGGCAGTTTCGTCAACTTTACGACTGATGTGATCAAACATTGTTTCAAGTTTCACTCACCAGTTGTGTAGAGTTTGTTTTATTCAGGTACTCTTGTATGGCGCTGTCATACGGGACAAAAATGGTGTACTCTCTGGTTGGGATACTGTTTTCCAAGTCGTAAAGCTAAAAAAGTAGAAACAACTATGCTTATGTAACAAAATCAGTATTCAGTTACTCTTTTTTAAATGATTGAGTACCGGTAAGTTATATCTCTGGGCAAATGGCAGAAACTCACCAGTGCCGCCTGCCTGAAAAGGCTGAATTCAGGCGTGTTGTTTAGGACCTTCATCAAAGTGGGAGGTGGTGGAGGAATATCAGATAGAGCGGGTCGAAGAACCTGCGAGAAAAACAGATTTGTTACGTATAAAAAAGGTGAATAATATGGCCTATTTTAGAAGAAAATCTGAGTCATCATGGTAAAAAATTTGGCACCATAAAGCCAATAAGGTGTTCTAAATGTTTTTAGGGTGTTGTTCTGTTGTTGCTATGCATTTGATAAGGTGTTCTAAACGTTTTAGGGTGTTGCTCTGTTGTTGCTATGCAGATGAGGTGTTCTAAATGTTTTCAGGGTTTTGCTCTGTTGCTATGCAGTTGATAAGGTGTTCTAAACGTTTTTAGGGTGTTGCTCTGTTGTTGCTATGCAGTTGATATGGTGTTCTAAATGTTTTTAGGGTGTTGCTCTGTTGTTGCTATGCAGTTGATAAGGTGTTCTAAATGTTTTCAGGGTGTTGCTCTGTTGTTGCTATGCAGATGATAAGGTGTTCTAATATTTTTAGGGTGTTGCTCTGTTGTTGCTATGCAGTTGATGAGGTGTTCTAAATGTTTTTAGGGTGTTGCTCTGTTGTTGCTATGCAGTTGATAAGGTGTTCTAAATGTTTTTAGGGTGTTGCTCTGTTGTTGCTATGCAGTTGATAAGGTGTTCTAATATTTTTAGGGTGTTGCTCTGTTGTTGCTATGCAGTTGATGAGGTGTTCTAAATGTTTTTAGGGTGTTGCTCTGTTGTTGCTATGCAGTTGATAAGGTGTTCTAAATGTTTTTAGGGTGTTGCTCTGTTGTTGCTATGCAGATAAGGTGTTCTAATATTTTTAGGGTGTTGCTCTGTTGTTGCTATGCAGTTGATAAGGTGTTCTAATATTTTTAGGGTGTTGCTCTGTTGCTATGCAGATAAGGTGTTCTAAATGTTTTAGGGTGTTGCTCTGTTGTTGCTATGCAGATGATAAGGTGTTCTAAATGTTTTCAGGGTGTTGATTTGTTGCTATGCAGAGAATAAGGTGTTCTAAATGTTTTAAGGTGTTGCTCTTTTGTTGCTATGCAGTTGATAAGGTGTTCTAATATTTTTAGGGTGTTGCTCTGTTGTTGCTATGCAGATAAGGTGTTCTAAATGTTTTCAGGGTGTTGATTTGTCGTCGCTATGCAGAGAATAAGGTGGTCTAAATGTTTTAAGGTGTTGCTATGTTGTTGCTATGCAGATGATAAGGTGTTCTAAATGTTTTAGGGTGTTGCTCTGTTTTTGCTATGCAATTGATAAGGTATTATACATGTTCAGGGCAATTCTATAGAGTTGCTGTGTTTTGGGTGTGTTTATGTGACGATCACCAGGTGGAGTGCCCGAGAAAACCACCAGAGGGCACTCCACATCAGAACTGTTCACTTATTATAAGAACTCCGTTTCCCATCATACACCTCGCTGGACTGATTACGCACACACCTGAACCTCATCAGACTTCCTATTTAAACCACACCCAAACACTGGTTCATTGCGAAGTATTACATTGCCCCGGCTGTAATTTCTGAGCGTTATTTTCCCTGTTCCTGGTTTTCTGGTTTTGTTCTTTGGACTGTTTTGGATTCTGTGATCGATCTCTGCCTGGCCTGACCTTGGACTGTTACTGGACTTTGTTTATTGCTGCCTGCCCCGAACTCTTGCCTGTGACCTGACTACTCTCTGTGCTGATTCTCTGATAACCCTGTTTTGCTGTTGCCTGATCCGTGCCTGTTTGACGATTCTCAATAAAGCTGCATTTGGATCTTATCTCGTCTACCGCCTCGTAACAGAATACTTCGCCACTTCAGATCCAGCAGCAATGACCAGCGGGAACCCTGAGGCACGGATTATGTGTCTCCGTCAGGGAGATCGGACAATTGAGGAGTATGTAATGGAGTTTATTGATATAGCACATCTTACCTCAATGAGCACGGAATGCCTGATGATATTCTTTCGGGGAGGACTTTCTGAACCGCTCAGTTCATTTATGCCCTTGCATGATCCTCACTGGACTTTAGAACAATATATCGACCAGGCCCTTCTGTTAAGCGGATCATCGTTTACGGTGGAGGTGGCGGAGGACCTCCGTGAGATCACCGTCAGCCCTGCCGAGCCTGCGCTCACCGCCAGCCCTGCCGAGCCCGCGCTCACCGTCAGCCCTGCCGAGCCCGCGCTCACCGTCAGCCCTGCCGAGCCCGCGCTCACCGTCAGCCCTGCCGAGCCCGCGCTCCACATGAACTTTAACGAGCCCAAGGTTCACGTCAGTTCAGCCGAGCACACGATTTACGTCAGCCCTGTGAGTGAGTCACTGAGTCCAGTGAGTGAACCATTGCGTCAAGTAAGTGAATCATTGAGTCTGAGTGAACCACTGAGTCCAGTGAATGAACCATTGAATCCTGTGAGTGAATCGTCGAGTCCATTGAGTGAATCATTGAGTCTGAGTGAACCACTGAGTCCAGTGAATGAACCATTGAATCCTATGAGTGAATCGTCTAGCCCAGTGAGTGTGTCTAACCCTGTGATACGCCGCCGCAGAAGGAGAAGGAGGAATCGTTCGGCTCGCCAGGCTCCGGTGAGCGTACCAGGACTCCTCGTCCTGCCGACCCCGCCTCTGCGCCTCGCTCTACCGGCCTCGCCTCAGCGCCTCGCCCTGCCAGCCCCGCCTCTGCGCCTCGCTCTGCCGGCCCCGCCTCTGCGCCTCGCTCTGCCGGCCCCGTCTCTGCGCCTCGCTCTGCCGGCCCCGCCTCTGCGCCTCGCCCTACCAGTGCCCTTCAAGCTCTGTTCAAGCTGTGCCCTTCAGATCCCTGGGGATTTTCCCAAGTATTTTTTGGGGGGGGGCAGTAGGCACTCTGTGAGGGCCATGAAGGCGTTGCAGACATGGCCTTCGTTTCATCCTCCACCGCCGTGGTCTCCTAAAGGGTCTTCACCGCCATGGCCACCCAAGGGGACTTCACCGCCGTGGCCAGCTGAGGGGTCGTCACCACTGTGGTCTTCTGAGAAGCCTTCATCACCATGGTCTCCTGAGAGGTCTTCACTGCCGTGGCCATCTGAGAGCTCTTCACCGCCGTGGCCGGCTGAGAGGTCTTCACCGCTGTGGCCATCTGAGAGCTCTTCACCGCCGTGGCCGCCTGAGAGGTCTTCACCGCTGTGGCCATCTGAGAGCTCTTCACCGCCGTGGCCGCCTGAGAGGTCTTCACCGCTGTGGCCATCTGAGAGCTCTTCACCGCCGTGGCCGCCTGAGAGGTCTTCACCGCTGTGGCCATCTGAGAGCTCTTCACCGCCATGGTCGCCTGAGAGGTCTTTACCGCCGTGGACGCTTGTGGGTTCCACAGCTCTGCCCTGGCCATGCCCACAGTCTGCTCCGCCTTGGACGCCCGAGGGTCCGACAGCTCCGCCCTGGCCTTCACCTCGTCCAGCTCCGCCCTGGCCTTCGCCTGCACAGCCAACTCCACCCAGGTCGCCTGCACAGCCTGCTTCGCTCTGGTCACCTACTCCTCTTCTGTTCCGCGGACCTGGCCCTCCATCCCACCCCCAGATCCGCCTCCGCTTCACCGCCCACCTGGACAGTTTTGTCTGTCTGATTTTGAGCGTCTGGAAGCCGCTCTTTGGGGTGGGGCTATGTGACGATCACCAGGTGGAGTGCCCGAGAAAACCACCAGAGGGCACTCCACATCAGAACTGTTCACTTATTATAAGAACTCCGTTTCCCATCATACACCTCGCTGGACTGATTACGCACACACCTGAACCTCATCAGACTTCCTATTTAAACCACACCCAAACACTGGTTCATTGCGAAGTATTACATTGCCCCGGCTGTAATTTCTGAGCGTTATTTTCCCTGTTCCTGGTTTTCTGGTTTTGTTCTTTGGACTGTTTTGGATTCTGTGATCGATCTCTGCCTGGCCTGACCTTGGACTGTTACTGGACTTTGTTTATTGCTGCCTGCCCCGAACTCTTGCCTGTGACCTGACTACTCTCTGTGCTGATTCTCTGATAACCCTGTTTTGCTGTTGCCTGATCCGTGCCTGTTTGACGATTCTCAATAAAGCTGCATTTGGATCTTATCTCGTCTACCGCCTCGTAACAGTTTAAGGGATTGCTATGTTGTTGCTAGGGAATTTTAGGAAGTTGCTATGGCATTGCTATGCAGTAGCTAATGTATTCTACATTTTTTAGGCCATTGCCAGGGTGTTGTTATGCAATTAGTCTGGTCTTTTGGTTCCCTCCTTTAATGTAAGTCTAGGGGAAATCATATGTTGTTTATTGTAAATTCATTGCACAAAAAGTGAGTTTAATTACCGTGTCAATGATGTGAATGCACCCATTTATCGCCTTGAGGTCTGGGACAATAATGGTAGCATTGCCGATCATGAGCTCCTAGGGACACAAGGGTGAACAGGTCAGTGAAAGATGACCAATTTAAGGCTGAAATTAATCCGAGAGGTAGAGTTTGTGTGACAGTTACCCTGCCGTTGCTTTGCACCACCCATTTAGTCTTTCCTAAAGTCTGGACTGTTTTACCAACTTGCTGCATTAAGTCTTCAGTGGTGTAGATCCCCTTTAAAAAATGAGCTCTAGACAGAAATCGCACACAGAAAATTATCTCATGGTATTTATTCACTCCTGCAAACCTTATAAATCAGTTCTCAATGTCAATCCAAACACATACTGTAGAAGGTGAGGCAGCCTGTAATAATCAGACCAAAAAGTCTCGTCTGAATCGCTGAGGTTCTTGAAAGCAACTTTAGATGGAACCAAAGCCGTGACTATGCTGTCACTCTCGATCACTTTGTGCCTCTGCAGATAAACACAAAAATGTTGAAGAATAATATTTGTGTAATAAATAATCATTTTTCTCTTTCAATCAAGTCATCGTTTTTGTAAAAAGACTCAGTTAAGATGTACTTACTTGAAGGAAGCGATTGAAGTTATAGAACACAGAATTTCCATCTAGCTCCTGAAAATATAAAAATGGCTTTTTGTTGCAGTTTTTTGATTATATTATATACTATAGGTTTAGGATAGGATTAGGGTTTGGTTGAGGTCATTTACTGTTATTATTATTGTAAGTACATGTAACATTAAGGACAATGTAAAATAAAGTGTTTCCAAAAAATGAATAACTTAAGACAATTCGATCCAAATCAGTTTTTAGGAACAAATCTATTGTCATTATATCCATTGTATATATTTGTGCGTGTCCATAATGGTGACAGACGATTTAAAACTATGATTAAAGGAATGTCATCTTACCATTAGCATGTTTCCATAACATGTGAGTCCGTCACCTTCGTATTCGCTTGGGCATGTGCATTCACGCATTCCAGGACTCTTCAATTTACATGTGGCCTGGAAACATTACATACAAGCATACAGGAGTTTTAGCCTTAAATTTAGCCTCATTTTGAAATGTTATTATGTTGTGCATAACTCTGCAAGGATGATATACACACCAGAGAATGGCAGCCTCCGTTATTTGACAAACAGGGGTTGACGATTTTACAGACGATGCCATCTCCCATGTAGCCTTTCTTGCAGCTACATTCATTCTGAACAGAAAATAAGTTGAGCAAAACTCAGGTCTGGGTGTGCAATGGTAATTTTTCTGGTAGTAATTCAGTCTCTTTCTTAAAGTTCCTTTGGAGAATTGCAAATTTGCATAAGTCAGACAATAAGGAGTAGGCTACAGAGCTAAAATAATTGTGGATAGCAGCTCGGAGCATTGGAAATTCAAAGAATTTGATGAGAAATGTATGAGTTCATATTGAGATTTCTGACTTGATTGCAGACTTTGTTATACAGGGCCGAATTGGCCATCTGGCAATTCTGGCACATGCCAGAAGGGCCGGTGTGATTTTCTTTTAGGGACTTTAAGCAACAGCCTCTGGTGGAACGGCAACGGCATTCTGCCGTTTTATTGCGCATGCGCGGCCGACATTAACTGCTACTTTACGTCGATCTACTGTAACCTTCTACTACGGGAGAACAGCTGATTTGCCGTAGTCATTACTACGTGACAGATTAAGACAGTTAATGTTATGTTTTAGGTTATGTGCCCATAGATATGTATATAAAGGCTAGATGTGTTACGGCCGAGTTTCTATCGTCATCACCGGCGGCCATCTTGTCACAGACAAGCTGATGTAAGATCTTATCTCTTATCTAGCTGAAATCTTGACAGATTTACAAACGGTTTGGTTTCTTACAAACGTTATTAATGTGGCTATAATTATCTGGATGATTATTTATTTATACACTTATTATTCATAAGTATGCATAACTGCATCTCTGACGTTTATAACAAACCAAACCGTTTGAAAATCGGCAGAAAATTGAGCAAGTTATGGTTATTTAAATAGTACATGTACCATTACCACAATGTTATGAGTAAGCGAGCTGCCTGTGACAAGATGGCCGCCAGGTGCAGACGACGACCTCCATTGGCCAGCAGCGCTGACGACACATCTAGCCTTTATAAACATATCTATGTATGTGACATTGTAATCGTTTCTGTACATCATTAAGTGCCAAAACCAACCCTTCTTTTACTTTTTAAAATCAAGATATTTTTGTATTTTGTCTTATGATTAAATTATCCCCCATGCCGTCATCTTTACTGTTGCTTAGTGCTTTTGCGCTCTTTAGCGACGGCAGTTAACCGTTTACTTCCGGCTGCCGTCGCCGTTCTATCAGCAGCTGTTAAAGTCCCTATTGTTTTGGGCCGAGACACAGATAGTTGCGTGTTCTGAGTCAGTTAACACAGTCAGAGCGTAAAAATACGGGATATTTTTTAGGGATGGCTGACGCGAAACAGACGTTTCGAAGCTTTGCGAGATCCCGAAGCGCAAATGATTCGAAACACTGATTCGAACGAAGAGTGATTCAAAACACCTACGTCACATGACTACGGCTAAACGAAGCTTTTACTTTCAACAGGTGGAGTACGCCGCCGAATTAATCAGGGTTGAAACCCTATGGTGAGTCAAAGACGCTGCGCTTACAAAAGTGTTTGGGAAGTTTGGGGATCAACAAGGATGTCTTTACATTGATTTTTTTTGTTACATTCAAGGTCCTGAGCGAGAAAGACAACATAAAGCCGACTGTGCGTGCGAAGTCCGACGGTTATGCAGAGGCTCTGCTGAAATACGATGGGATGAAGAATGGGATGTTGTGAACAAAACCTGCCAATCTTGCAGAAAGTGTCCCATCTGTTGTTATTTTGCCCTACAAAGGTATGACCTGCTCACTGACTCCTATCATCTAATCGGACTTGGATACAAGTTTCTGTTAACTGTGACACAACACAAGTTGTATGTGAGCAAAGCTTTTCCACGCTAAAATTCACCAAAAATTGATTAAGGAGCACAGCGGAGGAGCATCTTGAAGCCTTTATGATGATGGCAGTCGAAAAATAGACTCTGGTTTCTTTGGACACGGATTGCAGAGCGCGCTGATGCAACTGCTGCTGATTTAATAAGGTAGGCCATATTTCTTTTTATCATACCCGTATTTTCAGCACTTTAAGGCGAATAAATGTTCTAAAATAGGTCATTCGTTGAAGGTGCGATTTATAATCCGGTGCAGATTATATTTGTATATATTTTATTATATATAAAAAATATCATATATATATATATATATATATATATATATAATCACAATATTTTTGTTGTGGCACCTATGAAAATAGTTCTGTACAAATTAAATGTATTAATTGTATATTAAATAAATAAAATATAAATAAATAATAAAATATACTATAATTATATATATATATATATATATATATATATATATATATATATATAATAGTTTTACTCTGCCTATTTTTTTTTTACTCCATTTACCCTGACTAATCCGATCAGAAACTTAAGGACTGGGAATATCCATAGACAGTAAAAGGAAATATCAGTCGTTTTAACCATTCATTAAAATGAATCGGTAAGGAGTCATTAGTTCGCGAATTGGACGTGTCATCATCGGATGTCTACGCGTTGTGTGATTATCCCGGCAGGCAGCTTGGACATCCAACAAGTTTTGTGTCAACACAGAAAATATTTCATATAGAACCATATAGAACCTTTTTTTTTTTTTTGGTAAAAGTTTCTATTGGCCAAGTATGGAATATATTGAATATATTCCATACTTCTATATAGAACCTCTATATAGAACCCAGAGGGGGACCCTTTTTTTAAGAGTGTATAGAAACTTTTAGGGGTTCCAAATAGGTAGCGCTTATAGAACCTTTTAAGGTTCTATATAGAACCTTTTTCTTGTAAGAGTGCAGGGTCATTACCTGTCCTGGTGCAGTCGGGGAGCAGTCTGCACTTTCATGACATCCACCGCGACTCTCCAGCAGGCAGTTATTGATCTCCACACACAAACTCCCATCACCGGTCCATCCTTCCATACAAACACAGTTCACCTTTCCAGCATCGTACGTACACATAGCCTATTAAACAAACACACAAAAAGAGTTAAACCGACTTAAAGACCTGAACATTGTCATATTGCGCATGATTCAGCAGGGTGTAGTATAATAACAAAAACGAAAGCTGGTTCTCATAGCATTTCCTAACCTTCTGGCAGGAGAAATTACATTTACACACTACTTTCTAAGTAGCGACACATTTCACACTGTAGGAGTTTCTCTGAAAGCTCATTCACGGCACATATTCACGGCTTTGATAAAATATGATTATGACATAAAAAGTCGAAATTAGGACATTCCTTTTATTTTGGCTCATCCCCACTTGCTTTCTAAAATTATTTATTAGCCTTCTTGGCTTTTTTTAATGGTGGCACACTGCCAATTAATTTATTATTATTGTTTAAATAGCTAAACATTTTTCGCAAAGCACCAGAAGTTTTTCTTAGCTTTGCTTATGTTGCCCACAGACTATTCCACTAAAATATAATATATTTCTAATCAAATGACTAACACATCCTAGCGAATATGTTAATGCTATAATGAACAGTCTGATTCATTCTAATGACATGAACATTCGGTTCCTTCTGTTTTTGTGCCAGCAAAATACAGCTCTGATTATATTGTAAATCATGTCATCTGATACATTTTATACACATTGCATCCTTCAGTAACTTCAGTGTAGTTTTGTTTTGCTCTTACAACAGAGGTGCAAAAATTCAACCCTGGCCAATGCTGGGAATCATTTTCATGTGTCAGTTTGAATCAATGGGCAACTGTGAATCTGAATTCTGATGTAGTAAGGACAGGCCAGACATCACTTTAGATTTAGCGGTGGAGGCAAACTGCTGGAAAAGGGAAATACATGTGTCTCACATTGACGTCGCAGCCTCCTCTCTCAGGCTGGAGGCAGAGATTGGTTTCAGTGCAGGTGTAACCGTCTCCTTCGTATCCAGGCAGACAAACACACCTACAGCACAATGTGCAATAGATCAATAACACGCCAAAGACAGATGCCGATTAACAAGTGGCCATATTACAAAAGTTAAACACTGATGATTGATGAAAAGATGATTGCTTAAATGGGCAGTGCAGACTAAAAGTATGGGGTTGTAAAAAAAAAAAAAATATATATATATATATATATACAGTATAACGTTCGCCAAAATACTGGCCAGAATTATTGTCTAAAATAAAATAAAAATCTGGCTATAAAAAATTAAATAAAATGATGGGAAATGCAGGGTAAAAGTATTTGATTGTAAACAATCAAATTTTAAAAATTTGTCTAAAATTTAATTAAATTAAATAAAACAACCCTGACTGTAGAAGATAAAGATTAATAATAAAATAAAATAAAATGATGGGCATTGCTGGGTAAAATGTTTTGATTGTAAAACAATCCAACATCAAAAAATGTGTTTAAAATTAAAGTAAAATAAACCAACCCTGACTGTAATAATATTTAAAAATTAAATTAAATGATGTGCATTGCAGAATAAAATTATTTGATTGTAAAACAATAAAACATCAAGAAATGTGTCTAAATTAAAATAAAATAAAGCAAACCTGACTTTAAAAAATAAATAAATAAAATGATGGGTGTTGCATGGTAAAAGTATTTGATTGTAAATCAATAAAACATCAAAAAATGTGTCTAAAATAAAATAAAGCAAACCTGATTGTAATAAATAAATAAATAAATAAAATGATGGGTGTTGCATTGTAAAAGCATTGCCTAAATTGCCTAAAATTAAATTAAATTAAAACACACAAAAAAATAACAATAAAATAAACATCTGGCAGTCTATAACGATCTACGCATCATGCTCAAGTGACACTAACATGGTTTGCCCATTGTTGTAGACACATTTGGCGTGAAGGTGGCAGTGCTCAATGACGCCATCTGAATTGCAAGGGGTGGCGGTCTGGTCACAAAGGTCCCCTGAAAACCCCTCCAGACAGGATCCTTTCCTACACAGCCCCATACTGCCAGGCCTGCTATCACAAACGCCATGGACACAGCGGCAATCTGTAGAACCGAACAGAGCGCAGGGGGAGAGAAGGTCACAAATCGCTGGTACTTCATCAGCGGCGGGTCACGGTTTAGATAAAGAGACAGAACGAGGTCCTTTGAACATAAAAAAGCGTATATGGTGTAACTTCACCTTCATCACAGTTCTCTCCATGCTTATTGGGGTCTGAGCAGAGGTGACACCCGACGCCCTTAAACGCTGGCTCACACTTACAGGAGCCGTTTCCATAGATGCCGTCAAAACACTACGGATGGAGACAACATTACAAATAAACAGCAACACTTTCGTCCCGCGTTCATCGGGTGTTCATACTGACATACTTACAGTCCCTTTATCATAACATGGGTGCTGGAAACCTCCAATGCACGGCTTACAGTCCGGCCCATAGAAACCACTGCAACACTGCGGCGTCTGCAAACAAGACGGCAGAACATCTCACGGATTATTCATCATAAATAATTCAGGATATTTATTGATCGAAGAAACTGAGACCTTGCTTTCATACCATCTGAGTAATGTTGCAGTATTTAGCACAGCCTTCCTCGAAGACTGAGTACGACCATCGGCGATCAGGAAGTGGCTCACAGCCTTTAAGATGACCTGTCTATCAAAAGGGGGAAAAAACGTTTGAATAAATTATGGTCAACACTCGTTAGTGGTGCTCAAGTTCTAATTATCCTCATTTGTAATTGT
Source organism: Cyprinella venusta (assembly GCA_038021265.1). Taxonomy (NCBI): domain Eukaryota; kingdom Metazoa; phylum Chordata; class Actinopteri; order Cypriniformes; family Leuciscidae; genus Cyprinella; species Cyprinella venusta. The sequence goes on from CM075887.1 coordinate 3,932,625, forward strand.
AAAATGTCATTTAAAATGTCTTCTAACAACTGCGTATTGATTAAAGATGTCTGATTATTTAAAAGGATACTCCACTTTTTTGGAAAAAGGCTCATTTTACCACTCCCCCAGAGTTAAACGGTTGAGATTTACCGTTTTCAAATCCATTCAGCCGATTTTTCTTATATTTAGAGGAATATCAGTAACCAGACATTTTCTGGTCTCATTGACTTCCATAGTAGGAAAAAAAATACTATGGAAGTCAATGAGACCAGAAACTGTCTGGTTACTGATATTCTTTTAAATATCTAAAAATCGTTTGAATACATTTGAAAACGTTAAAACCCAAATGTTTAACTCTGGGGGAGTGGTAAAATGAGCCTATTTCCAAAAAAGTGGAGTATCCCTTTAATAAATAACTACAATTAGTATTACCAGCTCAACACTTCCAGGTGGACATTGTGTCTCATAAAGATGGCTACATCGGACGCAGGAACCCTATGGAGGGAAGCAAAAAAAATATATCGAATTAATAGAAAATCTTTATTTACCATAATAAATAAATTGTAAAAAATATTTATGTATGTATTTAATCAATTTGGAAACTTGGCTATGCAAGTACACAGTGAAAAACATTTCAGATTATTATTATTAAAATTAAATAAAGTTAAAGTCGAAGATTAAATATTGTGACCAGTTTTATAATGTAGGATGACTATAATAACCTATGATTTAATTTACTTCACATATATTTGCTTAATATTCACTGCTTTGTCCGAGAGAAGATTCTTAACAAAAAGATCCCACTAGAAAGGCACCTACAAATGTGATCCTGCTCCCATTAATGTCACAACGATGGGGCATTATGGGAACTATGGAGGAAGGTACAAGAACTCCATCAATCAGGTGAATGATCCCATTGGCCGCAACAATGTCTTTCGTTTCGAGAAGTATTCCTTTATCACCCACAAAGACTCTTCCCTGAGGATTGATTGACAGAATGTGAAAACAACAGTCCCATTATTTTCGATTTTAGTCACCAAATGTTTGTATTGTACACAGAATGAGGCCCAACACATTTGCCCCAAATCTTATAAAAATGTCTCATTGCCATCAGGCGTTAAAAAGCCAATGAAATCAAAAACTTACATCCTCAGAGGCATTGATCCTTAAGATCTCATTGGCCATGGTCGTAATCTCAGACATGCTGGCGAGCTGGTCCACAGTGATCTAAGTAAAAGAGATATGATGTATGTTATCCATTGCATAACTATGGAACAGGCGGCCAGACTGTTTAAAAACCTCAAACATACATATAGTATCATACGTATAAGTCACTGACCCAAATACCCGCTAAATACGGCACTTACTGACTAGTTTAAAGACTAATTAAAAGTAGGGATGTAACGATTCAATCACAACAGGTTGAAAATCGATAAAAATGTGTCACGGTTAAAGTCGGTTGAAATGAAGAATCGCGATACACGTTTTAAACAGCGTATAAATGTTAAACGAATTGAACGAATCGGTTGAAATGTTAAACGAATCGCGATACACGTTTTAAACAGCGTATAAATGTTAAACGAATTGAATGAATCGGAGTTGGAAAATGGTCCAAAAGTATGGATGTCTAATTGGTAACCCCTGTTCTGCCAAAGATCTGACACATTTGTTATTTTGAGTCTCGAAGCAACTATACTCTTAACCTTGTAGACAGCAAATTGTAATCTCGCAAGAGCTAGATTTCACCTGAAAATACACCGAAATCATCTACCGCTCGGGGGCTTACAGATTTTCGTCCAATTAAATGCTGTTTAAAATAGGATAAATAACATGCAAATGACTAGCATTAGCATCATGGTTTTGCAGGCCGTGACAACCTAGCATTAGCAAACTAGCATTAATGACTAACATTAGCATCATGGTTTTGCAGGCTGTGACAAACTAGCATTAGCAAACTAGCATTAATGACTAGCATTAGCATCACGGTTTTGCAGGCTGTGACAAACTAGCATTAATGATTAGCATTAGCATCACGGTTTTGCAGGCTGTGACAAACAAAACATTATCAAAACTTAACACTAAAAAAGATAATTTGTGCTTCAACAACTTCACATTTTCAAGAAAACTGCATTCGTCAAACCATTTCAGGGTTTCTCCAAAGTGATGTACATACATTTTAACATCAAAATAACTGTGGGATACCATTTATTACATTCCTGAGGTCAAAATGAGACTTACAGCGGCCAGAGAGAACATATGGTGTTTCAGAAGCGTTTGAAGCTTTGTTTTGGCCTTTATAACAAAGAGATGAAAAATCAGTGTTATGAACAAATATATGAATATCCTATGGATTTGATTAAAACAATGAGTAAAACTGGGATCCAATAACTTGATAGCTTCATTAGAGGTGAAAACACATATGGGCAGCTCACATCGTTCAGCATGTACATAAGACTTCCGTCTCTGAATTTGTCTATGGCGTTGTTGGTTGGAACAAGCACTGTGAGAGGACCTGAACCTCTGACGGGTAACAGGGCTCCACAATTCTGCAGCAGAAAGAAACAAAATATTTTGAATGCTTGGCTTCAGTGGAGAAATGCAGAAAGCGAGCCCGATAGGAGATCACTCACATCAACCAGAGACAGGAATCGATTGAACCTTTCATCCTCTCTGAAAATATCCCCGATGGTCTTGGAGGAGAACTTGAGGTTGCAGAAAAGAACATCTACGTTAGTGGGTGTTGCTGTTGGTGCTGTATATCATCAGATATTACTAAATCAGATGGCTGTGAAATAGTAAGAATGACTTTACCTCCATGTTGTTGTTTGAGGATTCGATATGAGTAAGAGTGAAGGGCTTGTCAATGATATGAATGATTCCGTTGGAAGCTGGGATGTCGCTCTCAAGTATGGTAAACAATACGTCTGGATCTCTCATCAGGATGAAGTGCTGCAGACACACGCAAAAATTAACAAGCAGACTAGACTGATAGATAGATAGATAGATAGATAGTGATACAGACAGACAGATAGATAGATAGATAGATAGATAGATAGATAGATAGATAGATAGATAGATAGATAGATAGATAGATAGATAGATAGTGATACAGACAGATAGATTGATAGATAGATAGATAGATAGATAGATAGATAGATAGATAGATAGATAGATAGATAGATAGTGATATAGATAGATAGATAGATAGATAGATAGATAGATAGATAGATAGATAGATAGATAGATAGATAGATAGATAGATAGATAGATAGTGAGATAGATAGATAGATAGATAGATAGATAGATAGATAGATAGATAGATAGATAGATAGATAGATAGATAGATAGATAGTGATATAGATAGATAGATAGATAGATAGATAGATAGATAGATAGATAGATAGTGAGATAGATAGATAGATAGATAGATAGATAGATAGATAGATAGATAGATAGATAGATAGATAGATAGATAGATAGATAGATAGTGATATAGATAGATAGATAGATAGTGATATAGATAGATAGATAGATAGATAGATAGATAGATAGATAGATAGATAGTGATATAGATAGATAGTGATATAGATAGATAGATAGATAGATAGATAGATAGATAGATAGATAGATAGATAGATAGATAGATAGATAGATAGATAGATAGATAGTGATATAGATAGATAGATAGATAGATAGATAGATAGATAGATAGATAGATAGATAGATAGATAGATAGATAACCTTTTTTGTTTTAAATCGGATCTTTTCTCCTCCGTACATCCACATATCTTTCCCCTCCAGATCACTGTAAAGTTTCTGTCCAAGGATGAGGTGATTTTTACACACTGCGTTCAGGATGAAACTGGAGGATTTTCCTTCAAGTGTCTGCTTGAGACAAGTAGGAAGTTGTCACAAAAACAGGAAACATAATGAGGACATGAAACACAAACTGTTCGATTGTGTGTGTTTTCAGTGTGCTTCAACCCACTTGGAATGGATTCTGCCCCACGGGAACGAACGCGGTGAACGGGCCGTGTTGGCTCAGAGTAAACTCGCACGCTTGCTCTGAAAGCCAGAACACACTGTAAGCACATCTAACGCTGCTTTCAAAGCGTCCAGAACCTGAAGCGTTGCATGTTAAAACCCAGAAAAGTGGGGTTGGTGATCTCAAAGGACCCACCAAAGAGGCGAATGCTTCCAGTGAGGTTTCCTGCCTGACTGCCCTCTCTGTCCAGCTCCAGAACTCTTTCCATGAGGTTACCATAGCAACGTCTGCCATCGCCAATCTGCTGAGCGGTGCAGCGGCATCTGAAAGAATGAAGCGTCTCGGTTTATACCCCGGCCTTCACTGAGCATCTGAGCCAAACATCTCAGCTATTCATGACGCGACAGAGTCACTCATTACCACTGGAGATAACGTGGCACACAAATGTTGTCGCCAATTGAAACCAATAATACGAGAAAACATCAATGAAAATAATTCATTACATCACTACACAGATTTGTGTTCAAGATGCCATGCATAATTGATTCACCCAAAGGGGGGGCCATTGAGCAGTTAATGCAATGTCTATATAATTTTTCGTAACATTCAGAGAAGTTGTTTTAATCTCAAATCGTGCTTATTTTAATTGAACAATGTTACACTACCACCAACTAAATCGTCCAGATGCATCGAGGAAATTAGAAATTTGATGTAAAATGTCTTGAAATACGTGAAAAATATTGCTTCATTTTCATTTAACAAAATATAATTTAATGTTTTTTCTTATGATAATTGGTGAAGTGTGATCTGAACATGTTTTGGAAAGGATTCGTGAGATTCTCTGAATAGTGTGGCACAGTCGTATTATTATTGTGAGGGAAGCAGACCTGGGCGAGCCGTTGGAGTTCACCTCGCAGCGAGCGCTGCTGTGGCATGAACCCGGCGTACAGACAGGCTTTGGCTTGCAACCCTTGGATGGGTCAGGTGACTCTGATCCGGGCGAGCACACACACTTTGACTGGAGAGCAAACACACACAAATCTCATATAACAAACGACATTGAATTCTACATTTAGCTTCAGATTCAAATTCCATCCCACAATGCATTGCTCACCTTCCCTGGTCCTGTAAATTCACAGAGGGTGGACTCCACAGGACAGCCTCCGTTATTAGTGTCGCAGGGGTTGATGGGAACGCAGTGATTTCCGTCCCCCTTGAATCCCTCTTCACACTCGCATTGAAACTTCCAACCGCTAAATGAACATTTAGCGTTCACGCCACATCTTCCTGCCGAACACATACCTGGAACAGGGTAGAAGCAAGGGCCATCTTGTAGCAGAACTTCACTTGCGTTAGCATTCCCATTGACTCCCATTCATTTTGGCGTCACTTTGACTGTGAATAACTTTACATCTGAGGCGTTTGAAGACTCCATTTGTCCTTTATTTATTTCTAAAGAAACACGACAATGTATTGCCAAAAACGGGCTTCAATCGTCGCAATGGAGTTCCGATGAGATCGCTCTGTCCATTTCTTATACTGTCTATGGGTAGAAGAGATTATTGATAGGGCCGAGCCTCTTCTGTATTTAAAGGTGCACTATGTAACTTTTAGCCCTCTAGTGTTTAAAAAAACCCTGCATTTTGCGGAAGAATATTGTTTTGGTTGTGCTTCGGCTCTGCGTGGCTGAAAGGATCTCAAGCTGACTGTAGCTTTGACCATTAATATACACAACATTTCCTTGTAAATATATTCCAGTACAGCCACCATAATGAAACGACCCTTCACAATAGAGTGCCGAAGTTACAACGTCACTCTGTAGGCCAAAACGCGGAAGTGCGTTAGCAATTTAGCACTACCAGTCACTAACCTTAGCACTACCCTCGCTCTAAAGCCTATGGGATTTTTGAATGGGTTTTTATTAAATCGCCTGAAGTAAGGTCTGTAATGAAAAAAAACCTCTAAATATTTTCACGTTTTGATCGATGACATAACCTGCTTGTGGTTTTTTAAATTGTGTTTTTTAAAATCTTTATATAGGCTTCAAAATGTATAAATTTTGGATTAACTTGTAAAGATTATCTTGAAACGTGTAAAGGTCACAACTTGTTAAACACAGATCTTATTTTTTGCGATTTTCCAAAAGTCTATGGGGAAAATGCATTGTTTTTCGACCGAGGGAACCCATGCGACGCTAGTTTCAGAGTTGTCCTACAAAGTGACGTCATCACTTCGGCACTCTTCAGATAATGCTTCACAATGAACCGTTTGAGAGCTACATATGACAGTTTATCTGTTCAATAAAAGGCCTTACTCGTCTGTTGAGTAATAAAAAACGGCGTCTATGCGTCACTTTTTCAACTTTTCAAATCCCTCAGTTCTCGCCATCTCTGAAAAGCCGAGCCAACATTGATTCTTGTTTTATTATGAGCTCTGTTGTGTTTTCATTTTGCCAACAAACTCTCTTCTGTTCGGTGTTTGTTTAAAATGGGCGATTCTCTGGAGGTTTGACAGCCCCAAGTCAACCTTTCCCGCTTGTTGTGACAACTAACCTATGCCACTCCCACATTAAACACGCATCAAAGTAGCCGGAACAACTTTTCTCTATTTACAGATATGACGAGACGGGCGAGTGACGTCCTTTATGTACGCCATTACCCACAAAAAAACAAACAAACATCCCAACAGTTCTAAAATATACTTATAATAGGCTCAGGATAGTTTATCAGGGTAAGACAAAAACATGTTTGTGAAGAAGGATTGATGATGTACTGACATTATTTACATTTTGTTCATTTTGAACCAAAAAAAGTTACATTTTTAACTTTTAACTTGTACTTTTAAAACGAGAGGAAAATTAACCTACATGTACAAAACATGACCTAAAACACTACATGTATTTACTGTTTAGCATGTAGCTAAACATCAGGAACAGGGACGTACCTATACATGCTTGTCCAATCTTTTTGAATCCCTTCAGACATTCGCACACAGCGCTTGTCTCGTCTCCCTTACAATACGCGTTGGCCGGGCAGCTTGAACAATATGAAGAAACTGCAGAGCAAAAGAGAAGTGTGGTTTAACAAAATCAGCATAATGATATTTAACAGAAGTAATTGCACATATTCAATTATAAAAGGATGGATTAACTTCCGTTACCTTTATCACACTTTGGTCCTACATATGGCGGCTGACAGTAACATTCGCCATTCCCTTCGGGTCCTGAGTCACACTTTCCATGCACGCAGCTGCACTCTACAATAGTTTTACAGTTAGACCGTTTTATCTTCAAAAATGCTGATTATTAACAGAAGTAGAGCCAGACCGATATATCGGTAGACCGATATTATCGGCCGATATTAGGCATTTTCCAAACTATCGGTATCGGCAGTTAAAATGGCCGATAAATGAATATTTCCAAAATAAAATAAAAACGGACGAAACACGCTTCAACCATGTCATGAGAGTTGTATAGTTTGTCCACCAGAGGGCACTCTACACGTCCCTGTTGGCAACACTCGTTGTGTTGGTCACGATACATACATTGCTTGAATAGCAATTAAAAGATCATCCCCATCAGTTCTCTTAACTCAAATAAGCAGAACAAAATTTGTGCAATTTGCAATATGACGTTATCCATTACTAAATTATGGCTCATCATAGACTAGCTAGCTAACCACAAAGTTAGCTAATGCAACTCTCATCAGTCTGTTCTGTTGTGACAATAAAAGAAACAAGTTTCTTTTTAAAATGCATTAGCGTATTATTTTGGTTAAAACTCATAAATAACTACAAATGACTAATGTTAGGGAAATCTGTTAATGTTGTGTTGCGCGTTTCTGAAAAAACTAAAAATAAATATCGGCCGATATATCGGAATATCGGATTTTAAAACCCAAAAATATTTGTATCGGTATCGGCCTTCAAAATCCTTTATCGGTCAGGCTCTAATCAGAAGGTACTGTCGTACAAATAACAGACCTGAACGGCAGTGGTCTCCATAGGCATTCTCATTCAAACAGTTCTGGCACGCAAAACCTGTATATCCCTCCTGTAAATGTGTTGTTAATGATGATGATTATTACTATATTTATATTATTAGTATTACATTTATGTTATTACTTACCCTAATAAGACTTATTTAAATAAAATTAAATAATAAAAATAATCAATAATAAAATCTAATAAAATCAATTTTAAAAAGAATCAATTTTTACATAAAAAATTAAATACATTTACATTAAAATGAAAGTAAAAGAACGTAATTCAAATGCACTTACATCACAAACACAGGTGCCATTTCCTAATTTTCCAGAATCACATGTACCATAACCATTACACGTCTTTTCTGACCAGCTAGGGCAAGCTGGAGAAACACACAGGACTGGTTAGCAAATTCATCACAATGGTAGATATTTTCTAATACCCAAAGTAACTTTGAACCAGCAGTTCTTTGTGTTACCAGCTCAGACATTTAACCATAAAGTGATATCACTGTACTTATTATAGTTCAGGAGAAACTGATATATGGTGGCCCTAAAAAATGTAAGGACTTATAAACGCGGTATATGTTTCATATACTTGTATATTTCATATAAAGCAATGACATTCATCGGGCTCATAGTAACTCACGCAAGCACAGGGGCCCCCAGAATCCCGGACAGCACTGTTGGACTGTCGTAACCCCCTGACAGGTATGAGCGCACCCTTGCTGCTCTACCTGACGATCCCCGATTTCCACCACATAACTGAAACAGGACAATAACGTGTTAGACACAAACATACTGAGCGAACGGAAAGGAAAAGGCTGGATAATCAAACACCTGCAGAATTCAGGGCTCTTGGTGATCTTCCTGAACCCTCTCGGGCAGACGACGGCAGCGGCCGCAGCGCAGGATGTGCAGGGAGTTTTGTTCACGATTGTAACCGGCGAATCGCAGCGATTAGAGGCGGCCTGGAACGACAGAAACCAAAATGAGACTCAAATACGAAAAAGTAACAAGAATGCGAGGCCGGTGCACAAATCACGCAAACAAAAAAACGTTAAGAATTTTGAAAAAATCTATCAATGCAAATCCTCACAACGTTTTAGAGTGCGAAACTTTGAAACCCGCCAGATAGCAAAACTGCTGTGGCCCAAATCCGGCCCACATACCGTGTGGGTTACATCTCAGAATTCAAAAAATATTACTGAAGATGTTTTAAATGTTTTACACCTAAATTGATTACCATTGTTTTTAATAATCAATGTTTACGTTTGTATACTCGCCATACTGTCCCATGTCTTCGTCAAAACTGGCCCAGATACATATTAGCCTATTTATGTTTTAAATATAATTTGGACACATTTTCTACAATGTGTGTTGGCCACTTTTGGTTTACACCCAGATTAGAATTTTTCCGAGTGTGTCACTTTTTTTCACAAGCTAGCACACTTTTTTTATGATATTTGAGTGACATCTGGATGCCACCTGCCATCTGGGTATGTTGAGTTCAAATGTCACTCTGAAAATGCTGGGTTGTTTTAACCCAATTTTGGGTAAAATATGGACAAACCCAAACTTTGAGTTAAAATGTTAACCCAATTACTGGGTTTGTCAATATTTGATCCAAAAAACGTTGGGTTGAAATAACGTAGCATTTTTTTAGAGTGTATTTCATAGTATCTATATAATAATACCATGGTTCAGGTCCAAATATTTCTTATTTATTATTATGATACCATATCCATATTCACATCCCATTTACATATATAACATGGACCATGGGAATACCTTGTTATACTTGTGCTAAAATTACCATGGCACTATCATTTTCCTTTCGACAAATACCATGGGATTTTTCCAAAAATATTGGTTTAACATAGTATGAGTATAACAAAACACAAATCAAAGCACAATGGTATTATCATCTCATATCAGCAATGTACTGTACCACGGTTCGCCCACCTTTTGCAAACCATTGATAAAGTATTTTTTTTAAAAATACTATGGTATTATCATAGCAGTACATGTCCAAAAAAGTATCCAAAGTATCCAATATCATGATATAGTAAAAAATAGTGGAAATAAATAAATAAAAGTGAACCTGGTACCATGACAATAACTTTTTTTAGTGGATATACCATCGTATTCAAGGAAGTGGTGTGGCATGGAGTACCATGTAAATAATATAATACTAGGCACTACCATGATCCAAAAACAAAAATACCATAGTACTATAAAAAGTGCATATTCATATAGTAGTGTAGTATTTACATAATCATTCAAAGAATACATTGGTAAAGCTTTTAACAAATCATTTAAATAGTTACTTAAAGATGTAGACTTCACTTTTCAACACCTTACGATAATACTATGGTACCTTGATTTATACTATTATAGATAGCTTTTGGGGTCTATCATGCTAGCTATCATAGTAATCAAAGTACCTTAGTATTATCATCTGGCATCAGAAACGTAACATGGTATTGCCACTTTTTACAAGGCGTGTACATTTATTTAAAAAATACCACAGTATCAGCACAGAACTGTACATGTCTAAAAAGTATTATAAATTATACCACCCTTACAAAAGTATAATGTTTCAGTGCCGGTACACTGATCAATTACAATAAAAAAGCAACTTACTTGAATCTGTCTAGTCCACAGTACCGTGAGTCCCAAAATGAAAAGATAAGACATGTCTGCTTCCTCAAAACTAAGAAAAACTCCTGAAAAGTTGTCAGATAAACACGTAACACAAACAGAAAAGCCTCTCCCGAGACCGGCCGCAATCTCCAGTCACAGGACACAACTGGATATCTCGACTTCAAACATCTCCAGAAAAACCTCTTCAGACCTTTTTTGCTCATGTGCTTTCAAGGATTTGCATGTTGAGCAGCTTGACACAGAGTGAGAGAGGTTTGATATGACCACACAGCGGCTTTAAGAAAGAGTATGGGTGAGAAAAACATCTTCTCCTGACAGGAAAATCACCGGATTTCCTCCACTGCATCGCTTCCATGTTGGTTTGGGAAGTCCATGTTTGTCAGCTGACAAGATTGCATGGTTCAGCAGAATTTGAAAACGGTACAGTGAGCATTAGCACATTTTTCTTTATCTCATAGGGTCACATAGACTTTTAGTGCCAGCAGAGCCAGGGTTAGAGTTAAGTTCGCCTTGTAATTTGAAATGAGCAACCTGTGAGCAAAACAAGATATTTAAACGGGAACTTTGGTGCATTTAGCGGAACGTTTATCTAAAATATTTTATCAGCTGCTGTTTTCCGTGAGATTTGAACCCCTGACCTTGGAGTCCGTAGCGCATTGCTCTACTATTTGACCTACTGGACTGATAAAATAATATTTGACCAATCAAAAACTTTTATACTTTTATAGAGTACTTTTAGACTTTTTTTTAGACTTTTATTTAAGTGCACTTGTTGAAAAAAGAATAAACATGTTATTTAAAGAGTAACTACTAGACTGTAGTAGATTGAAATTGGAAAGCAGACATTCAATATAGTTAAAAACAGCATCGTTCTCTCTGCGGCTCTGCTGTGTCATCAGTTTGAGACTTTGAGAGTTCCTGCTATTGTGTCTGTCTGCTGAGTAGTGATACTATTGACAGAGATAAAAATGTTCACGTTGAAAAGAAAACAAAATTAGGTTAAAAGTGGTCATTATTAACACAATTCTACCACATAATAATTAAGAGTATTTGCTTAATATAAAACCTTGTCATGTAAAGCATCATGCACTGACTCGTCTTTTTGAGAAGAGGCGTGTAATTACTTTTCTAAGTGATTGGACAGTTTTTTACAGTAGATGGTAAACTAGGTCCTTTAAAGGGGGACTTGAGCCATCTATAGAACAGAATATTATGAAGACTTGAGGTTGGGCTATTTGTCATTATGCGCAACCACTCTAGCAATACTGTGCTAATAACAGTCAAAACACCTTAGAAATTGATAGTAAACCAGTAAAAAATACTCTGAACACATTTGCAACCACATAGTAACGCCCTGGCAACCACCTACAATGGCTTAGCAACTGCTTAGCACTGCACTGAAAACCACAGAGAAAGCCCTATGGACCACATAACAATCCATGAAAAAAATAACACCTTGGCAACTCCATAGAAACACCCTAGTAACCGTATTGCAATGCACTAAAATCCACTCTGAACACCATGAAAACCTACAATTGCTCAGCAATGAACTAAAAACCACAATGAAATTAGCCTAGTAACTGAATAGCAATGCACAAAAAAAACACAACACCTTGGCAACTGTATAGGGTATTGACACAAATGTGTGCCATCGCTTCTCCTCGTTCGAGTTGCTGGTATGTTTACATGCGCGAAGCTGCCAACATGGCCGCCACGCCAGTAATGACGTCACGATGGCCCAAGCCCCGCCTATGTGAATTTGGTGAAGACAGACCGTCTTTGGCCAGGTCATGTGACCTGGAGACTGCCGGGAGAACATATCGATTTACGACCGTCACGTGACCACGGGGTCGGAATAGTCAAGGAAAAGAAAACGAGAAAATGACCGCCTGAGAAAACCGGACAAGTGTCTCACTCGGTCAGGCTTTCACTTAAAATAGGATAAGAAAGAGCATCAAACAGAAATAACCGGGCGTGCGAAGCTCTTAAAGGGGCCACACCTTATTCCCACTCGTTATTTACGACAGTACAAGTACTCCACAGTGACTCTAGGGGCCGCTGTTTGACAAAAACGGAATTCCTACATAAGGCACCTGTAAGAATCGATATCGTTCATAAAAATGAGAATAGTACATTAAAATAAAGAAAAATCACTTTTTTTTTACCCAGCCCAACTGCATAGCGACACCTAGTTAGTAACCGGATAGCAATACCCTAGTAACTGCATAGAAATGCTCTAAAACTACTGAGAATACACTTACAATCACATACAATGCATTAGCAACTACTCAGCACTACCAAAAACTTTACCAACTGCATAGCATTCTATGATAAATCACTCAGAATACCTTAGCAACCACATAGCAACGCCCCAATAACCCATAGAAGTGCGCTAAAAACTCCCTAAGAATACACTTGCAACTACATAGCAACGCCCTGGCATTTAACTAACACTATCTTGGCGGTGTCATACTAAAAGCCACTCACTACACACCAATAAATCATACAACATACAACCATAGCAACCACGCACAACACCTTAGCAGCTACAATTGAGAATATCTTAATCATTTAGGAGTGCATGAAAAAACACGCAGTCACCCTTGAAACCACAGAGCGACACCCTGACAACCGCCTACAATGCTTCACCAGCTACATAGCAAAGCACAGACCACCTTAGCAACCATAAAGCACTGCCCTGACAACCACCCACCAACTGCACAGAAATGTGCATAAAATAAGACACTAGCAGATCCTAACCACTACCGCAAAGCAACCCAGTACATCCTAGCAACCACATAGCACTGCCCTGGCAACCTCTGATTAACCATATGGGTGATTAAAATTTATCTTAGTGACATATTTATAAAAAGATATGAAATCCAAAACCATTTTCAATGAATTCTCAGCTCATTAGAGACGCTTCGCTCATGATTGCTTGGGAGGTTAAAAATCATTCAGCTCCACAGCAACAAACATAACATGCAGAAAACATTACAATCTCATTGAAGTTGCAAGGCTAGTTCAAACTGCCACAAAGCAAGTGCTACAAACTCAATGGCCCATGTTTAATAACCTGAACATCCAGAATTTCACAGAAACAAAGTATACAGTCCGGCACGACCAAAAGAATAACAGGAAGTGATGGGGTCAGAGCGACAATGCCCAGCGCTGGACACCTCAGCAGCACAGAGCAAATGTTTCCTGCCCTTTCCTCACTCATTTAATGATAACGCAGGTTTGTAAATTACAGCGCTGACAAGCTGCGTCAGTTTCCCCGAAGCGTGGTTTTGTGCGTGACCCCATGTGCGTGTCGCTTGTGGTCAAACAGGCCATGAATGTTTCAGCAACAGGCCACCGTGCCACTGGGTTTCAAAGCAGGATCTAATATCGCTGACTCTCAGTCTTCGAGGGAACAACGCGGGCTGGAGAGAGGAGAAGAGGTTTTTTCTGTTTGCTCAAACAGGCCTTTTGGTTAGTCACGCGACGCACTTTTGTTCTCGCTTGTCCACATCTTTCTGTTATTCATACCGATATAGCCTTAAAGATGTGAAAGTAGTTTACAGGCAGGTTTACCAAGCATTTCAAAGAAATTTAATTGCTTCTTTTTTTAAATATAAAACCAATAAAAAAAGAGCATTAAATATATATATATATTAGGGCTGTGCAAAAATTAATTGCGATTAATCGCATCCAAAATAAAATTCTGTGTTTACATAATATATTTGTGTGTGCTGTATATAATTATTATGTATGTATAAATACCTATGCATGCATGTATATATTTAAGAATTATTTGCGCTTAAATTCTGTATATATGTATAAATACATAATCTATATTATATAAATATTTTATATATGAATAACACATTTTCTTAAATATATACATGCATGTGTGTGTATTTATATACTGTATACAAAATAATTATATACAGCACACACAAATATATTATGTAAACACAGACTTTTGTTTTGGATGTGATTAATCAGAATTAATTTTTGCACAGCCCTTATATATATATATATATATATATGAACAAAATTGTGTAAAAGAGTATAGAGCTAAAACAAAAACGTAAAAATAAAAAAAACATGCAAAGTTATGTACTCTTCGGTGATGTTTTGGTATTTTAATCCTAAAATAGTTTTTAAGTAAAAATTTTTTAAAAAAAAGATTTGGCCTTTAAAAAATATAGCTTATTTTCAAGTAATAACTACGACTTTTGCCTGAATAAACTATAATAACTCAACATCAAGCACGTCCCACTCTTTATTTTCTCATTCATGCATGCATGTTTCATCACTCGCATTACGCGTGACATAACTTAAGATAGTACTGTGCTACGTGAATATATTTATACATATATGTATAATATATTAAATACACAATAATAAAATATATAAATACAATTTTTATATAAAACAAATATTATATTGAATATATCTAAAAACATTGCCCATCCTGAATACATCTCTCCAAAGGTTTTCCAAATTTTTGGGGCCATCTTGTCCATTTTAGAATTAAATTTAGTTGATGAAATAAAATACTTTGGATATTTAATCAAGAATAAAAACCCATTTACATTTACTCACATTTATTAAAAAAAAAAAATTAAAAGTGCATGATCAGTCTGAAATCCCATGGTCAATAATCTCATGAAGCTCAAAGAGCTCAGTAAACGTCCGTTTGAAAAATCCACGGATTCATCTCGGGA
Organism: Cyprinella venusta; assembly: GCA_038021265.1. Lineage (NCBI taxonomy): Eukaryota > Metazoa > Chordata > Actinopteri > Cypriniformes > Leuciscidae > Cyprinella > Cyprinella venusta. Next base: position 3,947,957 of record CM075887.1, read on the forward strand.
ATACTTTAAAAAAAAGGGATAACACTTTAAAACTGCATTTATGTAAAAAAAACAAAAGACTACATACATATTTTCGTTCACTAAGAGCCATCTTGTTGCCATGGAACAACAAATTTACTTGTGAAATGAAAATAACACTGTAGCACAAAACTCTATAACAGACATTTCACATTTTATGATGCATGGCCGATTGTACAGAGCAGCATATAAATATACCTAAAAAGCAACGCAAAGTTTGAAGCCTGAGATGATAAATATTACACTCGTGTGGACTCTACAATACAGCTTCCCAGGATGCATTGTGTCAAAACAGTAAAAAAAAAAGTTTGTAAAAACAAATGTTCTCCATACAACGTGTAGGTAGGTAAATACTGCGCATTTTCCGAGCTTTATCCCGTTAGCTCCACCGGCAGCTCTCGGCTACACAGCGCCTCCCACTGGCGAGCCAGGAGCGATATCAGCCGCTCCCTGCTGTCCGCCCCCGGTACGAAAATACACCACTGCACCTCGCCCTCGGCTCCTCCGAGCCCCTGCGTCCGGTCGCTCTTCCCCTCGGCGTCCGCAAAATGGTCCATGGTAAGGTGGCACAAAAGATCCGGCCCGGGAATGTCGTCGAAAACCAGCGTGAGAGCTTGTGGGTAAGTCTGGTAGCCCATTAGCACGCGGTCCAGGTCGCGAATCCGCCGGGCGTCCGTGAGGCGGTACTTGTCTCTTTGCGGCGGCTCTTTCGCGAATTCGGGTAGCGGGTAACTGATGTGGTCTTCGTCCAGGAGGAAGACATCCGTGCTGGTGAGGATAAGAGTCTTGGGTTGTAGGACAGTCTGGTTCTGGGTGGTTTGGCCTGGAATGACGTGGACCTGGAACACCAGTACGTACAAAAGGATGTTGAAGGAGTGAGACTGCGCCTGCTGGGTCTTTCTCTCCGCCACGATGAAAGTGAGGTCTCCGATTTCTTCCTCATTTGGGTATACGAACTTCACCTTGCTGGAGTGGACCAGCTCGTAGTTCTTCATTTTACCTGAGGGAATGAAATATCATCGGTAAACAGCCAGTCATAAGGATGAGGCGTTATATTCTAGTCATCCAAGCAGTCAAACCTGTGCTTTTGTTTCCAAACTGCGAGTAGAAATCCAGCTCAGAAGGTTCAGGAGAGGGAACTTTCTCCAGCAGGGACAAAACCATCATCAGCTGCTGCAGGAAGCGATGCGTCCCGTAACCGTCGCGGGTCAGACAAGAAATGATGTGATCAGCCGAGGGTCCTATGAAGAAGGACAGATTAAACTTTTTAAACTTAACTGTTTTTTCCTCTTAAGGCCAGTTCACACCGGGACGAATATCAGCGCGCGTTATTCTTCAGCGTTTTTTGTGTTCACACCCAAGCATTTTTCGCTGACGATGAGCCGAGTGAACATTAGGGTTGGGTATCGAGAATCGAGTATCGATTGGAACCGGGACTAACTTTCCGTTTTTCCCAGAATCGTTCAAAAGTTAAAATTTCGATTCCTAGTTTCGATATTCACAGTCCGCCGACCAGAAGAGGAAACCGCTGAACAACACAACCGCGCGAGTCGAACATTAGTAGCTTACGTCGGCCGTCCAAAGTGTGGCTTCACTTTTCTAAAAATATCAAAATCTCGGCAAAATGCAGAGTATTTCCCTTTAGAAAGGAGTATTTCCTTCAGAAAGACCGTTGGTTAGCAAGGTTAGCTAAACTTTTTTGACCCTGCCTCTTAAAAGAATCGGAATCGAGAATCGTTGGGAATCGAAACAGAATCGTTCAAATTCAAACGATACACAACCCTAGTGAACATGCAAATTCATTCCCTGACATTAGATGGCGCCCATTTGCCATGCAATACCACTCCATAACAGTTATCTTTTATCAAGATGTGTGTAGTCCCTGTCGCGTTTGTCATATGGTTCTTTATGTTCTGGCACCAACGAGACCAGCAGCTCTACATTCATCTTGCCTTGCATCTTCCTCGTCTTATTTCTTTCTGGCTGTGTAGACGGCGACGCGTATTTCTTCTTCACCGTTGCATATGCGTGCTCGGCAAGACCGTTTTGTGTTTGAGCGCCCCCATTGTCTCTTCAGAAGCGCCAATTTCATTGGTTGGATAGTTTTTGACGCGGCGCGTCAAATTAAAAAAACGAACCCGAGGCGTTTTTTTTTAAAATGACGGTTTTACGCGTTGACGTTTTACGCGTTGGTGTGAACACTCACATTGGTGCCCTCTGTTTAGTCACGAGGCGTTAAACGTCTGCGAATAACGCACGGGAAATTCGTCCCGGTGTGAACAGGCCTTTAGTTTCATCACACAGTTAGTGAAGATGCTAAATATATCAAATAAGTGTTGCTTGCAAAACTTTAGTACACGCTTTTAATTGTAAAACACACACACAATGGCACTTGCACCTGTCTGCGGTATAAAAAACTGCAAAGATTACATAGAATGTGAGCTTCTTGCCAAAGGCAGATTCCCTAGGGATAAACAGCAATGTGAAATGCTAGATTAGCAGTTCCTGGTTGCACAAATTAACCAAACGTGACTTGTGAAAACACAGCATGCACTTATATTTATTGGTACTCATTTTGATTAAGCTGATCATTACAATTGGTGTCGGCTTGATAAATGTGTCATCTAAAATTGTACGAGTAGTGATCTTGGTCGCAACAAACTCACCGACAACTCGGAAGTACTGATCGAACAAGCCCACGTTGACGCTCTGCAGGTCCTTCAGTTTGAGGGTGAAGCAGAATGAGATGAGGAAATCTGTGTCCTTGTGCTCGGATGCTTGCCAGGTCCACATCACTGCAAGATCATTGCAATTAATCAATTTTAATCGTCTAGACTGACTACTAGAGCAGAATACAAAAAATATATGAAGAACTGAATAGAATAGTGTGTGAAAATAGAACAGAACAGAATACATGAGGTTTTGCTCACTTGATTGGTTGGTGAGCGAGGACGCCGTGTCGTCCAGGATGAAGTAGATGGCTTTGGTGGACAGCAGGACACAGGCTGTTGTCTCCACATCAGGAGATTTGTAGAAGAGCACCGACGTCCACAAGATGTGTTTCAGCTCCTCATTCTCCACCTGCATGCCATCAGCAAGATAAACACCCTCAGTTTTCTGTCTCTGTCATATAATACAGCAGTTTATTTAGTGGCGTTTGCTTAGACAAGCGTAACAATTGCTCAAACTTTGGTCTTCCATTCAGTTTGTGCAAACGAACATGAACGGGAGCCATGATAGTTTACATTTGATTTTGAAAAAACACTTCATTAGTAGTGTAGGGCATAAATAATTCATGAGGGTGGCTAATCATGTCGCAAAGTTCAAATGTTAGGTGCTAGAATATCCTGTAAAAACAGACTGATTGCATAGGACGTGTGAGAATGAGTGGAAAATAGTTCAGATAGACGCCTTTTCCAAACAAGGCAGCTGGCCAAACGTAACAGAGTCAAAGCAAATAAACAAACTCACGGGAGCCAAGAGCGCACACAGGAAAAGAGGGGTTGAAAGGGAGTGCAAAATGAGGAATACACGACAAAAAACCCAAGGGATCGCGAAGGAAACTTCCATAGGGAAAATTCTACGACATAAACATCCGGGAAATTTCCTCACGTTAGATCTGTGAAATGAATGAGCGAATGACTTGCCTCAGCAATATTGTCGTGGAAGAAGTGAACAAGCTGGTCTCCCTTGAGAGATGAGATGAGGAGTAATGAAGAGGAGAGTGAGAGGTGCGAAGGACATAGGTTGTCCTCCATCAGCTGCTGAATGAGAGATTTGGCTGGGTACAGCAGAGACAGAGTCAGCTGGGGCCTTGGAACTTCCTGAGGGATGCTGTGAAAAAAGCAGTGCAGTATATCTACTGTGAAAACAGCTAAGAAGAAGCATTAAAGTTTTACTAATTAACAAATGCTGCCTTAGGGAAGGTGAGTAGTCATTTGGCAGATGCGTTTTATCACCTCTTCTGCATTTCTGTTATCCATTAAACAGCATTTCATCTGTAAAGTTAGGATTAGGGATGTTATTGAGCTGGGATTACTTTTCTAGTCCAAAGAACATTTGGTTTAGAGTTACATAATTCTTATTGCTAACCGCTATGGCTATGATTTCAAAACATTATGAATAATTGATTCTATTTCCCAACCCATTTCACCTGTAAAGTTAGGATTAGGGTTTACAGGTATAAGGACTTTGTCGCTGCAGGTCGCCAGTGGCTGCGCTGGAGGGCGTTCTCCAGTACTGGTTACCAAGTAATATTTGTGAGTGACATTCACGAATGTTACTCTATGTTAGACAACAAATGCGTTTTATTGCCGCTACAAACAAATATTTTGGAAGGAAAAGTCTAAATGTAAATGGAATCAGTACATAAAATGCATAATATTAAAGATGAACGAGAAACAGTGAGTGCTGTTTGCCATTGCGGCTATTTAACTGCAGCAAACGGGCAAATACCGGTCTATCTGGGTTCCCAAAACCATTCAGTCACGGAGTCAGTACGGTGAACACCACTGTATGTACACGGAGATATATCATCCGTTGTAGGACAGTTTCTGACTGCTAAAATGAGCTTCTCCTTCAAATTGCCTCGGTCAGACTCGGTACTGAAGAGTGACGCGCTCCACTGACTTCGCTCCTATTGGTTGTCGCTCACGAAAATCGCTCTTCATTTGCATAAAGTAAAAAATTTCTCAACTTTGTCGCGTCGCTGGACATGCCCCTCCGGTCGCGACCACGCGTCGCCGGAAGTCGATCGCTCTCCATTGAAAATGAATGGTATCGTGTCGCTTGGTATCGCGTCGCTTTTCTAGAAACATCTTTTTAAGAGTTACCAACATAATTACTATGCTAACAGCTATGGATATAACACATTACTGTGTTAGTGTGAGGCTATTTCTCGATTTCTTTTTACTTATTATATGCCCCCATATACTAGCATATACGCTGAACAGTTTTTAGAGATAAAACTCTTTACATTTGATTATCATGAAAACAAATCTCAGAGAACGGTTGTCTAGTGTGTTCTTAGACCAAAGATTCATTTTGCGCCGGAGTTCTCCTTTAAGTACCCAATTCCAGAATTATTGATTCCCAACCCTAAGAGTATTCTTGCAGAAAGCGTCTTGCAGAAATGTTAAAAAACCTTTGCAGAGTTTGAGCCTACAAACTTTCAGGTACACTCCAGGCTACAGCTTAGGTCTGGGGCTAAAATTAAATCCATGCTAACATAGCTTTAGAAATCCTAGTAACAAATGAGCTCCTTTACCTGCTGGTAGGTATTCTTTTGGTGGTTGTAGCTGGAGCAGGATAACTGTGCACTCTCAAGTGTCCTTTCTTGGTGCGCTGTAGGGCGATGGTCTTAATTTCCCGCAGATTGGACCGAAGCCGTATGAACTCTCTCAGGAAGGTGAACTTGTCTTGTGGAAGGGCAAAAACAATAGTCAGACGCTCGTGCCCCGCCATCAGTTCTACAACATGGTCATCATAGAAACGTCGAGAGTTTGAGACGGCCCTACACGAACAACAGCTCTGCTTTGGGTCAAGTAGCGTGAACGAGAGCGGGATACGGGTTACTTTGGAGCAGCTCCGCATCACACTCGCTTCCGAAGAGTCCCGGGACGACAGAGCGACAAAGTCCACCTTGAGAACGCAGAGGTGCCGAGAAGTAAGAAAGAGGATCATGGGATTGGAGGTTTGGTCCTGATCACTTTCAAAGATGCTGATTTGGGATAAAACGTCTGAGGGTACTGAGTTCTTTGGAAATTGTGGGTTGTCTGTGACATTTTTGTCGGAGGTAGATGGGTCTAGATTAAGGAAATGGATCAAGTGTCCACCTTTTACGCTGTCATCGCTTTCCTCAAAGTCCCAAGAGTTCAGAAACTGTCGGATGAACACCTGAGAGTTAGAGGAGTTCAACATTTGTTCTTGAGTTTGGTCCACGTGAGGACTAACGCAAGAATGCATCTCCTTCAGACTTTGGGCATCTGAGAAAAAGAACAATCTCGTATTGCTTGACTTCACCTTCAAGGAGACACAAACCTCTGGAATATCAAACTGAAAGGTCTCAATGTTCGTGTACGGCACAACCAAGTCTATCTCAAGGTTCTCCGCTAGTTCCTCCGAGTTACTCGCAGGTTCTTCTGACCGTGTGTGGAAAACCACAAGCGAGTTGTCCGTTGCCGCCAAACAACATGGGCACCGACTCAAACCTTCTCCAACACTGATGCAAAGAGACCAAGCCACCATTTTCACATGATCATCTGCAGATTCTCTGTTCACATCATCAGATCCCTTTTCCTGAACAGCAGATGAGGATGAACCCCCCATGATCTTGTTGGTATCATCTAGAGTCATTTCAAAGTACCCATCCCCAGAGTGAGGGCTGCCTGGGTCCGTGCCCTCCAGAGAAGTGGTTTTGCAAGGTATCGGGGTTGATTCTGTTCTATTGGCCTGGCTGATGTGAGCAGAAAGTTGGTTGGTAAACTCCAGGTTGTTGGTAGTGTAGGACAGTAAAGTGGGAGGCACAAAGAGATTCAAAAGACTTGTGGTCCAAGGTTTCCACTCGTCTTCACAACAACAGGGGCTAAAGGGAAATTAAGCAACTTGTTTTAGTTTTGGTTTTGAAATCTTCAATGTACAAATATAACCACTCAACCTTTAAGGATTTCAAAGCAGAACCTGGAACAACATTCCAATCAACCAATCAGCTTTGAGGGATAAGTTTACAGATCAAGTCAAGTTTAGGCTTACAACCAGGGTTAGGTGCTCCTACACGCGTGTTGTTCACCAATCATTTCCCGCTATTTTTAGGGATAACTTGTGGGTAGGGTTAGGAATATGGTTAGGGCAACATTTTCTGACAGGAATGTTGTTCGAGGATCAACAATATATGACCCAGGAACACGTCTAACTCTGCAAAATCTGGACCACGTAACAACCTTTACTTTTCGGGACATATCAGGTTACACTTTTACTGCAATCAAAAGTAATAAGCCCCGAAACACACTCACAAAGCAAGTGCACAAACAAAACACATAAGTCTGGTAAAAGCACTCCATCTTTGTTGTACATAACATGTAACAGACCATAGAAGTCTATCAAGGGATAAAGTTATGTTCAAATCTATCTTCAAACTTTTGATCTGAAATGACAAAAGGTGACCTACGCCGTGTCCCAATTCAAAGGCCGCATGCTTCGAAGGACTCTGACTTCAAAGGCCAGGAAAGTTGGACTGAGCTTTGTTAAATGGGACTATCTAGCCTACGGAGGACTGTGACAGCTGTCGTTGATAAATGACTAGCGTTTGTACTACTAGACTTTTTTGAAAGTTATATTAAACTGTCTGAAAACAAAACAGGGCTCACAAACTGTCTAAATATTTTCACCATGGTCCATTTCTGTTTATAATAAAATATAAACTATACATAATCGTATCTTTGTAAGATAAGTCAACATTTGACCCGCTTTAAAGTTTTTATTTTTACATTTGTGTTATTAGATATTTGAGTAAGTTGAAACCCAATACACACTTTAAAAGTGTAATTCGGCAATTTCTCAAAAAAAAAATCCGTTTGTCAACGGCTCGTCATGAATTCTGGGGTCAGCAAGGCTGTGAAGGATCCATCTGACATCCTTTATTTCAGAGGACTTTAAACAAAGACGCATTTGAAGGAACTTTCGAATTTGGGCAGCCTTTGTGTACCGGGGTATTTCTGTTTTCCATTAAGCGCCATCTTATGTCAGGGAATGAATTTCAGCGAAATTCGCGTAGGTGTGAACACAAAACGGGTTGACAAATGCTGACAAATAATGCGCACCGAAATTCGTTTTAGGCTGAAACGAATTTAGGCTCTCTATTGGGACGCAACATCAAAAGAAAAAAATTAACTGTAGCCTCTTGATATAGCGCCCCTTGTGGCAACAATGAAAATGCAACAACTACTTGCATTGCATTATGAATTGAACTCTGAAACTTTTGCGTATAATAAGTGAGTATGTTTAATATAATATTGCGAGTATGTTTCGGGCATAGCGGAAACAAAACAGAAGTTTATATGAACTAACCTGCTCTCAAAGGTGACCTCTGAAGAAAAACTGGAATCAACATGAGTTTTCACCTGCAAAAAAGGGCTTGTTTTTACTGGCGCCACAATATTAATGAATTAATTGAGCTATAACACACACCCACCTGCGGGATGACCTCGCAGGCTGGGCTGTAAACATCATAGCATCTCTGGGTAAGTGTAGAATCCACAGGAGTTAATATCTCTTTGGTAATAAAAGCTTTTTCTATACAAGTAGTTATATCTGAAAGGGAGATGGAAAGCAAAGTTATTCTTCAGTCCATGTAGGCTTTATTCACACAGCAAACAAATTCGATGTGATGAAGAAAATGGATAGTGATGATTTGATTTGTTTGTTCAGTCAGCATATGGTGCATCATCATTGGTTGATACGGTAATGATGCAAGTATCAGGATGATGCCACGAGACTTTCACATACAACATAATGAAAGCAGCTGTCCACAGCTTGAAAAAAAAAAAATCGAATGATTTGGAGTCAGATACCAAATACCAAAAATCAAACAAAATATTAATCAAAAAAGACTTTAAAAAAAGACAACTTATTCTAGACTACAATATTATTCCACATATATGTTTAAATCACATTTTATAGGAGCGCATAACAGTGAATATTTAGAAGTCGTCGACAGAAATGGAAAATATCAAAAGCACCCGAGGCTGTTGCTTAGTAACTAACACTCCAGAGACAAATATGGAGATCATATGCTTTATCAATCACGCCCAATCGGTATTAGAGGAGCAACTGCAAATTAACCACCACAAATGTCCAACGTTTAGACTAGTCTGACATTGCAAAGCAAAGAAAACGGATGCCAATTTTACTGATTTAAAGCAAAGTTATGAGAAAAATCTGGGAGGAATGCTGATTAAATTTGATTTATTGTTTTCTGCAGTGCACAACTTGGCACACCAAATCTCCAAAACATAATTATGACCGGCAGAGCTGCTATAAGTCAGTATGCAGGAGAAACTGAACAGAAGTGCAAATTAAATAAGATTTAGATCACTTGTGCTTTTATTAAAAATAACAATTTAGTAGTTTCAGATCGATCATTTACAATCATAACGTAATGAAGAAACCATGTAAAAGGTGATTAATGACAAACAGCTGAAATATTCAAAAGTATTATCATGTTGTAGAAAATTTGTAATGCCAAAACAGAGAAATAATGTCATGCAATCAGAGGGACGCTTTTAGTTTTAAAGGTGAAGTGTGTCATTTTTTAATGTCAATACTATCTCCAATCCTATCTTTATTTGGGCTGAGACTACTTATTATTACAACCAATGACAAATGGGAGTGTTTGAGAAAACCGAAATGACGCACTTCACTTTTAACTCTATGTTTGTGTTTTTCCCCCCCTCGTCCCAGCAGCGCGATACATACATGATTACCTTGACTGGAGCAGGTGGAACGGGACAGAGAGGGGGAGGAAGAGGAGGGTGGCGCGACGAGAGAGGACGAGGAGGACTGCGGCCCGCCGGCGGCCTGCCCCGGGACGTCACTCACCTGACAACAATAACATCAGGCTTCTCTTTAGCGAAAAGCACAACCAAGACCAATGGAGGTCAGTGTCTTTACGTTTTACAACATGTCCAAACCAGAACGACAAGCGATATATCGCATTCAAGTTAATCTGAGTATATGAGTAGCTCCTCCCACACAGAAATCTCATTGGTCCAAATCCTGCTCCATATCAAACGTCAAATATCTGCTGATCGAATGAGAATTTAACGCGACATTTCGCTTTCAATGTGAACAAAAACTTTGCTAAAAACATGCCTGGTTAGCATGAAAGATTCAGCACACAGAGGCCTCAGAATAACACCGAGTTCATGTTATTTCGGAAATACCGTAATTTTATTTATTTATTTTTTTCGGTTTAATTTGATAAAAGCTCTTGATTTTTTTGTGACGACGCATAAAAAAACCCAAAACTGCAGCCGTTCAACAGAAAAGGACACATTTTACAAGCTATTTATTATAGACAAATTTCCCTGATGTACTTTCTAGGTTCTAAAATTTAAAGAAAACAAATTTAAAAACAATATTTAAATTGTTAAAATTATATTAAAATTATTTTAAACAAATAAAATCAATCCGGAGACACTGAACTGGCAATTCTTTACAAACTGAACAGCTCTAATGTCATTTTAATGTCATTACAAGTACGGTAATTCCGAGACATGAGAGCAACATAATATTACAATGGCATATGTAACAGTAGATGCATTGACAATAACCACATTTATTTCAAGTCTGTATAAGTCAAGTCTAGTGGAGATGATATCCAGTCACTATCAGAGTCTGGCCAGGCGGAGGCGCCACAACTCGTGTCTTTCTCTTCACTGGGTAATTTGTTATGCAATAGACACTGACACAAAAATGCATCAATGCGAGCATATAAAGCCAGACACTGAATCATCTTTTTCTTGAACTCTCATGACTGGATATCAAGGTTTAGCCCGATTCACACCTAAAAAGATTGTTTGAGAACAAGTCAGCTGAAAGATAGCCATCAGCTCACACCTTAAACTGTAATTACATCAGAAAACCCTTAATCTGGCAGATGAAACAGTGGTTTGCATGAGAGCCTATTACATAACCGGTTTATTTAGGAAAGCTTTTAGTTTACCTTTTCCCTTTTTTCCCCCATCTTTCTTTTTTTTTTTTTTTTAAATGCTCCTACTAAATATCAAAACCATCTATTAATAATAAAGGCTAATAGTAATAATAATTGTATAATAATGAGGATAACAACAACATTATGTATTAAAAAAAAGGGAATGTTCCTACTAAACAAAACTAAAGCAAAAGAGTTGAATAATAAATATCAAAATAATAAGGTAAATAGTAAATGATAATGTTATTATTATAAATATTATTATTATTAAAAAAGTACTACTAAACAAAATCAAAACAGTCTGATAAATGTTAAAATAATTAGATAATAATAATAATAATGTAATATAATAAAATAATTATAAATAATAATTATTATCATCATGAAATAGTAATAAAATAAATGTATTTTACTATTAATCAGAAGCAAAGCAGTCTAATAATAACTGTTAAAATAATATTAATGTTAAATAATAATGTATAAGTAAAGCAAAACAAAATAATAAATGTTAATAATAATAATAAGAATCTTAAATATAAATGTTATAATAATAATAATTATTATTGTTATGATCGTGAAATAGTAATATTCCTACAAAACATTTAAATAATAATTAACAGTAAAAGTAAATAATAATAATAATAATCGGTTTAATTTGCATACAAAACAAGTATAAAAATACCTTTTTGTCATTGTTTGCCATTCGGTCTTTGGCCACTTTGGCTTTCTGAATGGCTTTCAGCACCTCCACGGTGTCAAGCTCTTTCTCTGTGGTGGTCGTCCCGTCCAAACACACCTGCGTGACAAACGTATCCTTTAAAAACAAATTCAGAAACACGTCCTGAAAACCACCTCATTTAAGTAATGACACTCTTCCTTCAAATACCTCAGAGGCCCTGTCGCAGAACTGGGCCAGAACTTTAGTCCTGTAATCTGGGATGATGCACATGGGGTTTTCAGCCAGAGTCAGTTTCTCCAGACAGGGAAGAGTGCTGATGTGTTTAATTTCGTCCAGCTACGCAGAACAGAAGAAAGAGAGTTATATCGACCAAATTACTGCGTCAACAAAATATAGTCAGTGCGAATAATAAACTACCTGTGCTAATTTGTTCCTGCTTAAATCCAAGTTAACCAAGGAGTAAAGTTTACTGAGACCGGAGAGCGTCTCCAGCTGATTCCCAGACAGATTCAAAGTCTTGACATTCCCGAGTTTAGTGTGAACGCACTCCAGGACGGTGAGTTTGTTGAAGGACAGATCCAGGTGAACCAGGTTGTACAAATGCTGCATTGAAAAGTGTAGAAATAAATACATTGGCTTATTTAAACCAAAACTATCTTTGCATATTAAGACATTATTTTGAGACAACACACCTGGAGGTTTTCCACGAGAGACAACTCGTTATGGCTGAGGTCAAGAAATTCCACTTCAGGAATCAGTTTCTATGAAAAAAAGCGTAACTTTTTATAATCAACATAGAAATACCTAGCATTTATTTCATATATATACGTTAAGCTAACTCACCACCGAATTATCGATGCAGCGTATGAAGTTTCGGCTCATGTCCAGAGTGGTGAGCATCTTCCACGTGGGAATGATCGCAGTCACGGGACAGTCCGTATCCACACCCTCAGGTTCCCACTGCGCAAATTCAGACGCTTCGGGAACTAAGATTTCCTGTCGAACAAGGAGCGAATAATGTCAGTACCAGTGAAACGTTTGTTGGTTTTAAAAGGAACACGTCGACATTTCGCGATTTTAGCTTATTCACCGTATCCCCCAGAGTTAGATAAATCCATACATACCCTTCTCATCACCCACCACTAGCCTAGCTTAGCACAAAGACTGGAAGTGAATGGCTCCAGCTAGCATACTGCTCCCAATAAGTGACAAAATAACGGCAAAATTTTCCTATTTATATGTTGTGATTGAGCACAGTGTGAACATGTAGTTAAAATTACTACAGAAATGTAATAATCAAATGTTCAAATAATCAAAAGTTTACATGTACTACACACAATGGGCATTTTGACATAATTGTGTGTGTGTGTTCGACCATTCAAGCACAATAAGAAGTGAAAGAGAACTGAATTCGCACCCTAAAACCATCCGTTTTGGGCGGTTAGTTATAAGTTATAAGTTAGTTATAATTTAACCCAACAACAGAAGCATGTAAAGTACCGTCATAGTGCCGGCTGAGAGGTGTATGCTGAGCGTGGCCAGAGTCGGCTTGAGGGAAGGCAGACCTTTTATCTGTCCGGCATCGCAATCATTGATCTGAAAATAAAAAATAAGTGTTAGAAGTCCATCCCAAACCCTTGATTCATCACATGACGCAAACGTGAGCGTCTTTACCTCGATCTGGAGCAGCGCTTTAAAGATGGAAAGGTCAAAGGGAAGGCTCTGCTCCTCGATGTTACTCGTCCCCACCGTTTTTTTCATTCCAGGGACCTGCGTTGGAAGATCTTATAGTTATTCTTGTAATGTGCAAACACCAATAAGGCGATTTGATACATTTACACAGTCAGATCATTTCTTTAACTTTACTTGCTGCTCAAAATAACATGCCCAAGTGGGCCGCACACTTCCTGAATAGTGAAGCCAAATCATTTCAGTAGTATAGGTCATAAGCCCCGCCCTCTCCATGTGATCAAATTGGACACGAGCCAAACTAAATTTTTTTTTTTTTTTTCAAAATATGGTTTCTGAAATTTTAGGTTCCTATCATACTGGGATATGGTCAAGTTTTTGTTTTTCCAATGAGTTTTCGTTAGTTATTTGATGCTATAAAACTGAGGTGTAATGTCATGATTGACAGCTGTGGTTGTATTGATGCCGCGGCTCCACTACTGTTCGCCAATGACCATTCCTGGGATATTTTGGCTTCATTTTTCTACAGTGGAAGTACGCAGATGTCCATCTTTTTTAACAGCCTATGGTCATGCATGATTAGGACACGCTGTTAGTAAAGATTCAGCACACACAAGAAACACAAAGGCCTTTAAATAATATGGCATTCATAAACACTGTAATTATAATTTTCTATCTAGTTTAAAAAAATAAAATGCTCTTTTCCTCACTTTTCCAAATTGAAAGTGATCAAAATAACCCAGACTGCAGTGGTTCAACAGTTCAAGCCAGTCAGAATGTTGTATTTTTATTATGTATATTATTATATTAATTTAAATAATTTAAATATATATATATATATATATATAATATTAATTTAAATAATTCGAATATATATATATATATATATATATATATATATATATATATATATTTTTTTTTTTTTTTTTTTTTTACTTAAAATAATAAATCAATGAATAAGTCAACAAGGCACTGAAACATACGAAATATACACCTTCATATAAAGATGGATATCTTTAATATGCATTTAAACCTGGCACAATCAAAGAGTAACTAAAATATGAAAAATCATTTAAGAATAAACATATAATAAATTTTTTTATCTGTATTGGAGATTTAATAACATTATCAAATAATAATAATAAATATACATATATATGTGTGCGTATATGTGTATGTATAAAATGTAATAAATAATAATAAATGTGTATAATAGTATGTATTTAATTTATATTAAATATTAATTAGGGCTGTGCAAAAATTAATTGCGATTAATCGCATCCAAAATAAAAGTCTGTGTTTACATAATATATTTGTGTGTTTGTATATATAATTACACACACATGCATGTATATATTTAAGAAAATGTGTTATTCATATATAAAATATTTATATTTATATAATATAGATTACGTATGTATGTATATATATATATATATATACAGAATTTAAGCGCAAATAATTCTTAAATATATACATGCATGCATAGGTATTTATATATACAAAATTATTATATACAGCACACACAAATATATTGTGTAAACACACTTTTATTTTGGATGCGATTAATTGCAATTAATTTTTGCACAGCCCTAATATTAATGCAGAATTATTTATCAATTTACCGATTTAAAAAAAATGACTAAAATCAGCCGACTTCCAGTAAAGTGACAAACTCCGACCTTGAGGTACTTGAGGCGGCAGGTGAAGTCCAGGATGTGCCCGAGGTCGGCCTTGGCATCTCCGTTGGCACAGGTGGGCTTGGCGAGTTTCAGCTGCTGTGTGACGGCGTACAGCTGGAGCGGTCTGAGGAAAAACACCTCACCTGCTGCCAACAACTGCTCACCTGGGAGAACGCACAACCAAAAACATTTAATAGACAATACTGGAACGCATACATGATGATAAAACATTATATTATGTGTAGTGCAAAGAAGCATGCAAAAATAATAATGATGAACATTTAAATATCTTAAAATGGGATTTGCAGAACTTGCAAAAAAAATTTTATGAGCATCCATTGTCTCTTTTATTTAGCATTTTCATCATCAGTAAAAAAATATAAAATACGATAGTAAGGTTTTTTATTTTATTTTAACAGGTTGCAAGACTAGATGGCGAATGCAAAAGTATAATTTGGAGTTTTATTATAAAATTACATTTTTCTGCCAAACATATCGCTTATCAGTCAAAGATAAGCATGTAATAACTGGAAAATTGGTATAAAGAAACAGACCGTTATGAAAGAGCTCTTCAGCCAGGGCAGCAGCGATTCCATTGATTTCCTGAAAATAAGGACGTTTTTGTCAAAACTGGAGATCTAATGTCACGTCACTCAGTTTTAATGACCGGCATGTGCTTCTCCAACTCATTTCCTGAAAGATCTCGCCAGAGGAAAGCAGAACCACTTCAATTTCCTCCTCACAGCTTGTTTTTTTGCTTTCAAATATTCTGAAAAAATGCCTTGAAACTCTTTTATATGCATATATAAGGGTTATTATAGTTAACTAAAAACATTATCTGGAATTAAATTTGAAAAAACCTTAAACTTATTTTATTTCAGCGATTTGCCATGGCAACATTTTAAATTTTCATTTAGTTTGATATTCTAAACTTATACTAAAACAAAATAAAATATGCAATATAATATAATATAAAATTGAAATAAAAATGATATAAAAGGCTAATAAAAATGACTAAACACCACAACTAAAATTAAAACGAAAACAGAAAATAAGACCTTTTTTAAAATATGAATAACACTTTAATTATATTATCTGAACACAACAGTATGAAGCTTGTTTCCGCCACAGAATCAAAAAAAAATTAAAAATGATTAATAATTGTGGGATATAATAATGAGATTATTCTCATTTTTTCCTCACAATTACGAGTTTATATGGTGCAATTCTGAATTTTTTCAGAACTCCCAGTTTTATCCCGCAATTATGTTTTTTTTTGTTATATTTAAACACGCAACTATGGGGTAAAAGCTCAGAATTGAGAGATAAGTTGCAATTAACTTTTTAATAATCTGTTTATATCTCAAAATTATGAGATATAAACTTGCAACTGCGATAAAAAAAAGTCCGAATTGCGAGATGTTTAAAAACTGCCAGTTTATATCCCGCGATTATGACTTTTCTCTCCAAATTCTGAGATATCAACATGCAATCGTGAGGGGGGAAAAGCCAAAATTGTGAGATATAAACTTTATTTTTTCTTTCCAAAAAGCAAAACAAACGATGCTAAAACAACACGGGCACAAATCAAACAAAAGTCCCAATTGCACAAATGCACTCCTCTCCAAAACAACTCAGTCCGGTCATATGCCTCTCCCAGACAAAAGCCGTTCAGAGATCAATATCAATACCACTACTGTCAGCGGGACACCATCGCTTACGGCCAGATAACAGGCCCTGCTGTCCTGTGAACCATTTATACGGCTGAGACGAAAGAATGCAGAGATTCATCTTTACTGGATGTAAAGGCAACAGAGCAAAGGTTGAGTCCAATTGTTTTGGATAGATTACACACAAACTCCAGTTAATATTTAACCGGCATGTGACCGATATGAAGCACAGGAATCTTCTGTTTAGACTCTTGTAATCACAATAACGCAATCTCTCGCTTCTTATCAAACACAAAGCACATCAAAACTTACATATAAGTGAAAATGCAAGAAGTTAGACAGGACTTTGGGAGTCGCCGCAGGGAATCTGCTGAGGAGTGTTTGGAGATAAACTTCCAGCTCCCTTTGTCGCTTCTCGACGAGGCTTTTGGAGTTTTTGCCGATGATCTTTTTGGGCGGCAGCAGATGTTTATCGATCTTCTTCTCCACAGTGAGCTGAAGTCAACAACATTTAATCAGTTTTATCAGTCACACCCTATGAACACAATGTTAATATCTGAGGTCTGATCTTTGGTTTTAGGAACGTGCCTGCGTAACTCACTTTTTCGTGCAAATCGTGAAAGTCGCTGTAACGATGTTTGACAGTCCAACTGTGATCTCCAACCTTCACCTCTATGATGTAAACCTGAGGGGTTGAGAAAATACATTTATATTCGTTTGATATAAAATTAAATTGTTAATTAATACTGCTCATTGATGTGTTTTAAACACAGCAAACCAACCAACGCCTCTACAGTTTGTCAAAGATTCATATCTCATATTGTGTTTTATGCAAATGAGCATGCACATCCTTCAAGTGGCCTTTGACACTGTATGAACCGCTATTTGTATTATTGATCAACAATGATCATAGGATAAAACATTTATAAATGATCAATTAATCCTATAAGTTTATTATAAATAAATAAAAACATCCGCTCTTATGCAACACACTTTGTGTTCTTAAACCCCCGTTGTATTTTATACGTTACAAAAAATCCTATTTTAATCTAATCTAAACTAAATACTTATATCCAACAAAATGAACAGCATACATCATTTTAACTTATTGCATTCGCAAATCGTCATCATAAACATGAATATTATGCACTGAACAGCCGATCTAAATAAAAGCATACAACTTACCGTGTAATTCTCCACCAGCTCGGATCCCACGATGCGGACCCGTTTCTCCGGGCTCTGATCGGACAGATGCGGCGCGTCCATCTTCACTTCAGCGCGATGAAAAATAACAAGCTTAGCTGTCATCTAGCGCCTCCATCTTTGTTGTGGTGTAATCCGAAACGAAGCTCCTCCTACTCGTTTTTCTCACAGGCAGCGGCGCTCGCACACAGAGAGAGCATTATCGCCCCCTATCGCATGAGGCTGTTACTACTAAAACTATGCCTTATCGTCAGCAGAACTCAAATCATAAATATCATTATCAATACTATGACTCCAGTGATCTTTAGGGTGAATTTAATGAGAGTCCCCTATTTACTTTACGATGTACCCACTGACATTTAAAGTAATGGGCTAATCTTTAATACATACAATTAACATTACTTTTACGTTTTGTTTTGTAGCTTATTTGATATCAGAGTAAAGTAATATTTTGATAGATATTAATATATATATAAAACACTATTTTTGTAACTATACGTTTAAATGTATATAAAACAGGGTCATGTGACTAGTGTTACTATAACAATCCCAGATACCCTGCAATTTAATTATGAACCACCAGGGGTTTCAGAGACAAGGAATTGGTTGTGGTTGCAACCAGTTATAAATCAAACAAATCTAAATAAATAATCATTAAGAGCACCTATAGCATAAATTGTAAGAACTGTCGAATAATTTGATTTATTCGTTATGGCAAAGTATTATTTTTTAATCATTTTAAATATAACAATATACAAGTTATAATATAATATAACAGTTTATAGCTACCATTATTTCAAGAAAGAAAACTAACACAATCACTGTTGCACAATTTATTTTTATTATTATAAAACTTGTTATGACATGGGCCTATATAAATACATTTTTTTATTATATTTTATTATTTAAATATTTACATATTAAATGTATTTACATGGAAATCCAGCAACAAATAATCTGTCTGTCTGTCTATCTACCTAGTTAAAATAAACTAATATACTTCATATCTATCTATCTATCTATCTATCTATCTATCTATCTATCTATCTATCTATCTATCTATCTATCTATCTATCATAAAGTATTGTATTCTTCTCATCCGGCTGTCTGTCTGTCTGTCTGTCTTTTTATCCTGGAGTTAATTTACTCACTCGTGAAATCACTGATGCATTGAATGCATTCACTCGTTCATTTATTTATTTATTCATGTCAGGCTGAAGGCAACCATCGTTTTCTCGGTTCGTCGAGCTCGATGATGGTTTAATATAGAAAATCAGTGATTTAATCCTCCGCTAGCGTTTAAGGAAGTGCCTTTTCCTCTTCTTTGTTTGTTATTCAAAGGTTTGAAGGGGCTGGTCGAATGGAAGAAGAAAAGTGTGTTTGTGTGCGCCGTTAGGTTAGGTCATAAACTAAGCATTTTAGTGATTGTCCCTAGTGCAAAATAGTGTTTGATCAGACGGTTCACTCATTTTAGATTCGATTAAACATAAATGCGACATTGATGGAAAATCTTAGTCATATGGATAAATAAACAGAAAATGTGTTTATATGCATACATACGGTGAATTTCATATCCTTATAAGGAAAATGAGGATGCGTTTTCATTTACGTTATAGCCTAAAAGAGAACCGAGAAACAAACATAACGACTAAAAAAAGAACTATTCGTTCATACGACAGCCATTAGTTTGTTGTCCTCACATCTTTCACATACATCACGTACATGCTCTCTTTGTCGCTATGACGTTTCTCAACTGATCTAGGAGCAGATGAAATGTACATGAAAAAGACGCGGATTGACTGCACAAACCGTCCCTGGAACGGCAGCTGTGAAGACGCCCAGAGAAGGAACAAACCATTCCGATCGCGGAGGGTGAAAATGTTCGGAATATGAAACAACGGCGTTTTCGACTCTCTTCTTCTAAATATAGATATGGTTTTAAAATATTGAAATTATAAGTGTAAATTAGCATATATAGGATGTTGTTAGATAAAAATATAGGCATATTTAAAATACTTTACCTCAAGAAAGAATGAAACGCCCCTATGCCTTCGATGGGGTTTGAAGCGCCCCAACACTATAAATATCACAACAGACGCTGATTTCTGTAGATGTCAACTGTCATTTCGAGACATGCGCTAGTCAGGTACGGGCGGAAAGCGTAGTTTGTTGGCATTTAACCAAAAGTAAAACAAACTACAAACATATTTTTACACTCTTTAGACATTTAAACAACGAATTTGCTTTTAATCTGAGGCAAAAAAGACACTGGTTACTCGGAAAAGCTGAGGAGGGGTGTGACTGATCTCAGATCAGAGCCACACGCGAGTCAAGCTGCCTATACAGAGGGCACTGCGCCAGGCTATGTGCCATCTAAAGCCAGTGACAAAGAAAAAATCGGAAAAGAAAGTAAAAAGGTAGACGACCGAGGGGGTGAATCGTGTAGAAAGGCACGAGTAACCAAAACCCCTAATCAAGGAGAAGAAACAGCCTTTGTTGCCCTCCAGATTATGTGAGAGCACCCTACAGCTGATGCTAGACACTGAGAAAATGTGTGGAAGGGGCATGATATGCCAATGGGAGGTCTACGGCAACAGACCTTCCATCAAGGAGACGGAAAAACACAAGAGCGAGTCGAGGAGAAGCAATGGCAGTGGTAAACACAAGTGGCACAAATGGGGAAGGAGGCCAGGAAGAAAGGCGCACTGTCCAGAAATGCGCAGAAATCGTGCGAGACCGTCTCGGTGGTCTACCACTGTGGTCTCACTGCGTCCTGCCAATGTTCAAGGCAACCGAGCGCCTGGCATGAGGGCGCCCAGGAACACCAACCAGTTCCTCATGCATGAGAAATATCAGATGATGCATATGCGATCGGACTCGGTTGGCACAGACAGCGGGTCCGACTGCGAAATGGACTTTGCGGATATGGACTCGTACCTTGGTGTGCTGGAAAACGCTAGAGGCGCACTGTTGGACAGTCCAGGTCTGTCTACACCACCCACATTTTACGCACGTCAGATGAAGCAGTGCCAGCCGTTTCCCTTCTTCGGCTTCGACCAAGAGGAGAGCATGCAGTATTTCCCATCAGAAGACGACGTGATGCAAAGCGAAGGCTTCATGCAAAGGGACTTCAAAGAATTCTGTGACAATGTGGCACCATGTATTTAGACCTGCCACAGGTAACATGTTTACATCATCACTACGGTGGTTTCTGAACTGTTTTTCACGACTAAATCTGTCGATTGCAATGTGACAAGATGTTGTTTTGTTTGTTTGTTCTGTGATGTATTATGACTGGTCTGTTTTTGGGAGGGGGGGAGAGAAAAGGGTCCAAAGTAGGAGTGAGACCAGCCGGCCAATCACCATCAAGATCATTTGATCACTCATGGCAAACATAGCAGCGGTTTGTACTGCAAAACTAAACTCTATGTGAATGTTTTTTTTTTCATAATAAATCCTCATTTTGCTACACATTGTCTATATTTTTTTATTCACTGTTTATATTTTGGGATACGTTTTGCTCAATAACCTGCAAATAACAGAATGACTTGCCAAAGATAATTATTCACAAGCAAGCTTTGCATCATTTACAGTTGCATTGTTGAAGCATTTTACAGAGTGGCATTATCCAAATATTTTGGGGTCATGAAAGGAGACGCATGACAGAAATATGATCCCTGCGAAACATTTAAGAAGCACCTTTTCTTCTTTCCAGCCTACACACCCTTCTTGTACATCAGTGGCTCTCGAAGATCTGACACTAGCAATGCTCATGAGACAAGGTGTGTGTGCAAAAGTGCCTCTATAACCGTATAATCTGCGTCACTAATAGGGTTTCCGCTCTGAAGCACTCAACGAGACCTGTTATTATCTTTAGTTTTATGTATGATGTGTTAATAAGGAAATTTAAAGCGCTGCTAGTCAAGAAAAATGCAAAAAGGTTCAATAAAAAGGCTCAGATGAAATCTTTCTCATGAATAGACTCCGAGTGTTTTGATCAACAGCGGTTCAGCCCCTTTCCTGCATAGCTTGCCAACTCCATGTCAGATAATCACGGTGCAACTTCTTCCAGCCAAACCTACAGGATTGTGTGTTCAATCCCCCGACTCCATTTCTAGCTCTTTAACTGCCGGTAAAAGAAATAAACAGTTCATTATGATGGGAAAATAGACTTTCAAATGGATTTTAGGAGTTGGCAGGAGTGTCTTGAATCTAAAACCATTTTTAAATGAATTATTTTACTTGCAATTTTCATGACCTCACCATTTGAAAGAATACATAATATTTCTTACAAAAATAAAAAGTTATTAATTATTAAAAAAATAATTATAAAAAGTTAAAAATTATTTTTCAATAAAGGAAATTGAGGATCATGAACAGTTTTTTTATATATACTTTTTTATTTTATTTTAAATTAAAAATAAATGGTCAATGGTTTTATTTCAATTTGCATAAATAAAAGACAGTATAACAAATACTATATGAAAATATTTATAAATATTTTTTTTTATCTTTCACTAGTATCCATTACTTTATCCATATGAGAATTTGAGAAATGTCATGAAAATAATGCAAAAACCATTTCCCTTAAGCAAAATATTTAAGCTAAATATAACGTATAGCAATAGTTTTTGTGACTAAATGTGGCATGGGCATGTTTTTGACAGGTTTCCACAACTTTACTCTTGTAAATTAATAAAAATGGAAATTTGGAGACCAGTAACAGCTTCAAAATATGCACTCTTAAATATTAATATCAATTTAAACCTCTCAGCGCATAAAATAAAACTTTTAAATCTATTGTTCTGTTCAAACACATGCACATTAACCAACTTCGAGATTTAAAATGCCTTATGCCAGGAACAAGATTTCACATGTGTTGAAAGAGGCAAAGCTGCCCTTTGACCAGAGCTTAAGGTGTTCGGATCAAACGTTTCTTATGGTTCATGAAGGTTGGCTGAGGAGTTAATCAATAAACAAAGTGGTTTAACATCAAACTCAAGTTGTCAATTAAATATGATATAACACTTAGATAAGTGTTAGAAAGGACGCTCCCACACTGTAAACGGACAGGTTACATGCCTCGGCAGTGTCTTGAATAATCTTTATAATTTGTGTATAATTGTTATGATCTCATATTGGGTTTATGACCTCATTCTGATTTAGAAACTACTTGGAATACTTTTAAAAGTTAGTAAGAAAAGATCATTCTTTCAGGTCATAAACATTCGTTTTTGATAACCGTTCCGAAAAGGAAGTGTAGAATTCTGATATTGAAATCAAATTGAAACTCTGACATAAGGAAGAATTTGGATTTGAGTTACAGAGAAGCAGAAGGTCTTGATCATGTGACGATGAGGGTAAGGGAGGAGGGGAAAGACAAGATAACGACTGCTAACAGTCAAGCTAGAACTTTAGTAAACACATGTGAAGTCAAACCTGGCCCTCAATGCATGCATTATTCTCCTTTTCTTTATCTTTCATAAAAGTATTTCATATTCATATAGTGAAATACCTAATAAAGTCCCTATTTTGCTATTTAAAAGGTTCCTAATTTTGTTCTCCTACAAAAGGTTTGCATGCATAAAAGGTCAAAAAAATACTTTATTTTTCTCATAATAAATATTGCAGCATGCACCTCACGTCTGAAAATGGTGGTTAGTTCTAAACCCCTCCTCCCGAAAGCCTACTCTGCTCTGATTAGTCAGATGGCCCAGTCTGTTGTGATTGGTCAACTCTTCTCTGATTGGTCATATGGCCCAGTCTGTTGTGATTGGTCTACTCTGCTCTGATTGGTCAGATGGCCTAGTCTGTTGTGATTGGTCAACTCTTCTCTGATTGGTCAGATGGCCCAGTCTGTTGTGATTGGTCTACTCTTCTCTGATTGGTCAGATGGCCCAGTCTGTTGTGATTGGTCTACTCTGCTCTGATTGGTCAGACGACCCAGTCTTTTGTGATTGGTCGACCGCTTACAGCAGGTGTCGGAACTCCATTACATATATGAATTTCAGATCTTCCTCAGCAATCGTACACAGTGAACAGTAACGATGGCATCGTTTTTTCGTATCAATTCCAGCTTAAATTCTCCTCCTTTGGAAGTTCAGCAAAGTGGATTCGCAGCACTGAAAACAGCGTCTTCTCGATATGTTCACAATACGAACTCTTCCCGGCCTCGTACAGCTACAGAGTTTGAGGACAGGTCAAAGTAGATGATGTTCATGGGCAAGCCAATGAAAACCATAGGCTGGTATTATTAAAAAAAATTGTTATATTATTACGTAGGTATGTAACAGGAACTTATAGGCTGGAATTGCTGATGACTCATTTTGGCAGTTCAGAATCAATTCTTTCTTTTAGAAGACAGTAACTTGTCTTTGATCTTAAAACTTTGCAGAACTTTTATTTTCACAAACAGCTTTACACAATACATCATTCACTTCCAGGTCTCTTAGCTATAGAAAAACAGTCATTTATGCAGCTTGATATTGCAAACTGGTATTGTTATCATATCATTTAATCATTTGTCGTAATTATAAACACACTGGTTTGTAGTGCAAATAGTTTTACTGCACTTTTCATTTCTCATTGAAATCTATATACATTTATCTGACATTAGTCACTGGCAACATATATAGTTTGTGTTTAAATTCAAAAAGCAAAAAAAACATTAAAAGCAAAATAAGCCACTTTAGAGACTGATGCCAAGTAAATTCTTATTAATTGTACTTTTGCTAATATTAATTACATATCATTCCATCAGTTCGGACAGATGCAAAAAAATAATAATAATCTGTACAGGCAAATACTACAGTAAAAACTGAAAAACTTTATATGGATTCATACATCCAAAATAAATGTGCGCTATACCTTTAAATCCAAGAGCCTGATTAGAGTCAGAGACACAGTTGAGGGCTGGTGTGGATGTGTGTGTTTTGTGGGGGATGGGTTCCTCTCAAAGGCCTTTGGTGTAGAAACAAATCTGTGACCCGTGTTGAAAACTTTAGGCGCAAGTAGCGCACAATTGCCCATTGTAAAAAAATATGTTCTTACTTAGTATTTTGTCTTGTCTTTTCTATTGCACATATCAAATATATATATATATATATATATATATATATATATATATATATATATATATATATATATATATATATATATATATATATGCTGTCTTGAGAAGAAACATTACTTAAGAAATAAGTCTAAAAATAAAAAAAGAAACAAAACTATGAAAAAATACTAACTAATTAGACTGAAAATATACTGAGCTAGAAAATCCTTTTTGCAGTGCACTCTTCATGACATGTCATGTCATGTCAAGACCAAAAGGCATGTCAGCTTGACTCACAACTGTTTGGCCTGCTGAGCAAGTTATCATCAATACTTCACACAACTAGCATATTGTCAGGTTGCGGAGTGTTTTAACCACACCAAAATATGTCAGCCTGAAACACCCTGTGAGCTCAAAGCACTTTAGCAAGAAGGTTAGCAAGTTTAGCTACAGTAGACTTATTTTCTGGGTAAATGACTACATGGTTGTGTGTAGAGATGAAAAGCTCTTGATTTAAGCAATAAGGTACATATTAATGGATAAACAGTGCAACTCATTTAGCTGTGATTATGCTCACAATGTAGCCTAGCCTCAAATGCTATAATGCTAACTGCTATCTCAAATGCAATGTGGTCACACTAAGATAGAAGTGCCTGTCAAATACATGTATGTGGCTTTAAATGTGAATTATTTTAGCTCAATAACAACCACGCAGCGTAACCCAAGATCTGATTTTCTAAAATAGCAACAAAAGCAGCATTGAGCAAACAGCACATAAGGTGAAGGCACGACCCACAGACTGTGTGAATGTGAGACCATTCCCTTCCCCCGCTGCTAAAGACACTGCGAGCAGGATTATTCAGCGAGATAATTATATAAGAGAGCACTCAATCCCAATCGACTCTCTCCCTCCCGCTGACTAGCTCTCTTCCTCTCGCACATAGCTTAATCTCCTAACAGGCCCAAAGGCTGCACTTCATGTTTTACGCCCCCTCCCTTTCCCTCTATATCCTCTCCTCTCCTTCACAGACGTCTCTAACAATAAAGGGCCTCCTACATCCAGTATAGAGCAAATCACGCACCACAAACTGCCCTGTTTCATGCAGATGATCCGTCTCTGTCAGCCTGGGTTTGATCAACGGGACTGTTTTTGGCAAAATGCAGTTGCTCTTGAAAGCAAAATGTGGTTTTTTATTGTCAAAGATGAAGAAATTGTTGACCTTTGGGCATCCTCTCTTAAATATTAGAGTAATGGTTTAGGATGACAAAACATGTATCAACATATGCTTTCATACATTACAACCGGACTGTTATTTCTGATGCATTATTTTTTTATACACTCCCAAAAAAAAAAAAAAAAAAAAAAAAATCTGTGGAAAAACGTCCTGTCAGTGAATTATCACCTAGTATTTTATGGACATTTCCATTAACCTTAAAATCCAGTGCAATGCGTAAATCAATATAGCGATAAAACACCTGTGAAATAATCAATACGGAAAAATTCCTTTATGATAACTGTATCTGGGTTGTATTTCTTTGAATAAGCATTTACTTTAATATTTCCATTTTAACTGTAATATTTCCACTTTTAACTTCCATTTTAATTTGTTAAATGTGTTTGCCATTTTATAACTCCATTCATTTCAGTTTTAATAATATTTACTAAACTCCTAATTTATTTCAGTTAGTTGGCAAGGCAACATCTAAAAATGTCTTTAAGTTATATTTTTTTCTTTTATTTAATTCAATTAGAATTTTTATTAGGGCTGTCAAATGATTAATCGCGTTTAATCGCATCCAAAACAAAAGTTTGCGCTTACATAATATATGTGGGTGCACTGTGTATAATTATTTTATATATATATAAAATATGTATATATAAATACACGCATATGCTTGTATATATTTAAGAAATATTTGAAGAGTTTAGATGTAAAAGCCTCTAAATGCCATTTGAAATTTTCTTCTAAAATGATCATTTTTATCAAACTTGTATATTTAAGTTCAGTAATTTCACTTAAATGACAATTAATAGGTAATCTTCATTGCCATTTAAGTGAAATTACTGAACTGAAATATACAAGCTTGATAAAAATGATCATTTTAGAAGAAAATTTCAAATGGCACTTAGAGGCTTTTGCATCTGAACTCTTCATTTTCATGTATATACTGTGATTTATATATAATTTATATTACATATAAATATCAATATTATATATATAAATAATATTTTTTTCTTAAATATACATGCATGTGTGTGTATTTATATATATAGAAAATAATTATACACAGTGCACCCACATATATTATGTAAACACAAACTTTTATTTTGGAAGCGATTAATCGCGATTAATCGTTTGACAGCCCTAATTTTTATTTTATTTTGGTTACCGAAACAATGACTTTAACAGTCAATCAGTAACAATGCCTTAAAGCAAAAGCAGCCATTTTGGATTCTCCCTCAATGAAGATTTCTACCAAGCTGCAGTTACAGTTGACGTCATTTTATGGATATTGCGATTCTCACTTCTATAAATGACGACTGTGATTCCAAGGAAACAATCTGACGGCATGAACGGAATGTTAGGTGAATCCACAATATTTTCAGGTGTTTTCCTATAGACAGTGTTAAAGGAAGCATCACTGGTTCTCACATTTAGTTTGATTTAATCTAAACCATATCTAGATATAATTGTATCGCACATTAATGTTAGTTTCACTATAGGTGTTTGTGTGGTTTAGGCATTTTCTAAATGACTCATCTGTAATTTCTTGCACAGGAAACAGATGTTTTATGACGATCATCATAATTATTTAAAGTCAGACAAAAGAGTAAAAATTATGATGGTGTCTGCACAGCAAATTTGCATAAATTGAAGTGCATTTTAAAAGCTCACAAACCAGCTGATTATAACGTGTACAGTAAAAGTTTTCCACCCACATAACCAAAGACTGAAGCGTTAAACTAACATTTTCAGCTTTTCTGTTAGTGTGCAACAAGTCCCACCGCACAGCGACACACCCCTTAACTAACTATAAGCCCTTGAGAAAATAAACCTCAGCTTGCTGCAACAAGCATATTGGAATGCTAATTTTAGTGCGAGTCAACACCATCCACTTTCCCTCTTTTTAAACATTTCCCCCCATATTTCATTTTTGTGCCAAAACGGTTTGTGTAAAAACTAAGGTTGAGAGAGAGATATTTTGATTTCTCTCAGAGCAAAAACAGACTTGGTGTACATTCTTGCTGTCACACACTAACATGATTAGCCACAGCAACAGCCAATCAGAGAGCGAGTAGCCTTTGAAATGGCCGTTGAAGATATTAGCCCCATCCTATCATGGAAGACGCTGATGTTATCTGAGCCCCTACAGTGGTTGTGACCGGTAATAGTTATAGATCCAAACAAGTCCTCTTTGAGAAGTTGGTGGGCAGTACGGGGTGGGATTTGAGGAACAGAGGGAGGAGTGTTTGGGGGGGAAAACACACAAGACCTTAAAGTATGGAAAAGTACAGACTTTTGAGAGTTTTTTTCTCAGAGTAAATGTATGGGGGATCATTTCAGTCTTGCGCAATAGCATCTGTTGCTGCTAACTTCAATACTTTCATTCCAGCAAGGCTAAAACTAACATTTGAGGGGTTTTACCTGTAAGAAATTCAGACATCTACTTAATTGTCTTTTTACATAAAACAGAGTCCAAAGCAGCTCAATGTGTGCAGAGAACCTCTCAGTTTACTCTTGCAGGCATATGTGTCATTTGGGGGATGGGCTGTTATTCTAGTCAGGCGCATGCTAGTCACGTGACTGTCTTTTTGAGCTGGCTAGCACACTGTAACCGTGGAAGTTATTCGCACTATGATTGGAATTTACAAAGTAAAGTGTAAATATTTCAAACCATCGTGCATTTTGGTTCCTTCCCACTCAGAAATAAGCCTCCCTTTGTAATAAAAACCAACATTCATTTATAGAAATCAAACAGCTTGCTAATCTTTTCTAACAGTTAAGATAGCTGGTGTGAAAACAAGAAAGAGACTTTCAAAACTTGACTGTGATGAATTAATGTTTAAATGGAGAATGAATTGGCTAATAGTTGTGGGTTTACCACACCTTCATTCACATATTAGCATTACAGTTAGCAACCTGAAGTGCCTGGGACTATAATTGTGAGATCAGATAGAACCAACAAAAATAAAAAGTTTTTCAGCCTGATGTCATTGAAGAATGATTTTGAACTGTATTTGCTAGCTCTTTAGAAATCCATCTATTAGCTACTGCTGCTTTAAAGGACACAGAAACCAAAAAGCTAATCAGGGGATCATATATGTGACATCAAGAACTTGACAATCTCCACAGAATCATATAGCAACTCAAGAACCTTATATTTTCATACAGTCACTCTCATAAATATACAATGAAGGAAATCAAGCAATAATTAGACTCCAGAAAAACAAAGACTGTTTCTTTTGAAACACACTGGCGACATGCTAACTAGCACATTCAACATCTTAGCATTTAAAAAAAATAAAAAATTCTTAGCATTAACATGCTAAAAATCTAAAATCAGTAACGTTTTACACAGCTCCCATTTAGTTAATGCATTAACTAACATAAAATAACAATGAGCAGTTTATTTTGAGCATTTATTAACTTTTGATAATAATGGGTAATAAACTCTGGATCTTAAAATGTTAGTAAATTGAGATTACCACTAACTAAGATTAATAATACAAATATTAACCGCGGTTTTACTACAAATAAAACCCCCCCAAAACTTTTTTTTTTTTGTAGTTCAATAATCATTAATGGTTTTGCCACACTAACCATAGTTTAATCATGGTATTTGTAGTAAAACTGTGGATAAACAAATCGCAAACAGTCTGCTACAATAAAACCTACAATATTGTAGGTTACAATATTGTTACTACAATAAAACCACTGTTAATTTTTGTAAGTATTACTCATTCTTAGTTTTTTAACTAATGATAATAACAAGAAAGCTTTTTGCAAAGTTTTACCAAAACATCTTGGCGTCATGATAGTACCACTTTATTTTCTCTAGAAAGCCCCCAAGTTAATACGTGTTATAAAGATAGATGGCCAAAAAAAGGACATACAAGTTCTTTAGCAAAACAAAATGGCAGTTTCAGTCGACTTATGTCACTGCAGAACAGCTGCTCCGTTCCTTCTTGAGCTATACGCACCAGCTGTGATGTCACAGTGAAATTGGAAACCACAGCGTCCTGTTTATGCACTGAACACTGTTCATGTCTATAGTTCACATACGGATGTATCGCAATGCCTACAGAGATCAAAACCACAGTCAATCAAACACTAAGTCAATGGAACAATGCTTTTTTGTGAACACACACTAGCTGGACAAAGCCAAACGGTTCCTCTAGATTTATAGCGTTTCATCAGTACACGGAAATAACAGTGTGAGATGTTTGCACTCGAACGTTTCATTACTGGCCTTCGCACAGACTGACGTTAAACCCCTTCCAGTGCCAAATGACCTGAACTTGTGTAACTAAAGAGTGTGACAGGCTATAATTCACCCATAAACACTATTCTAATTTAAATTAACTGCGAATAAAAGCAACAACAGCAAAAAAAGTGATTACAAACTGAAAAAAGTGTCAATTTACAACACCTATAGGTATATATTACTTGTACACATATGCCATTTTTAACCCAAATTATTACAATGAAAGAATCCTCTAAATCAAATAAAGAAATCTTAAAGGTTAAAGTTAGTGGAAACTGCTTGAGTCTGCAGATAAGGGTAAGAATAAACACTAGAGGTCAAATATCACTATCATTACTCAAGGCCGAAGAGTTTTCTCAATCACCTTCGCACATACAAACACACATTTTCCTATCATTTCATAAAACATATGATCTTCTGGGCAGAGCGTACTGAATGATCTTGCGGCACCAGCATACATAAAAAGCACAAAAGTCGTTTTTTTTGGACAAAAACACTCTGTGGGCTGATTGTGTGGTTTGGAGAAAGTGAGTGAGGAATGAAAACAAACACTGAGGCCCGCTGTACTAGTCGTGAAAGTATCATCACACCACCCTCTAGTGGTACAAACCAACATTTATTCAATCGAAAACATGTTTCAATCATACAAAGGGATGCATTAGATGCTGTTATTTTGAAGAATAAATTACAGCTATTAAACAGAATATGAATGGGTGCAACAATGTCTCTGAAAACCAGTTTTCTGTAAGAATTGTTCAGGACTTCAGCGACGGCCTCTGGCGTCTTTTGGCATCTCTGTGTTTCTTGCGACACTCCTGTTGGTGGGAAATACAAACTGATCAACAAATATCTGTACTTTCAAATGTCAAACAATTTAACATATGGTAAACTAGGAGACTGCGCATAAAATGTTGCATTTCAATAATACGCACATATTATTAATAATAACAATATGTACATACTATATTCAAATGCATTTTAAATGTCATATACATGTGCAGTTACATTTTACTTAACAAGGACGCATTAAGCTTTCTTTGAAATTAAATTAATATTTTTTCCCAACATAAATCGCTTAAAAATCAAGTACATCTCTGAGTGACGTCCTCTTCTCTTCCCAGGCTTCCCTCTGGTCTCCAAGTTTTCCACTTCTACAGAACATTCCCGGCCCCTCTGATGAAAAAATGAGATCATTTTAAAGCCACAAAAGGTACGATTCGATTTATAAAAACATAAAATCCCTTTTTAATTTACCCACACACACATGAATAATCCACCAAATACGCTGCTGTTCGTTCGTTTGTGAAAATCTTTAATTAATCATGAACGTCTTGAGTTGTCAGGATTATAAATGAAGCCTTTAGTAAAGAAAAACGGTTTAAATCTCACCTTTTAACCGTTCGTCATCTTGATAGAAAAAGAAAAACCTCTTTTTTGATGGCGTTGGATCCCTGCACAAAATATAAATGTAAGTTCAACACTTTAATCGAAAATATTGATATTCTTTAATATAAATATACTCTAATGTTGTAGTTCTACAAGACACATATTTGAAAAGATCTCCAAATAGATGAAAATTTGAAATGGTAATATAATTACTCTGTGATTTTGCTGGAAGCGGATTGGTCCTCCTCAACCTCGTCCACGCCTTCCTCGTCTGAACTGCTGTCCTGGAAACGAGGGTCCACTTGCCAAGAGAACTTGGCTCCTTTTAACGTCTCTATTTTGTACTCGTCTGATTGGCCAAAAAATACAGTCAATTTACACTTGAACATAGAACTGTATCAGAACAGTAAAATAAAAATAAGCTGCATAAATAAACACAAACACCAATCCTGAATGAAAACGATTGATAAACCAATGGCGAAAACCAAAATCCAATGATCTAACTATAATAAAACTAGATGAATTGTGTGTACCTTTCTTAGTGGTCATCTCGGCGGCGTCCTCGCCAAAGAAGGAGAACTTGAATCCGCCTGATGTGTCTTCATATGCTTCAACATTAGAAGGGAAGGAAACTTCCATTGGCGTCATTATATCTTCAGTCTCTTCCGTCTCTTTGTCCCATGAAACGGTCTCCTTCTCGAACTGGTTTTCTTTGGGCATCCCGAAGACCTCCTTCAAATCCGCCGCCACCTCAAAGTAAATGTCCTTAGACACCTCAGGGAGTTTTTCAGCCTCTTCGCGTTTCTTTCGTCTTGCCGCTTTGCTGTACGACACCAAAAACGCAAATGTTAAAGTAGTAGTTCACTAATTTACTCACCCCCATGTCATCCAAGATGTCCACGTCTTTCTTTCTTCAGTCGAAAAGATATTAAGGTTTTTGATGAAAACATTCCAGGATTTTTCTCCATATAATGGACGTCAATGGGGTCCAAACGGTTCAAGGTCCAAATGAGAGTTTCAGTGCAGCTTCAAAGGGCTTTAAACGATTCCAGAAAATGAATTAGGGTCTTATCTAGGACTCTTCGAGTCATGACTCGAAAAAAGATTTGTTCATTTTGATGAACGAGTTCGAACAGGAGATTCACGAATGCTCATCACGGAACAGAGCAAGGCGAGCATTTGGGCTTATAAAACTTAATGTTTTTTATTTATTTTTTAAATGACCGATAGTTTCGCTTGATAAGACCCTTATTCATTGTCTGGTGTCGTTTAAAGCCCCTTTAAGCTGCATTGAAACTTTCATTTGGACCTTGAACCGTTTGGTCCCCATTGGCATCCATTATATGGAGAAAATCCTGGAATGTTTTCATCAAAAACCTTAATTTCTTTTCGACTGAAGAAAGAAAGACATGGACATCTTGGATGACATGGGGGTGATTTTTTTTTTTGAAAAGTGAACTACTCCTTTAAATGACGCCATGAGGAGCAAAGTTAACTAAAATAGAGTTCATAATATAATACCTTTCTTTCTTCGGCTGCTCGATCTTGGATTCAAAAGCGGCGTGTTCCTCTTGTGTTGGGTCGTAATGCAGACTCGAAACATCTCTGCAAAGACAAACCAGATACATAAATTATTTTTAAAAAACATGAAGTGTGTGAAAAGAACATCTGAACACAAAGTCATACTTGAATGTCTTGGTCTTTTTGGTGTTTTGCGGCTGTATGCTTGTGTGTAAAATGCTCTGGAGGATGTCTAGACTTTTCTTTTTCTCTTCAAGAAGTTGTTTTTCTTCATCTTTTTCTGGAGCCGCGGCATCTGAAGATTAAAAGATTGAAACCGTTGAACCACGTTCAGGTCCAAGAACAGACTCGAATAAATCACAAATCACATCAAGTTACCTTTTTCTTCAGTCTCATCGTCACTTTCCAGAAATCTCGAATCGATCTGGAATCTCGAATCTGTTCCGAATCTAGCCTGAAGCTTCATGAGCTGAAAACAAATGAAGAAAGATGAATGAGAATTCAAACAAACTAAACTAAATCTCTATCCTGAACGAGAGTCTTAACCCAAACCTTCTGTCCAGCTTTGCCCTCAAACTGAGGCTTTATCTGGAAACCATCATCCTCAGCATCATCATCATCCTCATCGTCACTGTTGAACAGCTTGTTGCAACCTGGCTTTTTGTTCTCCTGTAGAATTACGATGAAAATAAACACAAAGAGCATGAAGAACAACTCAAAGAGTTCAACTTCTAATTCCAATCTTGGTCCGTATTTGCCTTTTCTTTTGATGTGGACGCTTGTTGATCATCGGGTTCAGAATCGTCCTCAAAAAGGCTTTTTTTCAGGCTTGTTGGTTGTTCTTCTGGTTTGTTTGTGGTTTTGTCCTCTTCTTCATCAGAATCAAACACAATGTGTTTGCCTTTGTTCGTTTCCACCTTGTCCTGAAAAAAGATCATGTTAGAGTAAGTGGCACTAAAAGAGAAATTTGATTTTCAAAGAGAATTACTTTAAAAATAGGGATGCATTGATATTAATATTCAGGCCAGGCAAAAATGTATGAAATCAATGAACAAAAAAAAAAGTACAAAAGCTAAAGACAAAATCTGCACAATACTGAAGCTTGAAAAATTAAAATAACACAACTTTCCAGTCAAACAATGTTTGTAAGATCATGTGATCGAAAAAATCTTATTTTTTTTACATTTATTATGTTTCGCAAGCTTTAATACTGAGCAGGAATTCTCCTTTTTCTTCTGTATATTTAATTTATGAATAATGTAAAGAAATGGCCAATATTAAATTTACACACTATTTTGTGTGAATAAATTAAAAGACTAAAAACTAAAATTAATCATTTGAAATTTTTACATGTGAATTTAGACATCACAACATTATAATGTACATTATGAAACATGAAAAATAGAGGAGGGGATTTGGTATCAGGAAAGGTCCATGAGCCGGAGAAATAAATAAATCTAAAATAGACCAATAACCAATATGGTATAGATTCGTATAGCGAATCCCTTAAAATTTAGCCTTTTCCTCATATAAACCATATTCAGACGGTATAGATAACAGAGTACAAGCTGTAAGGACTAGTTTTATACAATAGTTCAACTCACCACACTTGAAAGAGCCCCCTGAATGAGTTTCTTCTGCTGTTCGGCCTCTTTCTGTCGTTGCTCCAGTGCCGCAAGACGTTTCTGGTTGTCCTTTTGTTGTTTCTGAGCGTCTATGACCGTTGAATGCGACTCAACTTTCTCCTGAACTTTCTTTGAATCGACTGGTTTGCAATCCTTTGGCTGAGGCCTGGACTTCTCCTCATCATCACTAGTCTCCGATTCCTCACTAGAAGAGTCACTACTGGAAGATCTGGAGGGATTCGTCTGCTTGGGTTTGATCGGGGTGTTTGAGTTAGAGCTAACAGTCTTCAGTTTGGTTTCAGGGATGGTACCTGCCGACTGTGTCGCTGGAGATGTGACGACTTCAGCACATTCGCCACCTTCTTCACTAGAAGAATCATCTTCTGATGACTGGTTTTCTAGTTTCTTTGAGGTTGATTGCACCTTTAAATTGGACAGCTTCTGTTGAGATGGACGGGTTGAAGACTGTATCTGACTTGTATCTTCTGAAACGCTTCGTTCTTTCAAATTCAGGTCTTCTTTGAGTCTTTTAGGAGATTCAGTGTCAATACTCTGAGCGACTCTTTTCAAGATGGGCTCTGGACCTCCAAAGAGATCCTTTGATCCAACGAAAGCTGGAAGAGATCCTTTGGTCACCCGATTCTTCCTTTCTTTTTCAGGGGTGTAGCCTTTAAAAAGCGAGGCTAGAATATCTTCAGGGTTGATACCTCGTCTTTTGGGTGGTGCACTTGGGGTCTTGATTTCTTCTTTGGGTTCTTCTACACTTTCATCATCTGAAATCTCCTCTGTGTTTTTAGCTAGCTGCTCCAAGTCCGCTAGGGAGAGCTCTAAGCGGTGGCATTTCCCCATCATGGCTTCATATTCAGAATCTATGCTAACATCATCATCCGATACCTCGTCGCTACCACCGTCAGATTCAGAGGTAGATTTGCTTCTACTGGATTTTGTTGGGGATTCTTGGCCAACTTGTGTTATTTGGGTCTTTCTCTGGGTTAGTATTTCATCGGTGTCCGCTGAATCGTAATCCTCATCCTCTTTTGATGTAGTCAATAACGATTTTTCGCCATTTTGTTCCGCTGTGCCCCAAAAAGCATTTGATTTAACAACAAAATCATCTCCCACCACCTCCAGGTTGTCATCGTCATCCTCTGGAGAGGTTTGTTTGGGGCTCCACGAATGTTCTTGAGAAACCAACATCCTGATTTCGTCTTCAGAATCAGCGTCACTGTTCAAAACACAAACTGGCTTTTTAACAACAGGTCTTTGTTTTCCTGAGAGTCCATTTTGTTGGATCACCGTTTTGTTCTCGTTTCCAATGGCAGCCGCATTACTTCTATTGCTCTGAGCCACATTGCTAAGAAATGAACTCAAGTCCACTTTAGGTCTTTTGGGACACGGTTTCTGCTTTGGAAACTCTCCTCTCCTTTTCTTACTGATTTCGTCATCTCCACCTTCAATCTCCCATGTCAGGTTGGACACTGATGTGACGTCGTCCGCAGTCTCCAGTCTCTTGATGTTATGGCAGTGTTTGGATGGATCATACTTGAAGATGTACTCAAGAGTTAAAGGAAGATTAGGAATCATTTGGAAACCATGGCATTTTGTTTTGTATTATGATCCCAGATCTACAACTTTGCAGCTTGGAAATTGCAGCTGTTGTTAATGGATTATGGACTTTAAAATAAGTATTTAGCAAGAAAACAGGAAATAAGCAAAAGGGCACTTCTGCACATCCAAGCATATCTGCAAATCTTAGTAAATCTTCCAATTCCAATCTACCAATAGAATAGTAACACAAAGGATATTTTGCTTTTTCCTTTACATTTGAGATTCAGGACAGGAAGGACCCTCCCAAATTTACTCACAACCCAATCCTGGAGGAGTGGAGAAACACAAAACCAATGTTAAATCAGCATGGGGCCATTTCCACTTGACGAATGTTCCTAGCTAAAGAAAATTAAGGACACATACCTTGTGCCCTGGAATTTCTGTCCCTGGAACAGCAGCTTTCATGTGGAAATTTTCAACACCGGCTGCTTTCAGTGAGTCTACTAATTTCTCCTGAGGGATGATCTTTGGGGTATTGACCTTTTCAACCATTTGCTGTCGTTCTTCAGCAAGTCTGACAAAGAAAATGTAGATTTAAAGTCTATGATTGGATCATTATTGCACTGATTACTATGTTTAAAGCATGTTTTATGTTTGGGATTAGTTCTTCCAACCCTAAGTGATGGAGTGTGTAGCTTTTCAGCAAAGACATAGCAATGTATAGCAATTCACGAATATATAATATAGCAAAATGTACACACTCACACATGCATACTTACATATGCAGAAAACTTTCCTTTGCCAGCTGAATGAGTAAAGTTCCACCTTTCCATGTGGATTTATTTAAAACACCCATACCTGTATAAAAAACAAATGCGCAGATTGAATTACTGCATGACACAGCAACACTCTTTAAGTAAAATTAAATGTTAAATAAATGCATGTACATCTTTTGTATTCAGCATCTGTGATGTTTATGTTGATGTAGCCAAATGTCTTCAGAGGAGATCCTGCAAACAGATTGTGCACAAATCCTGAATAATATTTAATGGGTACCCAGTGAATGTAAAAAAAAGGTTAATTTGGTTTTTATCAGAATTCCTACCTTGCTCATCTTTCCTTCTGATAATTTCCACATCTGACACATCCCCAAATTTGCCAAATCTGTCTTTGAGGTCCTTCTCTGACACAGTGTGGCCGAGACCTCCAATGTACAATCGCTTCATGGCCAGATGTCATGCAACCAAACCCTTCTGTATGTCATCAAAACACACATAACTAAACATACAGAAGTCTTCATCCCAGACAGACTTCAAAAGATACTAATGTATAATGTAGAACTAATGTATATCTGTGTAAAATGTACACAAATGTACGCAGATTTTATTTTTCTATAAAAAGAAAATATTTGAACTGCATTAAAAAAAATACAAATTATGTAAATTATTATGTTTTAAAACATTTGACACATGAACGTATGATTATTACAGAAGTACAAACTGTATGATCTTAATTTCCCCAATGCCATAATTTTACATACATAGTTAATGAGTTCCTAAAATATACCCCGAGGTAGAATATAGTATTAATGTAAACTCAAAACACACTTACGATCATACCAAAGATTCACATGTACATACTGATGTTACACTGTAACTATTCCGCTGTGACACCATGGACGCGTCTTCTTTGGTTCCGTTTGAGAATGTAATGGAAAGTTCCATTTGCAAAATATACTCACCGATTGTCCAATTTCTCTTATAGAAAATGAATTATACGCAGTAATAAATGTGCTTGTAACAAATTAACCTTATAATAATGGTATTTAGATGAACGTGCAAATGTTTTACGCTGTTTTTGAACATAGTTCACCCATAGGGTTTAACCATCCAGTTCTCATTTGGTATGTTCCGCGTTGACGCGGGATACAGTTGAATCCGTCAAAATCATAAAGTCGAGCTGTTTACCTCAGGAGAATATTAAAGTAAGTTTATTCGTTTAAACATTTGATTGTAAGATTGATATAAGTTCTACATGAGGTATTAAGTCCATATAAGGCACAACAAACAGATTTGTAACTTACCATAACTTTTTATTTTACTAATATTATTTTGACGTCAGTGAAATCTCTTGATGGTTAACGTTCTGTTTCAATCGAGCTCCTGTCATCTGATTTACAACAAAACATCGTTATGAAACTATATAAAGGTTTATAATTAACATATAGATAGCTACAGGATTATTTGTCAGTTATTTGTTTTTTCAACTGCTGTGAAATTAACGTAATGTTATATATTTTGTTGAAATATGTTAATAATATTAATTAGATAAGTTAAATTTCAAGGGTCGTGTCTTAAGCTGATTAATCTTAACCTTTGCATCATAATATAAATACTGGCATGCAAATGTTTACCTTATGTTCATACATAAATGATGACGTTATTGTGTATATATCATGTAATTAATCTCTCTTTCTTTCTATGTATTTTCATCAATTACTTTTTAGTAGTTTGAGGAAGATCATGGAGCAGAAATATGAGGAAGAGATCCAGATGCTCCAGCAGGAAATTGAAATGCTGGAGGCTGAACAGGAGGAGACTTTACGGTCCATTTTCATACAGCATGGAGATCGACTACAAGAAGAACTGTTAGCACCTTTCTTTGGATTTTGTTTGGTGTCATATAGCAGCGTAATCTGTTAAATTGACAAAAAATAAACACCCCGTCTGCCTGTGGTGTGAAATCTTTGTAGGAGAACCTCACTGAAAATGGTTCACTTGAAGATTTTAGTTCACTAAATTAATTACATTGAAGTTTCAACACTTTTTTTCTCTTTCAGAAAGTCAATCTGTGAGGAAAGAGGAGGTGAAGGAGCACATAAACGCGCCCTTTCAAAACTCCACACGGAAGTCAAAGACTTGGAGAAAGACCTCAGACGACAGACGGAAATAAACGGGATTGCTCTCAATGAGTGTTTTGTGAAGACGTTACACAAAAGTGAGATTACCTTGTCAGACCTGCAGGCTTATTTAGAGATTTTGCTCGTAAATCCAAAATAATTTATAACAATTATAGCATTTTAATTTATAAAAAAGCAATGAAGTGTTATTAACTTCTGTTGTCTCTTCAGGTGAAAGAAAACTTGTTCAGCAGCTCAGACTTGCAGGTCACTGCAGTGTACTGTTGTTCCAGGTTGAATTGGCTGTGATTGAGATTCAGGTACAAAGAAATCACAAGTATTTATGCCTGCACTTAATAGTATTAACATAAGTATTATTTATTCAAATTAATATACCTTTTCAAAATGCACGCAAAATGAATTTCTCTTCACAAAGCAGTGTATTTAAAATCCTCCTGTCAGATGGGTGTATAATGATTGCATACTGACCTGAGGCATGTACAAACAACCCTGCATCCGTTTGAAAATCATTAGAGATAATTTGTTTAATATATATATATATATATATATATTTTTTTTTTTTTTGCCTGAACACTTTCAAAGTACATTTTAAAATGTACTATTTGGTATTATTCTCTAATTATTAGTGGTGCTTCCTAAAGCTCATACTTATGGTTATAGGTAACCCCTAAGTATTTCACATGTCTGTATGATGCCTCAAATCATCTGGCTTGTTGAGAAGTAAGGGAAGTGATCAGCATCATAACGTTTTGAATTGGCTAGCACCATTACATTTTTCTTCTGAAAACGTGTAAAATCAGAAAAGTTCTCTAACAACACCTACAAACATTTAAACTCCATCCACTTCATGCTTAGATTATTACAACCAGTGAAGTCTGTATCTTTTCTTTTTACTCAACACTAGAGGGCAGCTTGCCTCCATTTTGACCATGACTTTTATTTCGTCATCAGAGATTTATGCAGTAGGTCTTAAAATGTCTCTTATGGATTAGACTCGGTTTTATTAGTTCTTCTTGCTTGCTTCTCTGAAATCTTCATCTCTTTGACGCACC
The DNA here is from genome assembly GCA_038021265.1 of Cyprinella venusta. Classification (NCBI taxonomy): domain Eukaryota; kingdom Metazoa; phylum Chordata; class Actinopteri; order Cypriniformes; family Leuciscidae; genus Cyprinella; species Cyprinella venusta. The sequence goes on from CM075887.1 coordinate 3,988,196, forward strand.
TCCTTGGAGCAAACATTTACACTGGTGCATTAAATCATTTACAACAGAATTGTTGGATGGTGATTGATGGCACTCTTTAAAATTGTGATTTTAAACTGGCAGCCTGTGGGAAGATCAAGATCAAGATGTGTCTCTGAAGATGGTGGTTTTATTAGTGTTTGAACATCTAAATATGAGTCTTAGTAAAACTTAAGTTTTATTTAAATTTCATCCTTACCATGAGAATAGTGGAGGCCAAACTTGTCCCTTTGTTTAATGCATAAAAAGATGTGAAAGCAGGCTATTGTTACAGTCTTCACAACAAAAATGATTTTTTCCGGGAGAGAGTCACGGAAATCCCAAAAGCCTTCAGTCTCATGACATGTAAATGAATAAACGCGTAACTGCAGACCTAGTAAAAGCTAAAGAGATTATTTATGATCTTGTTTAACTCTAAGTATCTTTTTACAGGAGGATGATGCTCTTCTCAGGAGAGTTACAGAGCTCAATATTGTTGTGGATGGTGTTGAATTTAAAGATTTCTCTGCGTTTGTGTCCAGGTAAAGTGGTTTAATAGTAAATACTTAAAGACACAATATGTATGTATGATTTTTGAATTAAAATATGCACATTTTTAACCAGTGTAACGGCTTATGTAATTGCTTCACCTGTCAGTGACGTCATATCGATCTAGATTACCGCAGTGTGCAACAAGCAGAGAAACATAACACTGTAAAACTTCAAATAATAGCCCAGGCTTTTATTTTCCCAAATCGTCGAACTACACCGGCTTGTATTTTGAGACAGGCGTCTATATGAGACAGGCCTTTATAATTTAGTTTTTGAGATGTTGTTCATTGAGTTTAAGCTAGTCGCTAATCTCTAAAAATCTCCAAATGCTCCTTGTGAAACTGCGGTCTTCCGACTTTTTAGTTTTGTGTCAATTGATTTTGATTAAAAGAGCAAGACAGCGCTCGTGTTGTTTGAAGACGTGAGACTTGGGCCCTATCAAGCGTGACAGTCTCTATTCTACATCACTCACCGATCAAAAAAGGCTGTGACGGGACAAAAATTTGCTTTGGTGACCGCAAAAAGCGGACGATCTGATGGGTTTTAGAAGATTAAATACAAACCGAAACTAAAAAAATTGTATTTGAGACCCGCTTTTATTTACATATACCTGCTGTCACATCAGGCGTGTAAAAGAGACTCGGAACCCGGCTATTATTTTAGGTTTTACGGTAATTGTCAACACACTCAAATGTATTTTTAGGATGATTAGTGAAACAGCGCTGTTACCTCACAAATTTAATTTGTCAAATAAAGTGACTGCATGAGTAGAAATTCAGCAGTTTAACTGGCAAACATTAAACGTAACTTTAATCATAAAATAAACGCAAAACAAGTAAACTAAAGGAGCGACAATGGCGTATAAGCATAATTAAAGCTCTGGAGCTGTGTCGCTCTGGTGTCTCGATAGCATTCATTCCAGTGGCCTCGTTCCGCTCCCACGGATCTCTGCCCCGCCCTGCTTCATACCTTTGTAAGTTACTTAAAAACTTAAATCGGCTGTTGAGGTGAAGATCACGCTGTCATCAAGCTACGCTTTTGTTATTGCTTTTAACAAGCAATCCTCTAGCGGCGAAACCTACATATTGTGCCTTTAATATCTTTGGTGTGTTTTGTATTTTACTTAATGTAATTATTTTTTAACATTTGTTTTTAAAGGTAAGCGGATTCCATGGATAATTTTTACCCCTCACACAATGTTGGATCTTGCTTGTTTGCGTGATTGAATCAACAGAAATCCCATTTGGAGAAAATCCAAGTTGCATAATAGGTTACACAACATAAAACCTACAGTGTAAGTAAACATCAGAGAAGTGAATTCCCAGACATCATAGAAGAGCGTTCTGCTTTATGTTAGTCTTGTAAAAAGATACAAATCCAAACAAAACTCCATACAGGGCAAATAAATGTATCCAGGTGGCTCATTCATTAGCCGGATGCCGAGTGAACACTGACCAGCCGTTGTTAACACGTTACAGTTACCACAGAAATCTGATTTTCTCATTTAGGACTGATTGACAAGGTGTGGTCCCGTACTCTTGAGAATCTTACATGTGAGACAGCATTCGAGCAAAATATTAAAATTTTATTTGATAATTAGACATTCCATCGTTAGGCAAAATAGGATTGTTTACGTGTTTGAGGGTTTTTTGTTATACTTGCAGCTGAAGGATTTGTTTATACATGGTCCAGACCAAATTAACAAATAAACGTCTCTAGTCATTAGGCATGTGCATGGTCCGTATGTTTGGAAACTGTATCTTTCTTCCATTATGAGATAAAATTTGATTCTGTTCTGTTTTATTGTATTTTACTCTGTTGAACTTTCTTCTGTTCTGCTCTAATCTATTCTATTCTGCTGTTGTGTTCTGCTGATTCCTTTGAGTTCTATTCTTCTAAATTCTATTCTTTTTAAAATTTTGTTATATTCTATGTAATGTTTAATGTTCTTTTGTTACAACTGTTCTGTTGTTGTTTTGATCTATTCTATTCTCTGCTCTCTATTATGTTCTTTTCTGTTTTGTTCCATTTTCAGTTCTATTTCAGTTCATTTTTCTATTCTGATGTGTTCTGGTCTTTTCTACTTTGCTCTATATCATTCTGTTGTGTTCTATTATCTTTATGCTCTGTTATGATCTTTTCAGTTCTATTGTTTTTTATTTTTACTGTCCCGCTTTGTTCTATTCTATTGTCTTATGTTGCTGTATTCTTTTATGTTCTTTCCTCTTATGCTCTGAATTCCGAGAACTGAAGAACTATAAGAACTGAATTCCGTTCTTAATATTTTCTGTTCTGTTCCATTTAATTCCCTTCTTTTCTGATCTGTTTCATTTGTTTTGTTGTTCTATTTTTGTGGTAAAGCTCCTACATCGTAGCTTCAAGGCAGGATTAGTTTTTATGTTGGTGGAGTAATCCCTCTTGCTAAACTGTAGTCGGCTATTCTGCTGGTGATATAATGAGCTTCAGTCATTCGAGTTCAGAAAAAACGCTGCACCCAACATAATGATGTGTGGATTTAATGTTTAAAAGTGCTGTGTTGACGGTCCGTAACATGTCACACTCATTAAACTGTCAGCAAATGGCACCAGCATGTCAATGACTGCCAGCAGCACCCCACAGTGTGTGTACTGTAGTAAGTCAACATGTGGACCACCTCTGAACTGTGCGAGGCAGGACAGTCTGTACTGACAACCCCACCAAAGACCTGAAATTGTCTGTTGTAGTTGATTTATCTGTTGTTGGTTTCTTAGTGTTAAACATCACTGAGGTCCGAGGTACAGTTCTGTCTTCTATTATTACTTGGACGATTACAGTACAGCACTTGCCATTAAAGTAACACCGTTTGATGTATCCAGCCTTTCATAGAGAATACAGCTGGGATAATTAAAAGGTTAAGTTATTTAGATTATGTGTTGTATGGCATACCTCCAAAATACTTGAAAAGAGAGCTGAGGTTTAGGGAACACTCATGTTTGTGGTCTTATCTGTAGGTTAATGCTACTTGGTAGTTCATTTAAACCCTTTTTTAAAACCAACAACCGTCTGGTTACAACTTTAGTCCCCCAATATCATTTGATAAAAATGCATTACACTTAAACATTTGAATTACCAATGAATTTGAGTCCGTTTCAGAGTTTTGTTTTCTAAAGACATGACTATGGGATCTCCTACACTCTTAGAAGAAATGGTTCTATTTAGAACCAGAAATGGTTCCATTCCCCGCTTCATATATGGAACTCCAAAATGGTTCTATATAGAACCATTTTTTTGGTAAAAGGTTCTATTGGCCACGTATGGAACCCCAGGGTTCTATATAGAACCCAGAGGAAGCCTCTTTTAAGAGCGTATAGAACCGTTTAGGGGTTCCAAATACATAGCGCTGATAGAACCTTTTAAGGTTCAATATAGAACCTTTTCTTCTTAGAGTGTACAGTCGTTCCACTTGGTCACAAGTTTTTTTTATTTAATTTTTGGCTGAGATGACAAATTACAGTTTGAAGTAATGCTGCTGTTTTGGCGGCGGTTTGTTTGGGTCCTTTTTCTAAAGTGCAGCCAGCTTCCTGGTCGCTGAATGTACATCTGGATCATATTGTCTGGTCTGAGAGTCTGTCCTGGCATGAAAGAGTCGGAAAAATACTGGAGATAATGATTCTCGCATAAGTCTGAGCTGTCTGCGCGTCTCAGGAAGACGCATTTTATAACCATTATGGCCCATGTAAACTAAAGAAGAATTTTTTGAGCACTCTTGTGGTCAGGTACATAAGTGGATTCGGTCATGTCTGTGGAGAGGGTTTTAGAGCGTTTAAACCTTATTTTTTGTGTGTATTATCATTACTGTGTCCTCTATAGCTGTGTATGCTATTGTTCATTGCATTGTTGATGTTTTGATTTTTGAGAACTGCATTAATAAGACATCACTGATAAAAATAATAAATGTGATCATTTGGAATCTATACAACTAATTTATTACGTATTCTTGTACTTAGTACAAGATTTCATGGCAAATGGCCTTGGCAGGAAAATGAGACAAACTAAAGGGACAAATTATCCAAAAGAGCCAAACATTGATTTGCCGTTAATTGGTCTGAAGAGTAATTCTGGAATTCAATTTGTTTAGTCTGTAGAACTTAAAAGGATAGCATTCTAGGAAAGCTTAAAATGACTTTTTCAGATTCAAGGTCCACAATCAACAAATCTGAAATCGCATATGATGGAAATTGGCCTTGGGACAAAATGAGATCTGCTGGCGAGGGTGATTTGTCTGTGGTTTCTTTTGACCAGTGTTAGATGTCAATCAAACCAGTTGTCTGATTAATGTTTATAATCTTTTAGCGAACCCAGATCCAAAAAGTGTAAGGCGTACATTAATTTTCTGGTTTTTAGATATTCTCAGGGAGCTTTCTCTCTAACTCTTGCCATTAAGCTGCTGTCTTTTACTCTTGGAGTGGATCCATTTAGTTTTGAGAGACTTACCATTTTTCCATCACTCATTACAACATCAGCTTTTCACAGACAAGACTCGAGTCATGGAAAGTTGTGTCCTGTGCCACGGTTTTTGGGCCCCTGGTAAATCTATGGAAAATCTCAAAATGTCTTGTAACGTCATCCTGTGAAGGGGATTAAACACAAATACACAGTTTATCCTTCTATATTGTATGCTGAACTTTACATCAAGGAGGTCTTTTTCCTGTCAAGTTTTTCATCAAATAGTCTAAATCTTTAATTAAAATGCATTGCAATGTTGGGCGTTCTGGGGTATTAACGTTACAATATTATCTTGTTTGCAGAGTGGAGGACACAAAAGATATTCTCTTGTTCTTCAGGACCTTGAGGACGTTCTCTGAGAGTTGTGAGGAAAGGCGTCAAACGTTTCAGCACTTTAAGGTAACCAGCAATAGAAGCAGTGAGTAAGTTGCTCAATCGACTAGGGATTGGCACCAATACTTGAGTACTGAGAAATTACAGCAATCTTTGATCAAGAAAGTAATTCAAAACACACAAATTTACACAAACTTATCAAAAGGAAACTCAATTTAAATGTGTGGAGTCAATTTTCTGATTGATTGCGGCATAGAATTCAGACTTTTGGTGTTATGGAGATAATATAATTTGTATTAATAAAAGTTTTTTTAAATTTAAGCATTTAATACACTGGAATTGTAGACAGGGTTCCTACGCAGTTTGGAAAAGTATATGGAATTTGATTTGAGTGTAATTTTCAAGGTCTGGATAAATATGTAATAAAGGAAACGGTTTAGAAAAATATAGTTGTGTTTCCAGACTATAGCCCCTAAAATATTTAAAAATTTTAATTTAAATAAAAAAAAAATGTATCGTACAACCAGAGTGTTTTCACAGCAAATGTTTAGCAATCCTTTATTGATTGTCTTAACACGAATGAATTCAAGGCACACATTTTCATTACGCAAAACTGTTTGTCTTTTACCATGAGCAATTTTAAAAGAATGTGCAACATCAAACTTATTATTTGAAGTATAAAATCGATGTATCAGAGGTTATTATATGCAGCTTATAAAGTCTTTTAGGTTTCTTTTTTATTAATGTAAGCGCATGTTATCACTTCGAGGAAAAAAAAAACGAAGAAAAAAATAGTAATTACATAATATTAATGCTATATACCAAATATAATGCTGAACATTTCACAAGTGAAAATGTATAGAACCCTGGGTATAAATAATAATAATATATCAAGTTATAGAAAAATCTATGATTATTTACCTCCTCTTAGGAAAATATATCAAAGACTACCTGGAATTACAAAGTTGTCCATTTTTATTACTCTTCTTGTGATGCTTTCTTTTGTAGTTGGACTTACTCTGCTGTCTCTTATGTGTACAGCCATATGTCATAAGACTTTCTTTAGAATGATAAAGATTGCTAAGATTGCAGATTGGGAACAAATTCCAAGACTCGATGGCAGTGAAAGTTTGGGAATGAAGCCTCAGAGGCAGCATGAAAAACATTCCATTATTTGCTGGGACCATTGTGCCATAATGGCTGCCAATTTGGCGAGTAAAATGGAACAATATTACCCCACTTTTTCCAGAACTTTCTGTGTGCACAATCTTTGGGTTTGATTGGTTTGAAGTTTGCAAGTTTTTTGCTTTAACTGCAGTCTGGCATAGCCGTTATAAAAGATTAAAGCAAACTAGTCACAAGTTTTTAGAAAAAAAGGTGTATTTGAACAACTAAAGTGAACATATGTTGATTTCATACAATGTTTTACTGTACAGTCTATTCATGTTTGATTCACACATAGGTAGTAATTACAAATTTAGCATATAAATAATATTCAAACAATTAATGAAAAGGTCAGTTGAGAAAGACCAGCGTCTTGGGAACTTGGTATGGGTTCCTCGCCCCCTAGTTAACTTAGCAGGCATCTTAATTTCAGCCAAAGTAAGACTTTTTAACAGTACTAGAAAGTGTCAGAAATTCACAGAGTTCTGAGGAATACTAGAAGCTTGACTGCCGCTTTTCATGATCTCACATTTTACGAAGCAGTAGCCTCCAGTGGTTATTTACAAGGGATATAAAGTTATTCTTTCAAAGACTTGAGTTTCAGGTTCATCTACAAAGTCAATATCAAGAGGAAATCTAAGTGTTTGGGCAGCTGTTACATAATTAGATATATAGTACAGGTTCTCATGGTATTAACCTTTAGTACACTCAATTGTGCACAGGCACCAGGAGATTGAATGACTTTTCCTTCTCGGTTTTAGTCATCATCATTGGCTATCCAAGGCCTTCTCGCAGCGTTGTACCTTTTTATTCGGTTTTCATTGGTATCGCCCAATTGGCAGAGACTGCAGGCATATGAAACTGTTGGGGTACTGGCTGAGGATGACAGGATTTCCATCCATACGGATCTCGTTCATATTGGGGCGGATGTAGTACGTGTCGTTGCCTTTGCAGAAGGTGTCCACGGTCACAGATGAAATGTTATTGTTCTGTAAAGAAAGCAATAGAAATGGCAACAGTTCTTGTGGACATTGTTGGGGTTTTTTATATTTACGTTTTGTTTTATATTTACGTCAGCATGCAGAACATGTTCAACTTTATTACCTGGAGGTGAAGTGTGCGGAGAGTCTCTGGAATGAGAGGAACGGCCTCCAGTTCATTGTGAGCAAGATACAGATGTGTTAATTTGTTTAATTTCTGGAAGCAAAGAAGATCAGATGTTTTGTTCAGAAGTTGAGTGCAAAATGGTAAAACTAATAGACATGTTAGTAAATTGGTTGGGTATTTTTTCTAGAAACTAGTTTATCCCTTTATAGAAGACATTTCAGAAGATTTAGAAAAGTGGCATACACAAAAACAAAAGGTTGAATGTTGGTAGTTTTCAAACAGGAAGTTTACTAGGTAGTTTGGGACAGTGTAGAACATATAATTGAAATAGGCTTAAGTAATGGCACTTTACCTTAAAAGCGTTAGCCTTGATTCCTTTGGTTTTCAGCTTGTTGTGATTAGCGTTAAATGAGATTAATTTTGTTGGTAGCATTGGTAGCTTGACCAGTTGGTTTTCGCCTAGCGAGAGTTCTTCTAGCATGGTGAGCTTAGCAAACGCTCCATCTTCAATCTCAGAAATGATGTTTCCAGTGAAGTCGATTCTCTTTAGAGTCACTACAGTGGATGAATGGAAATGGAAAGAAGAGGAGTAAATTAATAACTTGAGTGTTAAGGGCATTGCACACTGAGTTCGAAATTTTCGTATGCGTTTTTTTCGTATTCATGATTCGGTGGGTCTGAATTGTCAAAACACCATTCAAAACTGCTTGCTACGGATGCGAAAAACGTAGAAAATCGAACGTGATTCAATTTTTTTTTAATGACGGACGAAAGTTTCGACGTAACCTGAGGTCGTGTTTATTTTTTGACGTGCGTAAATTTCGGACGCAAATTTTGAATTTTGAGGAAATTTTTACTTTCAAAATAGACTCTACCATCCATGTGGTTACTCTTTGCGTATTTATTGCAATTTCTGTTTTTTAATCTTTATTTATTTCTTGTCCTGTCAAAAGTCACCCTGTTAATGAGGGTTTAATTAGCACCCACTATGCTTATCCTATATATGTAATAAATCATCTTCAAAACTTTGGAAATAGAGGATTAGACAAGTTTGTTAGCAAAGATTTTGGTTTATTGACTGATATAGTGCTTAGAAAGCCTTTGATCCAAAAGCACTTTAAACACTGACTGCTCCCTTTATCTAACTTTTTATACCCATGATGCACTGCTGCAAACACAGAGGTTTACCACATGTCCAAGTTTTTGTCAATACACATTCTTTGCAGAACATTGTGGTTCACAAATGTGATCGATGTCTTTACGCAACGGAAGAGTTTGCAATCTCTTGCGATCACATATGCGGTTCATATATCCTGTCCCGTAACATTTGGAAAACTTTTGGATGAAATTTCTGAAAAGCAGCTGTTTGTCTCCTGCTCTCCCCGAGGGTAATCCCTCATCCTGTCCAGAAGAATTGTATTTGTTCTCCCATTAGTTAAAGAGTTTTAAGGAGAATGCCAGAGCAAGTCAAGTCAGGAAGAACTCACCGATATCTCCGAAATCTTTAGCCGTGATCTTCTTTATCTTGTTGTACCGAGCGTAGAGGTAGTTTGTCTCCTTGGGCAGAGCAGGCACTGATGTCATATCTGGGTCGACCTCCTCACAGTAGACAGATCCAGTTAGACACACACACAGTAGACAAGTTGGAAGGTCTGGAACATGTACAAGTTTTTATTCAAAACAGGCAAGTTAATGAAACTGGATGGGCAAACACACATCGCTTCTTTCCTTTACCACTTCTCACTCACACAGACACAAATAAACCTACATTAAGGGCTCTTGTGAGCAACGTGGTCTTTTAAAAAGAGCCCATTACTCATTCCTTTTTAGACAGTTGACCAGGATTCAGTCGTTCATTACCTGAAGGGTCTCCCACAGGCACCATTGGACTGGAGTCATCTGGGGAGTCAGCTGGCGCTCTCTGTAATTGGTTGGTACATTTGGTTGTTTGACAGATTTACATTCAGGTTAAACAGCAATAATGAATGTCTTTAGATAATACATGTTTTTAGGAGCTTCCCAGTAATCTGCGCTTGAGTTTGCTCAAAAATTAGTTTTGTTGTCATATCATTCCAAACCTATATATCTTTCTTCTGAAGAACACAAAAGGAGAAAGTCCTGCGAAGGGTAAATATACTTCATGCTCCGAAAAACTTTAACTCCATATGACTTTATTCCAAGTCTTCTGAAGCCCTTTTGATGGCTTATTTACTGACAATATTCTTCTCCAGTGAACCATTGCAACCACATTATTGAGTCAGTGAGTACTCGTGGACACTTGCCAAATATGGGCCAATGACAGCTAGCTTGATTTTGGTTCTTTCCATCACAGAAAGCTCTTGTATGGCTTCAGAAAACTTGGGATATGGTTGGAATACTTTCACAGCCCTTGTAAGGCACATTTGCATCCTTTTTTAATCGTGGAAACTTTAATCCCGTTTTTTTTTATGAATGCATGAACATCAATTTTTTTGTTTTCCATAGTCTAAAATAGGGTAGAGCTGCATAATTCTGGATAAATTGAGAAACATGATTTTGATTTTTTTTTTTAATAGAGATCACAATTCTCCCACCATTATAAAAAGGCAACTAAACAAAATAACAAGTCATTTGTTAATATATATAAAAAATATTTATTCTGAATTAATTCTTTAAAAAATTGGTTTGATGAATGATTCAATGACTTACTCTTGACTTCACTTGGTTCATTACTGGATAAATCAATGTTTTTGAACAGATCTCGACAAAATAATGTTTTTAAAGGGCGCTTTTTGCCACTTACTGATGTAACTGTGTAATTTATACAATCTTTGTTTGAAGCATACCTTAAAAAGTGAGTTACTCTATTTTCGATCAGTTTATATTCGAACTATAAACTTTTTATCCCAGTACTTCTGTTATCATTTGAATTATTGTAACAAAGAAATAATTATACTTGTGTGGTTGAAAAGACTGTTTCATAACTAAACATGACAACTGCTTTCTCCGGGTCAGCGGAAACGGAAATTCAGATTTGAATGTTTTGCTGTGATTGTGCTTGTCAAAGGTTTAATAGACATAGCCTAATTGTTGTCATTTAGGATTAAAATTGCGTGGGTGTTTGAATGGAGATTGCGATCTTTTAACGATTAACTGTGCAGCTCTATATGACGTTAAGTAAATGATGACAACTTAATTTTGGGTAAACCTCTCCTTTTGCATTCTGTTCATGGAAAACTGTTGTCTCCTTTGGATTTTTGGACGATGCTCTTGGATACGAGTGTCTGTCTGGACCTGTTTGCCCTTAGGCGCCTGGTAAATCACCCTGACAGGTTCTGACCCGATGAGTTAGCGTGAAGCTGTGGGTGGGAGAATTTGAGCCTGAAGGAACTCCTCCAGAACAGATTGCTGACTAATCAGAAAGCTTCCACACAGTGCCGGGCAGCTGTTGAGACCATCTCTGATTCGGAGCGAACTCTCAGCTGATCATTTTATTTATTTATTTGAAGAAAACTGACTCGGTGTACGGAAGTAATCTGACTTAATGGTGGAAATTTAACAGATGAACCTATGCAAATGTGCAGTATAATTTAGTTAATCTAAATAAAAACATTTTAAAAGTGACTTAAAATTCTTAAAAGACTTTAAATTCTTTGTTACATAGTAGAATATTAATTAAAGCAATTATTGATTTTCGAAGATCTGTTACAGTGCTATAAGTTAATTTATAATCGTAATTAGTAATTAGTTGTATAACTATATTGGTTAGTTTATTTAAATAGTGTTTAAATTATTATATATTAATATAATGTTATTTATTTTTATATATAGCTCAAGAATGTGTATATATATTTACAGTGATCTATTAATCAGTTGTATACATATATTGGGCAGCTTAAATCATTTATTATAGGTGAAACATTTATTGTAGCTAATATTTAATTATATTATTAATTGAGTTTATATTTAATATATTGCTTTATATTTAATGTGTGCTATATAGCTTAAATATATAATGGTTCAGTGGGAACAAGCAAACTCATTTAAACTGAACCAATACAATGCATATATAAATTAGACAAGCAGTAAAACCCATCTCTGAATATTCAATTCTGCCAGCCTACGCAGAAGATAACGAGTAATATTAAAATAAAAACACACAGTTTACCTTATTCCTCTGTGCTCTTATATCGATTCCCTCAGTAAGTGCTACATCCTCCAGTCTGTGATGCCTGTGATTGTGGTAGTGTGCACCAGATGCTGAGAGCACCCATGATGCCAATATGACTGCTGAAATAAGCATTCTCAGCCTTGTCCCCGTTGTATCTGAAGACTGGGATGTGTTCTGCCACGTTAAAGAGCAGAAGCGCAGTGCAGGCAGTGTTTGGCTATTTTCTTGGTGCCTGTGAGTAAAATGTGATCTGTCAAATCAGGATTTTAAGCCCCACCACGGGCTGCCAGAGGAGATCCTTAAGTGGGAGTTTATGGAACAGACCTTAACCCTTCGCATTCCCATCTGTGCTGATCAGACCACTGTGTCGCCTGCAGGGTTTGGCCATGTTTGAGGTCTGCTAGGGAAAAAACAGTTTTGAAAAGAGAGCAGAAGGCAATGAGAAGGAATGTTAGTTTTTTGGGGATTTGTAGCTCTAGGAATATTGAGGCTTGTTTGGCTCTTCTTAGCTCTGTACCTAATTAATCTTTACGTTTCTCAGGGAAGCAAGAAAATTGGAGGACAATGGCAACACAAAAATGTGTCAGGGCATTAGGATAGATTCTTATAGTTGTTCATTTTACTATAGCTTTGCTACATTGTTCATTTTTATTTAGCTTGATGTGGGATCCTAGTTTCGATATCATTTTACAGTCAATTTGTCAGAAAAAGAGTAGCTTAATTAGATTTGTCCGGATTTACAACAAGAATGCATCTTAACTGTGATTGAACATTTTCAGTTTGTTTTGTGTAATTTGCAGATTTGCCTTAAAGGGATACTCCACTTTTTTTGGAAATATGCTCATTTTACCACTCCCCCAGAGTTAAACAGTTGAGTTTCAGCATTTTCGAATCCATTCAGCCGATTTTCTGATATTTAGAAGAACATCAGTAACCATACAGTTTCTGGTCTCATTGACTTCCATAGTAGGAAAAAAAATATACTATGGAAGTCAATGAGACCAGAAACTGTCTGGTTACTGATATTTTTCTAAATATCAAAAAATCGGCTGAATACATTCGAAAACGGTAAAACCCAACTGTTTAACTCTGGGAGAGTGGTAAAATGAGCCTATTTCCAAAAAGAGTGGAGTATCCCTTTAATTCATTTAATTAAAAACATAAAATAGATTAGAGAAACAGAGCTCCTCTGTAAAACAGACACTTGAAGATCAAAGTGAAGAAAAACATGTTTAATAGGAAACATGTGACGGTTTTACACACCTTAAGACAAGACGAAAGGCGCCTCGGCCCTTCGAAATAAACATATATGGAGATTGAGGGAAAGAGATTGAGATGGAATAACATAACAGGTGTGTTAGCAATTATGCCAACCTGTAAATGTTTACTGTACTGGGAAAGGGGCCAAATACTTAGAAATGTTTTTACAGTGCTGATCCTCTCCGTCAGGGTGGTTTCTTTCACCACATGACTTGATTAGGAGGATTCAAAATATTTAAACGTAACGCCTCCACACTAAGAACTGGAGTGTAAGAATGTGCAAAACTACATGTTTTCATTATTGATTGGTCAGTGGGTTGTGAACAGTAGTCGGTTATAGAAGCTCTGCATGAATAGTAGAAATTGACCAATCATTTATTTGACCAGTGATTTTGATTTATAATCATTTTTGGGATAATTACACTTTATCAGTTATCATTTTTGCCACCATCTGGTGAGACTTTAAAGTATAGCTCCCAAAAATGGCATTTCTGGTGGGGCTAAAAATATTGGCAGTGACATATATTTTGTGTTTCGCAAAGTTTGCTGCTTCGGTATTTGTACATTATTTTTTTCACATGCTTCTTTAGCTATGTTTACATGGACACTTTTAGTTTCAATCAGAATGAAAACCAGGGGCGGAGCCAGACGATTACAGATTCACAAACCTGTAACACTTGTCCGCGGTTCGTCTAATGCTGCTTCTGAATCTCTCTCCGCCCAGTGGGGTTTAGTTTTCTGTATAAAAAACTTTGTTATGTCCATAATAATTTATGTAAGCTCGCTACGACGCCAGTAAAACATACAAAAAGTGCACCAGCAGCCAGCCCCTGATGACAATGACGACGAATTTCTTCTTCGTTAGTTTTTATTGGCAGTTGGCAAACAGGCTGAGTGATGCGCGATGTGTTACCGTCCGCATCCACGCACGGTAATAGAGATTTTGTTTAATATTTGTGCCGCTCCAGCCAGAAAGAGTGAGAGAAAATGAAAACAAGTTGAAGTTATTTTAAAAAACCTAAAAGATTCGGGGCTTTTGACAAAACATTCGGGGCTTAAGCCCAATTAGCCACCCCCCGCTCTCCCCCTGATGAAAACGTTCTGATTAAAGGGACAATATGTAAGATTTTTGTAATAAAATATCCAAAAATGACTTGCACAGTGTGATATATTTCCTGCAGTTGTGTACTTACAATATCCCAAAAGTTCCTAAAGATTTTTAATTTCAGAGAAATTCCCTTTTTAAGTATTGGCTCGTCCCTTCTCATTGTTGCCTGTCAATGATGTAATATCCGCGTTATCCCTGGTTTTCGCTCGTACTCCATATAGTAACCATGACAGACGCGGACAACTGCGTTACATCTAGCGGCACGCTCACGCTGCTGTTGTTTCGTTCAAACATTATGGACCATGGCAAGTAGACTTTGGGACTAAAGGAGAATTAAAACGAGTATCAGTATCAGCGTGGCGTTTTCGAGATGCCGAGAGCTCCACGTCCGCGACTAACTTCGACGTGACGGAGTCGCCGCTCTTGCATGCACTTAAATAAAGAGGTGAGCAAATGTACATAAAACAAATCAATGTTATATAGCTCAACATAATGAAATGTTGGAATATGATCAGTATGTTATTCTAATGTCGATCTAGCTTACTGCTAGTCTCCTACAGCCCACAAACTAACACAGAATAACATGTAGTTTAGTGTGATAGTGTAGACCAAGGGAAAGAGTGCTGCGTTACCTCACAAGTTTCATTCGTCTAATAAACTGACCTGTGTGAGTATTTCTGGATTTGCGCGTAGTTTGGTAGAATGAAATGTCCTTAATCCTTTATATCCGCAGGACTCGCGTGTGGCGCTGATATCTGTCTCTCATTAGCATTTACGACCTGCTTCATTCCACAGTCATGTTAAAAACATCAATGTTTTCACTCATCCATAAACATTATTAGATCCAGCAGCATGACGACAAATTCTATAATTCCGCTTATGCGTCATTAACCTACGCCTTTGTTATTGCAAGAGGTTAGCGACCCCTAGTGGTGAAAAAAATGACACATTTTAGCTTTAATGAATCTGAACATAGTGTTTACATGAATGCTGAGGTGATCGGGTTGATGTGTGCATTTGTCAACAACTTCAAATCGGGAATTGTTCTTTTGACATGCACACACTGCACGAATATATAGGAGTTTACACGGATATACACATCCCCGTACCATTGCTTCTTTTCTTTGTTTTAAAAAACAGACTTAATTATCTATTTCGGGTTCTGATTAGGAGACGAGTACATGAAGCTTTGTGCTGTGCTGCTTATATTTATCAAGGATTAAAAAGCCTGTTTCCACAGCCAAAACAAGGCATCTGTGGATGAGAGAATGCCACTTTTATCTTCAAAAGCATCTTACAGTAATTTCATCAGAAAAAGACTAGCTATGTTTTTTATTATATTTACATGCATTACAGCGCAATGTACTAATGTAGATACATGCTTTTAACTGTATTAATGGAGAGAAAAGTGACATTGTGCAAAACAAAGCAAACTATGAATCAGAACTGTCCGTAAATAGCAATTATGATTTTAGCCACATTTTATGCTGATTAAGATGCATCAAAGCATACACACATACATGCAGAAAATCAAGAACGTTAAAGCAGCAAGGAATAGTATGTTCAAAGTTACTTGATATATGTGTGTTTAATAATATTTCAATTAGAGCCCGACCGATAAAGGATTTTGAAGGCCGATACCGATACAAATATTTGTTGGTTTTAAAATCCGATATATCGGCCGATATTTTTATTTTATTTTTTTTCCAGAAACGCGCAACAAAACATTAACCGATTTCTCTAACAGTAGTTATTTGTAGTTATTTATGAGTTTTAACTAAAATAATATGATAATGCATTTTAAAAAGAAATTATTTCTTTTATTGTCACAACAGAACATCAAAATATATTAAAGTTCTGATAAATAAAATAATAATTACTCCCTACATTGCCTTAAAAGCTACCTGCAACCTGGATCAGCAGGTTGCAGGATGTCTGGCGCGTTATACAAGAGTGTTGCCAACAGGGACGGTGTAGAGTGCCCTCTGGTGGACAAACTATACGACTCCAACACTCATGACGTGGTTCAAGCGTGTTTCGTCCGTTTTTATTTTATTTTTGAAATATTAATTTATCGGCCATTATAACTGCCGATACCGATAGTTTGGAAAATGCCTAATATCGGCCGATAATATCGGCCTGCCGATATATCGGTCTGGCTCTAATTTAAATCCTGTTTTTTTTCTTATACTTTGAATAATGAATAGTTTGGTTTGTTGAACTATTACTAAGTCGATAGCCTTGTTGCCCCAGGCCTTTTTGGTTTTTCATATTTTTGGGGTTCAGAGTCATCTTCATCATCCTTCCTTTGGTTTCCGTCAAATATCATCATCAGCCTCGGGAAACATCTGTACGCATAGTAGTCCACTGGTCCTCTTAGCTTATTGTTGTCGAGCCGAATGAAGGTCAGCATGTTAGGGTTGCCAAGGTCCAAGAATGGACACATTAGAGAGATATTCAGATCTGCAAAGAAGAAACTAAGTAATTTTAGCATATGTCGTTATTGGAGTGATATTTGATAAAGGGTTGAAGAACAATCAATCAATTTCTAATGTGTTTTTAGAATAGCATTATTTTGTTTGAGTAAAGTAAGGGTATGACTATCATTTCTTGAAGTGACCATCATGCTTTATTCTACATTTGTACCTTTAGATATTTTAACCTACCTTTAAAGTCATTGTGATTTAGATACAGATGTTCCAAGGTCCTGGGAACAAAAAACGGGTTGGAGAGCTGGTTATGGCCCAAATGGAGCTCCATCAGTTTGGACAAGTTGAAGGCAAGGAATGCAATGGATTTGAGTTTATTGTGGGACATGCGTAGGGACAAGAGATTGGGAGTCTTCTTAAAGTAGCCCTCAGGTATGGTGGATATTAAGTTGTTTTCCAGCGATATCTGCTGAATCGATTCTGGAAGGTCTGTTGGCATGGACTTGAGCTTATTGTTGCACATGTTGATTTGCACGAGGCTCTTCATGCCAGATAGGATCTTTCCTTTAATACCTGCATCTGTTAGTCTGTTATTGCACAAATCCAGCACTGTAAGTTTAGTAAGCTCTCGTGTAGCTTCAGCCGGTATCTTTGAAATTTTATTGAAGCCCAAATGAAGTCTTGTAAGGCTTTTTGGCAAAGGAGAAGGAACGTCTTCCAGATTATTATGCTCAAGGTGTAACTGAATGAGTTCTTTGAGTATATTGAAAACATCTTTATCCACTTTAGATGACTGGAGCTTATTGTAGCTGAGGTTGATTTCCCTCAGGGACGTGGCATTAATGAAAGGCTTTGAAGTTATCTCTTCGATGTCATTATGCTGAATGTACAAGTGGCGGACGTGTCTTGGGATGTTGGGAATCGCCTTGAGTTTTCGGTGGTCGCAATACATGGCAAATGGATAGGATGAGGGGCAGAAACATTCGCTGGCACATTCGTACGAATACATTATTTGGGCATCGTAATCAGGCTGTTGAGTTACTGATTGTCGAGGAACTTCGGGCGAAGAGTTGTCATCTATGTCGTAATCGAGATAGTCAAGCTCTTGAGAAAGCACCAGAGCTCCAGAGAGCAAATACACACACAGTATTTTCAAGATCCGTGATGACGTCATGATGTCTTACTCTCTGTTTGGAACGGTCACAAAAAATTAGAAAAAGTAATTAAGTAATTATATTGAAATATTCAATATAATAATGATTACCATCAATAATATGTTACAATAATATTTAAGTGTGCTAGTTTCCACAAACAAACAAAAAGTGACACAAAATAGACCACAATGAGATTTTGAGGGTTAACCAAGAACTGGCTTTTTATTCTTTTTTTTTTTGGTCTACTTAAAGCATTTTGGTACTTTTCCAGAAGACTAAACACCCCTAATTGCACATACTTTGGGCAATATGACATTTTTCTGTTAATGTTGATATTTGTTTAGTGTTTTCTTCTGTTGTGATGCCTGGGATGAATTATCTCAGCGGGGTTTTTACTGTGCGTGTTGAAGGTAAAGCCTATGACTCTAGTTGTTGACTGCTAGTAATAATTGGTATTTATGTTTGTTTTTTAAACTTCTGAACACATCCATTTTGGAAAGACAAACACTCCCTTGTAACTCTTCTTGGATTGTTGTTTATATTTGATGTAATATTCTCCTACACTAAAAATATCTTCGTTTGGTCATAGTACTAATTTGAGTTGGCAAAGCAGCTTGATAAAGCGATCCAAAACATACAGTGAGTAGTTAATCTAATTTAACTACTGTAACTGCTCAGTACGACAGTCATTTTCTTGTCTTCTGCAGGACTTTGACGTGTTGGTATGTTGATTTTAATGTTGCTCAGTTAAATAATGACTTATTCTTTAAATTTGAAGCTCTTTTTCATTAATCAATCAGAAATATTTTACACAGTTTTCACAGCATATAGAGGAATGTTTCAATTTTAATTGGCCCTGTAACTTGTTTATCTTGATAAGCACGTTTTTAAAATATTTTGTTTTTCTGTGTATAATTCCTTAACTGCCGATACTAATTATTAGATATAAAAAGGTTTTAGATTAAATCTTGTGACCTGACTTTTGCATGTGGGTTGCTAAAATGGAAAAGAAATAGGAATATACCTCTTTTTATTGTCATGCTCAAAGCAATTCATCATTCATCAATGTGAATGATGGATATGCCTGCAAAAATCTCAAACAAATTAGTTTGAAATAATTTGATTACTAAGCAGTATCATTCTAAAATCATGATATCATACCTGTGGGGTCGTTTTTCTCTCTGTGGGAGGCCGAGTGAAATCGTGAACACCGAGTGCCCAAGATGAAACACAGCAGCCCCTTCAGCGTGAACGATGTTGCCTAAAGCGGGGAAATGTTTTTTCTCCTGGGAAGAGCGTGAAAGATTACCTCTGTGGTTTCCCCCACAGCAGCATTGGACGTTTTGGGAGAGATTGCGATCTGCCTCTTTTCCGTGGAAATGATTCTGGAAGTGTTTGGTTGCATGTGTTCGGTGACCTCAGTAAAACCTCGTGGTCTCATCTGATTCCTCTTTTCCCCTTTTGTTGAGTTGAGGTTGAAGTTTCCAGACATAGTTCTGGAAGGAATGGCCTAGTATCCAGTCCACATTATTGCATGTGGACAGTAAAAAATTTAACCCACAAAATAAAGGCCAGACTCATAACAGGTGTTGCACTAGCACAGCTAATGCTATGCAAAAAGATTTAAAGCTACCGAAGGGAGTAGATTCTGGATTCTTTCGCGCGGCTTCCGGAGATGAAATATGGACTCGTTTTGTTTGAGAAAGGTCTTCAGTGTATGTTAAAACATATATCTGTTCTTCTAGCTCACCATGACAGCTAGGTCACAAGAGTCATTGGAACCAACAGTTTAAGTGACCGTTTCTTAGTTAAATCGTTTACTTTACTGTTCTTTACTATAGTGTCCTCTCCTTGAGAGAAAGAACATCTTATCTGGATGCTTTGGGAAGAGTCTCCTTTATTTAGTTTATCGTTAGAGCCCGACCAAATCCAACCTTGAAGAAGCTGTGTGTGTGTTAGCATTCTTGGTTACAGGTTAAGGAACAAGTGGCATTGTTGGAGATTGACTGTTTTTCTTCAACATGTTGGCACCTAGACAAAATAGGGGTCCTGGTGGCAGCCTTACAGACTGTGGAGAGGTTCTACTGCCTATCAGTCAGTCCATGTGTGGAAATTTACTGTTTATCTATTTCTTAACCAATCAGAATCATTCAATCTGAAGTAATGACATAGCTTAGACCTTGTTGAAGATCTTTAATGGCGGCCTATGAACTCCTTGTGAGTCTTGAAACTGATTTCTGCCAATCTTCAGTCATTTTTTTCTTTAATTGGTTATTATTCTGACTCTTGTCTTAAATTGACTGCAGTTCATATAATCATATCTGGTCCTTGGGTCTTTAACTGTAAATTCCCTAACACTATATGCTAATATAATACTATGTACTGTAAATGAAAACAAAACGCCAGTGTTCATCCAAAGTTTTGTTTAGTAAGAAGGCAAATTTAAATGCCTAAAATGCATTGCAACAATTAAGTGGGTTCAATTTAATTGGTTTAGACATTTCTAGCTCACTATGTGGAGGCCTTTTTCCAGTACTTGTACTGTATCAGAGCAAAACCACAGACGGTCTCTCATGACCCGTCTACAGAGTGTCGTTTTTTTGTTTTTTCGTTTTTTCAGAGTTGGCTAGACAGACCCCTCAGCACTCATTCTGTCAACTGGAAGATTTGTTTTTGCTGCTGCCCACATGGCAGACGCTGAGAAGTCTCCGCTGCATGAACGCTACTGCGGGTTGAAACAAAAAAACGTCAAGATTGTGATCCCATGAGGTTCTTTTGGGGCATTTTTTTGTAAGGAAGCGGGTGAAAACTTGACAAGTCGTATTTTTTGGTCTTTGATAAACTTCAGCCTTGGCTTTTTGTGATGGATAATGGATATGTGATGTTACAATAATATTTAGGCTTGGGAAAGATGAGCAGTTGCATGCAATTTTTTAATATTAACATTAACAGGACTATCTCTTCTCATGCAAATGCTTATATGCTTTGCATTTTAATTCTCACACTTTGTGCTTTCACAACTGGGGAACACGAATGGACGTTTGTAGTCCCATTTGAGTTTTGCATGTGATATGCTTCTATACTCATTTATCATGATGACAGTTAGTTTACAGTTAGACCAATTAGATGACCAATTATTTATATTTAAAGTAAGCTTATACAGTTAGGGGAGTGAAGAAAGAGACTGTGTTTATTGTCTTAGGTTTGACATTGTGAATATGGAATAGTTTTTCCAGTTAAATAAAGGTTTAACTGTTGACCAACACAAGTCTTGGTGTAAACACCATTAGTCTGTAATTTGAATATTTTTTTTTATAAAAACAAAACAACGAATCCACAAACGTGTGTCTGAACAAAACAGTGTTTTAGAGACTTAATGGAAAATGTTCCGGGAAGGGAAGTGGTCTGGTGGCTCTCTTGAAAGGAGCTGATAAAAACAAGCTGGGTGGTTGTTTTCTGTCTTCGTTCAAAGGATATTTACTCTGGAGGGAAACTGGATGGGGAAAATTATGAGGTGTGTGCTGTGCAAGAAAGATTTAAACTAGACTTAGAATCAGCTCTTCATAGCTTTGCTCTCAAATTTTACACAAATTTACTTATTTGCATTCACAAGAGTTCAACCTTATGTTCTGTTTGTGATCCTGAAGACCCCAAGGCCATTTAATGGCTAAAAAAACCCTAAAATTAACCAGAGTACATCAATATCTGATCATTTCAGATATTTAATAATGATTGATTCGTCATACAAGAGGAAAAAATACTGTGCAGGAGTGTTCACAACAAATGAGGGTTTACACTGAAAATGAGATGTAAACATATTGGTGTATCTTTAAACAATTTAATTTCTGTGTCCGAATCCCTCAGGTGTTTTCTGGGGCTCAAAGATCCTAAATGATCCAAACCTGTTGTGAGTTTTTTGGAGACGCCGGTATGCAAGACGTGGCAGAAGCAGATCAGGCCAACCTGAAGATTTGTTCCATATGTTTCCTGAGCAGAGCCTCTCTCTCTAGCCACCACCCCTCTGTTGTTTTTTCCCCCATTTAACCCGTTCAGACCCAAATTATATTACAGGGACACAAAATAAGCTGATTGATCGAAATCTAGCTGGTTTGCTGTAGTAAACAATGAGACCCACTATCCACAAATTTTTGCAATGCTTAGTATCTAATATAAATTTTGTAAAATTACTTCATCGCTCCACTTGTCTGTGCGTCAGAGGTGGGGATTTTTTTTTTTTACACTTTTACACCAGTAGGTGGCAGCAAGTGACTGTACGGTTACAATTGAGCTACAGTGGATTTTTGTGTAATCAAACTACCGCTTTAATCTCTCTTTACTCTCACAGTGTGGAATAGAATAGAGCCCGACTGATAAAGGATTTTGAATCCGATATTCCGATATATCGGGCGATATTATTATTATTTTTTTATTTCAGAGACGCACGACAAAATATTAACAGATTTCCCTAACATTAGTTATTTGTAGTTATTTATGAGTTTTAACTAAAAAAATATGATAATGCATTTAAAAAGAAACTTGTTCCTTTTGTCACAACAGAACAGAGGAACATCAAAATATATTAAAGTTCTGATAAATAAAATAATAATTAGTCCCTACATTGCCTTATAAGCTACCTTATAATTACAATGTCAGTTTGCTTATCCCTTTACCTCCACTTTTTAAATTCTTTCCATCAAGCTACTTCAAACCATTTTCAATCATCAGTTGCTACCTGCCTTTTTAAAACCTACTATTTAGCAATTCTAATCTAAATCCATTACAGAACGACAGTCTGCAACGCACACTTGGCGTCGTAGGATTACCCCAAAGGATAAGTAAATCTTGTAAAAAGTAGTAAAATAGCAAGAAAGTAGCATTCAGTTAACCATAAATGGGGAAAAGTTGTCAGTGTGCAAGAATATGCTTTGGAATGGCTGTTACTTGGAAAGTTAAAATTTATTTGAATGGCATACAATTCTGTTATAATGAATTCACCTAATTTAAAAAAACTATTGCCTATTAAACACAGTCCTCTATCCGCATGGACAGCAACTACTGTATTTTTGTCCTGAAGAACAGGTCCAATCCTACACTGAAGTCTCCATCTGCTGGTATCTTGTTTCACTGCAAGACAGATTCTGAATCCAAAGAGATTTACTTTCATTTTTCTTTATTTTTCTAAAGAAACAACAATATCTAAATTGGAAACAAATAACACAGCACCGCTGACTAAGAAAAAAACACTGGTTGCAATTACAGTTAACTGTTGTGTGAACTGCAACCGACCATTGTCCATACAGATCAATTTTTCAGTATTGCTGTGACCTGACAAGAATGTCCAAATTTTTTGGAGAAAGCACTGGCAATGAATAAAACGTTATATAATGAAAATTTTGCATGCAATATAATTGTTTGTAATCACTAAAACTATTAATAAGCACCAATGAGTAATGCCCATTCTCTAAAATACAAGTAGAACGATGAACGAACTGGCCTTCGTGAATTTTATTCATTTTTCTTTGAGTCTAGACAGTCAATCCTTTTAAGCTAGTGATCTTCAATACACAAGGGACAAATTTACTTAGCACCTGATCTTAAAAAAAAACTGTTCTCTAGCTTTTAGAAAGTCGAAAAGATTTCAATGTAAACATTAACTATGAAGACCTATGTAACTATTGCACACATTGTAGTTGATTCTTTCTTTACTGGAATTCAAAGTCTTCGAAATCCTCTCTAAATTCAAGTAATGAGTCTGTAGCCTCTGCGGATGCTCTTGGATTTTGGACAAGTTATGTTGTGCACATCACCATGAGGACATGAAATGATCATTTATAAAATTAGAATGAAGTTCATGACTATAATTCTGCCCTCCAGTGGCAAGATGGATACGTTTCGCTCACTTTCTGTTGTTACCCAGTTGCACCGAGTTGTGGCTGGATACGCACCGGAAAGTGGGTGGCTGAATCTCCCAGTATTTGACTGGGTTTGCATATAAACTGATCCTAGTGTAGAGGGTTTTCTTAACCCGGGTTCTCGAAGGGCAAAAGTCATTTACTCCAACGTAAGTGATGCTGTTGGAGTGTAAGTACATCACCTAAAGGAAGAAACAAAGTGGATCAGATCTCTGTACACACGTCTAATTCATGTCTTTACGGCATGTGTGTTTGTGTCTAACCTGCAAATATTTCAGGTTGTTTAAGCCTGGAGGAACTTTCTTCAGTTTATTGTTGTCCAAATGAATTTCTCGGACTTTGGGAATGCCAGCGAAACTTCCGTTCTCCACATACTTGATTTGATTGAAGTCGAGCCACAACCTGTGAGAGACGAGTCAATGTCGTGTTCTGTTTTCATCCACACGAGGGAGTTGGTTTACCTTACCTCTGTAGACTTTTTAATCTCAAAAAATCCTCTGACTCCACTTTGGCGATCTTGTTGTAGTCCAAGTGAAGTTCGGTAAGGGAAGATGGGAGATCTGTGGTATTTAGATTAATAAAAATCTAGATTATTAGACTTATGTGCTTGGTCAAATGGACCCACGTCATCTTTTAGACCTTCCTACAAAACTTATAATTCTTACCTTTAGGAACAGCTGTTAGCTTTGCTTCAGCTATTCTCAAGTAGAGAGTCGCCATGTCGTCAAAAGCTCCGGCTTCAATCCCGCTGTTTGCAATTGGATTTGCACTCAGTTCTAGAGATGCAAGAAAAGTGAACAATTGGACTCAAAGACTCATGGATCACACCTGGTTGGGTTTGAACCAGCAAATTTTTGGTTGCCAGCCCTATTTTTAACTACAACGCCACAGTTTCGTCATAATTCTCAGTTGTTTCTGCCAAATTTATAGAAATTAAATCTGTAAACGCAGATCTTAATGTAGACACTGGAGGGAGAGTTTTTTTAACTGTGCATTACCTGAAAACTATGGAGGTCAGTTGATTGAAGTGAGCTTGTTGTGTCAGATAGAAATAGTGTAAGATCATGTATCTGATTATATAACGAGGTTTAATGAGGTCATGATGGAAAAAACAGGGGAATGGAATTGGGAAATGGGGCAAGTCACACAGCTCAACGCGTTGAAGCAAGTGTACTAACTGCTTAAGCACGACTCTGACCGTGTTTATTGAAGAACATCACTTAGGAGACCTACCTAAAACATTTAAGCTTTGCATTCCCTTAAATGCTCCTTTGGGAAGTCTGCTGATCTTGTTGTCATGCAGTCGCAATGCCTGAATATTCTTGGGGAGATTCTCAGGGACTTGTGTCAGCAAGTTGTATGACAGGTGGAGAATCTTGAGTTTGTCCATGTTGCGAAAGGCTTTTGGGTGAATTTTTGATATCTGGTTGTTGAGCAGAAACAGGGCCTGCAAATACAGGAGAAATAATAAAGGTACCGTGTCCATGGCTCTTGATAGTCATTACCATTATTGATCACAATTCACTTTTAAAAATGCAATTTTACAGCTTCCATTCATTGTTGTGAAATTTTGGGATGATAAATATAACTTTGTGTTGTTGTTTTCAAGACCTGGGGCCGTATTCACAAAGAGTTTTATCTTACCACTAGGAGTACTTCTAAATCGCACTAAAATATTTTAGCAAGGAGTTTTCTCTTAAAAGTTATTCACAACGTCTTTCAGATTTACTCTTAGTAAGGGAAAAATGACAACTCCTAAACTAAGATTGAGTCTTCGTTGCTTTGGATGACGTCTATTCTCATGCACGAGCTTCCTCGCAATGATCACAGCGATTGGTTGTTAGATGACAGGGCCATCATGCGAAACATAACACAGCAACAAATCATGGAATTACGACATCGAAATATGCAACGCATTCTCATCCTAGGGCGTCATATAGGGCCTATATGACTCCTTGGGGATGAGACAAGCCTGAAATATATATGTCCTACACAAAATAATAATAGTGATGTCATCGAAATGCATATATGACACACTCTAAAAATTCTGGGTTGTTTTAATCCAACTTTGGGTCAAATATGGACAAACCCAAACGTTGGGTTAAAAATTTAATTAAAAAATTTAACCCAATCTCTTGGTTTGTCCATATTTGACCCAAAGTTGGGTTAAAACAACCCAGCAATTTTTAGAGTGCATGTTTGTGCAGGCCCCAGTGAAGGGTAATTCTAAAAAGACAGAAAGCGAGAGAGAGAAAAGTTGTGGATTAAATTAAATCAAGGTAGCCTAAACCGCCACTTGTCCAATAATGAGAAACGACACTTGCATTAACACTTGCTTGGTTAATTGACATCCTATTAGCCTAAATAGACTACTTAAAGCAAGGAAATGTTGCTCCTATTGAAATAATGTAATAGTTGAATGATGGTGGATTATGAACTCGCCAAAACTGGATACTGGATCAGTTACTGCTGCTGGCCCAGTTGGTACTGGGAAAAAAACATGATAAAAGGGAAATTCGGCACTGGGATATCAAGCGAAACTAAGTGTGAGAATAGGAGAGGATTTGTTTGCAGATGAATACAGCATTCCCGCTTGTTTGCGACAAGTCCCGACTGCGAGAGGTGGTGGTATTAGTGAGTTAGGAGTCCTCTCGACTTCTTTTAAGCTGTCCCAGACTTAGGTGCTACTTTCAGGGCTAAAATGCTTCGTGAATTACTCTTATTGAAAAAAATGAGGAGTCCTAAAGTTAGGAGTGACACGCCCTTTATTTTTAGGAGTTGCTCCTAAATTCGCCAGTTAAGAGCTACTTTTAGCCATAAAATTCTTTGTCAATACAGTCTCTGGGCTGTTTCTATATCTTTTGAATGCCGCTGCTAGTTTTTGTCTTGTTTTTTTGCACAGCAAAACCATGTTACCACTAATCATGAGCAAATATTTACCACAAGTATGAAACTGTCCACAGTGGATGCAAATATCCATAACACTCAAATATGTGTCCACATAATTCTGCTACCACTGCATGTCTTCTCCAGATGTCCTTGTGTAAACCCAGTATAAAAACACAACTCTTCAAATGCCCCGAAAGCATTTAAGGGGGAGAGTTTACTACTTACATAGAGATTATCCAAGCCCTTGAAATCGTCTTCCTTGATTTCCGTGATGTCATTGTTTTGGAGATCGACGAGCAACGTGTTTGCAGGAATGTCCTTTGGCACCTTGGTCAGACCTGTGAAGACAACAGAGATGTAGAGATGTTCAAAGCTGCACATTTTAGTGGGTTGCCTGAAAGACTAGTCGACTAATTAGTCTTAAAGAAACCCAATGTGATTATTACCCCGATCAGATGCGTTTCAAAAAAGTGATCTTGCATTCAATAACAGCTTGACAACAGAATGATGCATTTGTAAAAATGACTCCTGGGATGAGCGCACAGAAAACCGTCTCTCAGAGAAAGCGTGAGGACTACTGAATTCTTTCAAATCACTTGAATGTAGGGATGCACGATATATCGGCCACCATATCGTTATCGGCTCAATTTACTGTTATCGTTATCGGCCGGATAAGAAAATTTAGCCAATATATTAAAGCCGATAAATAGTGTATTATTTCCTTCAGCTGAGACACTTAACATGCGCACTGTTCAACATGATGGATTTGAATTGCTTGAAATATATTGAAATCACTTAATCACAAAGGAAAATACAGTAAAGTGCAACATGCAAGTCTGTCATATCGGCTACATAAAATTATAACGAGTGTCTTTGGGACGTGGATTTTAATGGTGAGACTACTGTTTTTGTAATCAGGCTCTCAAAAATTATATAAAAAAATTTGGGTTTAGATTTATCGGCCAATATATCGGTTATCGGCTTTCAAATATAAAGAATTATCGTATCGGCCAAAATTTTCATATCGGGTTTATCCCTACTTGAATGTTTAAATTGACAAGTCGTGCATATAAAAAACTTTAGTAAGAGTATTATATCGCACCGTGCAGCTCGCTTGTACAGGTGATGTGGTGTTGTGAAGCCATGTACGCATTTTGAAAGAGAGAGAAGACGCGGTAGCGTTGAATCACTCTCACTGTTTTTGAAATAGCATAATTTTTTTCAAATGGCTGATTCGATCTGATCATCTGTGCGGATTCATTTGTTAATTCAACCAACGAACTAATTGAATAAATGTTTGTGGGAATTTTCTGCATTATAAGTTTCCTGCAATCCTACGCCGAAATTCGAGCCCTGGGAATAGTTCTTTAAAGTAGTACAATGCAGTGCTTACCCTGATCTGAGCACTGGAGAACTTTCTTTGAGCACCGACACCCTTCGGGACAGTCCGACACAAAGTTATCTTCATAATCGTGGTAATCGTCGTCGTCATCATCGTCATCATCATCGTCATCATAGTCACCCGCATCTTGTTGCATGATGTCATGATGCTTGACGAAATCCATGACATTGATAGGCATGTATGGTTTTGCGTGACATATCGTCAGTAGGGCGAGTAGTAAAAGTACCTTCATGGTGCAGCTTTTGTGTGGATCTTTAGTCATGAATGGTTCGCCCTGTGAACATGAACACGAGCAGTTTGTCAAATTGAACATGTTACATTGCTTTGTATTATAACACATAGAATTGTTACACAGAATGAAAGAGAAAATCGTGTGAATTGGATCCCAAAGATCCTGATTGGTTTATTAGTTTGCATCACAATGAAATGAGCCAATGGGAACTGATCACAAGTAAAAGAGACGTTCTTATTGAATAACTTTCATAGCACTTTACAGTAAAATACTGATGCTTCTGAAATATCACGACTCTCAATATTTTTGTGGTGATTTGGTTTATTTTACTTTACCTGCACAAATGTTGAACCAGATTCAATTCAGTAGCATTAATGACATAATTGTGAGAGGAAAAAATTTAATGATTGCTTTAATTGTTTTTGTAAGAAGTTAAAATGAACCAGCTGTACCAAGCAATTGTTTATGGAGCAATCTTGTTTATGGAAGCCTTAGTCATCATCGCATGAGAAGGTGGCTCACAGTTTATAGACCTTTAAGAGTTGTTAATGGTGCCCTTTTTTCTGACGCCAACCACATGACATTTAATGGTAAATCTAACACATCATTTGGTATGATTGCATTTTGTTTGATTTTTGCCATTCAAATCAAGCTGTTAAGAATTGACCTGCTGTAAGTAATACATACAAATTGAATATTTATTCTTTAAAACAATTTAAAATACCTGCTTTGAGAAATATGCATTGTTATTAGACTGCTCAGCATCACACATTTATCTGTAAATGTCACCCCAGCACTTTTAAATTAATCAACACTCTCCCAATTAATGTAATGAAATGTTGTCTGGTTTATTTAGCTGTTCGTTTGAATTCATATGTCTACTTTTCTTAGAAATATAGAAATGGTGGATTCAGTTATCTCAAGTCTAGGGACAGATGAAGACAACATACCTGATGAATCTGTGTAATCCTTGTTCAAGTAAGCCTCCAGGGATGAGATCAATGTTGCCGTCTGGATTTGTTGCGATACAGGTCCTTAAATGCAGCGTGCATGAAAGCCCGAAAGGTGGAGATCACGCTCATCAAAGCATGAGACGCTTGAATGAATGGGGATGGAAAAGATACTGCTGGTTCAAGGAGCAGATTCAGAGTAAGGGGTAGGAACTGCACGCAGCTCTGCTGGATGCTTAACTAGCACTGAACACTCATTGTTACCAGCCGTATGTTTCTCATCAGCACTTGAAACTTGGCCAATTTTGTGTGCCTAAATTTTCAATGGCCGGTCTGGGATACTCTCATTCTTTACATTGCCAATGGGTGGTCTCGACTTATCTGACTTTTGAAGTGTTGAAGTGTTTCAGTGCACATATTATTGCATAATTCGTAGGGCTATTTCTGGGCATCTATTTTTAGATCAAACTCTAAAATAGCTTTTATTGGGCAAATATAAATAAGAAAAACATCAAATCAAACTCAAATGGTTTGATATTTGCAAATCTTTCTGCTTGACCCAAATCAGACCATTTAGTATGCTTTATTTGACATCCGCTAGAACTGGTATCAATTTACTAATAAAATCATTGACTTTAGTCTAGTAAATGCATGTTTCGCGTTTCTCGAATAAATCATTCTTCGAATGAATGTTCATGGGACAAAATATGGTAAGTCCCAAATCTCCCAATCCATGGGGGATCTTTAATCTAAAACTAAATTTTGGATAATAACTTTTCCAGACTTTACAGTGCTGTTTGCTTACAGCAGCACAAAACGCGACCCCTCTCTGTTCACGGGGCAGTACTGGTGGCGCCACATATGCTTGGGTTTGGCTGGGGGTTTTGAGATGATGGAAGTTCCTATGTCTCATGGTTTCTCCGTTCATTCTCCTGGGCAGCATTCCTTCCGAAATGATAACCAACCTCAAACCAATAAAGGTTTGTGGTATGTCGAGTTGGTGCCGTAAATTAAAAGAGTGTAGATACTGTTACAGACACAACATGAGGGTGAACTGGTTCAGGAAAGGTAGAAATGTGCTTAGATTATTCAGAAAGTACGAGTAATTTCCCTCAACCATTTTCAAATTCTTTTGTCTTTTACACCCTCAATCTTATTTGTTGTAATGTTGTGACGTTCAGAACCATGTTGGAAATGTCTCGACCTTCCAAACACTTGAGATAAATTGGCGGGTTTCCACAGCTTTGCTTGTCCTCTAAATATAGAGCAAGATTTAACTGTACCCAGACACAAAGAGGGGGTGGTTCAGCTGTTGATTATTTACCCCCCAATATAAAAGTAAATAAAAGCCATGTGACTAATATGTGAGTCATTGAATCGGGTATAACTTCATGGAAACTTATGAGATGATCCACCTTCGAGGCATTTTTTTGTTGTTTATTCTTTCCTCTCATTTTATTTCTAGTCTGAAATCAGTGAAACCCCAATTCAACCTCAGAGGCATGTTTTTTCAGTAATCGTCCACATTGGCTATGATGTAGTGAGAACTCGGAATCTTAGAAGATTCTTAGGAGCGGAAGACTATGATGTCATAGTCAGATCGTTTACAGGGGTCATTAATGTGCTTCAGTCTGCAGCGATTCCATTAGCACAGAACTTCTGTTGAACGTTTATAGATCGCAGATGTTTCATACTGAGATATTTTAGGAAAGAAGTACAACAGACGTTTTAGGAAATATTTTTATGTGATAGCTTAATTCAACTCACACTTTTGGATAAAATGAATGTAAAATACATAGGAAAATGCGTTTTATTGAAGCTGTATTGATTCTAAACTAAGCAAATACAAATCTGTGCTCACTTAAATGACTTTAATCATTAGATATCTTTCAATTATGCATCACAGTTCTCTCAGTAGTAAACGTCCTTATTGGTCCTGTCTTAAAGTAGAAAAATGCATTATGTAAGCAGGTTTATTTTGGCTGCCTTCTTTTATAAACACTTAAGAAAAGCCATGCATCCTTTTTTTCTTCACTACGACAGACAAACTTAATACTGTTATGACAAGAATAAGATACATTTCAACATCGAATACAAAGTAATATTCTGCTACTTTTTTCCTCCCGAAGTATTGTACAGTTGATCCATGCATCCTACAAAGACACGTCTAGACAGGCGCTGTGATCCTCGTGGCTGTGATCATGTCTCATCTTATCTTGACTAATAAATGGAAGCTTATAAAAACCTAATAAAACAAGACAGAAAATAAACATGCCAAACAGAGATTCAATGTAAGAATTGTCCCTGTTAGCAATTTTTGGGTATAAAAAAAGGTTTTCACTCTAAGTTTCACAGGAATCAAATTAGTTTTATGTTTACGGTCTTTAGTGGTTTTTAATAATAGTAGACAAGATTACAGTTACTTGATCCTCTGAGGCTTTAAAACAACACTTGAGTAGGAGCGGACGCAGGAGAAAGCCGTCGGTGGGATTTTCCGTGGGTCAAGGAAATTGTTCTCGAGGCGAAGGGCAACTAGATGAGAGTCATCGTTATTCAAGGGGTCGCAGATTGCGTCTTCTGAAACATGCCTGTTGGAGGAAGAATTTAACATAATCTCAAAGTTCTCCTTATGTTGCAAACAATCATTTTGCCGATATTTCTAGAATAATTATATTTTAAAGGGATACTCCACTTTTTTTGGAAATAGGCTCATTTTACCACTCCCCCAGAGTTAAACAGTTGAGTTTGACCGTTTTCGAATGCATTCAGCCGATTTTCTGATATTTAAAAGAATATCAGTAACCAGACAGTTTCTGGTCTCATTGACTCCCATAGTATTTTTTTTTCCTACTATGGAAGTCAATGAGACCAGAAACTGTCTGGTTACTGATATTCTTCTAAATATCAGAAAATCGGCTGAATGGATTCGAAAACAGTAAAACTCAAATGTTTAACCCAGAGGGAGTTGTAAAATGACCCTATTTCCCCAAAAAAATGGAGTATCCCTTTAAATATCTTACATACAGTACATAAATGTATCTTGTTTCTTTTGTGTATGTACTGTATGTGTCCCAGGAAATGAAACTAGACATGTTAGGCTAATCTTTGCAGGACGCTAGCACTATACCTTATTTTGTTGTTGTTAAGTCGTAGGAAATGTAACGTTGTCATCTCATTAATTCCCATTGGAATAGACGTTAGCTGGTTATGGTCTAGACAGAGTTCAGTCATAGTGTTGAGGGTGCCAAGAAATGACTCTGGCTCCACAGCGTCACCATCCAGCTTGTTGTAAGAAAGGTAGAGGTACTCAAGGCCAGGCTCCATGTGTGCGAACACGTATCCTGGAATGCGTTCAATCTGATTCCCGACCAGAACCAGATGAACCAGTGACTTTGGCAGGAAGGATGGAACCAGGTAGAAGTTGTTGTGTGAGAGATCTATAGATTCCAAGTTCCTTTTACATACAGCGGGAAAAGTAGAATAAAAAAAAAGGATTCACTTCTAGATACTTTTCCATTTTTCAGTTCTTCCAAAGGACTATTGCACGAAACTGTTTCGTAAATTTAGCATGCAATATTTCAATGCAAAAGCATATTAACTAACCACCCAAAATGGTTCAGTTTTTGCAGTTTCAATTTACTCTGCAAATTAGTTATTAATATGCAAATTAGGCTTATAATAGAACAAATGTGAGCAGTATTTGCCCAAATATTGGTTTGATTGTTAACCTTGTTGAAGAAACGCACCTGTGATTGATCCATGCCAAAGGTGCAATACTCGTCTCATCTAATTTATTATGTCGTAGCACAATGACGTTGATGTTTGCGGTGTGGTTGAATGCTGTTTCAGAGATGTCTTCAATCAGATTGTTTTCAAGGTACAACTCCTAAACGTCAAAGAGATTATGAAGTAACTTATAGAGCTTGCTTCATTGAATAAATAAACAGAAACAGTTGTTACAGTTGTAAGTTTGACTTGAGCAGCTTTGAATTACTTTGTGGTAAAGTTTTGGTTTTGGTTTGCCATAATTGCTGTTTTAGTGCCGCTGGTTTCCCACAGGTACTGTAGAACCAATGCTGATTTCTAGCCCACAATTAAATGAACAAAATGGTTTGACGAAGTCATGATGTTCATTGACTGAAGATTAGTTTTCCATTTTCAAAACTTACCAGTAGAGATGCAGGGAGGCCCTGAGGAATGGTACGGAAATGGTTTCTGCTCAGCCGAAGGTAAGTCAGCTCTTTGAGGGGCTTAAAGGCCTGTGAATTCACATGACCTTCACTGAGCAAGTTCCCTTCCATTTCCAAAGTAACCAGACTGCTGAGACCTTCCAGGAATTATGAAGCAATTTGTAAAAATATTGTGTTTTCTTTGTACAACATTAAGTAAGGAACATTTCATGCTAGTATTAGCTGATTAAATGTCTGTTCTAATTGCGCTAACCTTTTTACATGGCAGTTTTGCATAACTGTTTTACCTTCAAAGCTGTTTTCCTCAATTTCTTTTAGATTGTTCTCATTTATCTTAAGCTCCTGGAGTGTTGATGGGAGCTCAGAGGGAATTTGTTCCAGAAGGTTTCCATCCATATACAGGCGAGACAGGAATTTAAGACCCTTAAAAGAAAGTTACATAAAAATCACGTCAGTAATCTTTAGGTGCGAATAAATTAAGGTTATATACAACATACTTTCGAAATCCTTCAGTGAAAGTTTTCCACTTTGGTTTTATTGCAATGCTTTGGACTCTTATTAGTTATGCTGACGTGTACGTTTTTGTTTGACACGTTTAACGATCCTACGCTAACAAAACAACCACTTATTTGGACTCCATATGCCATATCGCTGTCATATACTGTATTTCTGATTGTAAAATCAAGCTTTCTGATGAATTGACACAGTCTGGGGACTGTATGTATATAATATAGTAGATACAAACTTCACGATTTTGTTTCAGATGATGGGCATATTTCTACTGGTTAGAACCCAGTGAAAATAGGAAAGACTAGCGTAGCATTCCCTCTGTTGTTTCATTTGAACATGTGCCATGGAATTTTGTTTTTACTTGAAAGGCTGTGCAAAAAAAGCATGCCTACAAGTGTCAAGTACAAGTGGGTATAGTGTTTGTATAAGAGCAAGATTTGTGAAACTTCTGTAAAAGCCATATGGTTATGAACAGAGCAAAACATTGGAGAAAAGTGGAGTTCGGGTTTGCAGATTTTACTATTTTTGCACGGCTTTAAACCATTATGGAAGAAACATTTGCTTCTCTAATTCAAATAAAGTTCAGCTGGAAGACATGAAGAAATGTTCATATGAATTTCTGAACAAGAGGCGGCAATGGAAATGAACATGATCTCAATTGCCAGAATCCTAAAACTCTGCAAATTCACACTCATGGGTTGGTTTTCATGTGAAGAGTCTGATTATTTACACTTTTTATTTTCTGTCTCTCTCTACATTAAGTAGACTTTTAAGATCCCAGCAACGTTATTTGAGATTGCAGCCTTGGTCAAATGCCTTGCAGATTGTCAAGATCACATTATTGGCAACAGACAAGGCTTTTTTGGTCTGATGCAACTAAACGGCTTGAACATGCACAATATTTGCTCAATTTTGTTTTAACCACAGCTATTCAGTCTTGTAACAAATGTGTGGCGTTAACATGTGAAACATGATTGTTTTGTCATCCAAACAATTGCAAATATGACAAGGCAAGAAAATTGCAGTTGGATTTCAAAGAAATAGATTTGCTGATGCATTTTTAACTTACTTTAAAAGCTTGTGGGTCTATGCCAGAGGACACGATCTTGTTTTTCCCCAGGTCAATCCATTCTAGGTTGGGAATGCCATTGAATGCTCCAGCAGGGATGGTTTTGATTTCATTGCCTGTAATTTCATAATGCATGACAAGTTATCAAAATCAGCCTCGCTGGGATCTGTATACACAAACTGTGTAAACACTGGCATATGTACTGGTTTAGGCTTAATTTCTTGCATGTGTCTTAGGTAAAGATCTAAGTTCAATTTCAGTGCCTGTGTCTCGTTACGGGGTTATGCGGAGATGTCTTCCTCACCCTGTAGGCTGAGTGATTTGAGCTCGGGAATGGACAGTGGAGGAATACCCGTCAGTTTAGCATTTTCACAGGTGATCGAGACATCAGAGATCGAACAACCTTGTGGGAGCAATGTGGTTACCATCTCAGACTCCTCCTTGTCTACTTCTGGTTCCTCTTCAGCTGGTTCAGTGTCCTCTTCGCCTGGTTCGGTTGGCTCTTGGAGAGCTAAGAGAGGAGGACCTGCCGCTCTCGTTGGTGGCATTTGAAAAACGTCTCCCCTCAACCAGACCACGTCCTCGTCTTCAGTGGCCTCGTCCCCGCGGAGTCCTTCCTGGGCACGTTCGGCTGCTTCCTCCAGAGCTCTCAACATCTCCTTTTGCTCCATCTCTAGCCTACGAGCCCTGTCCTCCTCGGCCTTCCGCTGTTCCTCCATCCTTCTCTTCCTCTCCTCTGCCGCCGCTCTCTCCTCTTCCTCCTCTCGTAGCCTCCTTTGCTCTTCCTCTTTTTCTCTGGCTTCTTTTAACTTTCTCTGTCTCTCGGCTTCCTCTTTCTTCTGCTTCTTTCTCTGCTTGCGATCAGCATCTTTTTTGCGAATTCGTTCTTGTTCATCCTTTTTCTGTCGGTCTTTCTGGCTTTGTGATATTCTGGCGTAGGGCTCGGGGAGGTCGTTGGGAACGGGAGAGTCACCTGAATACTCCGGGGCGACGACAACTGAGACCGTGGCAATAGTTCATTTATAAGACAAGGAAAGATCAAACACAACAATTAATGTATATAATATGCTGGCAGGCAATGCTAATGCCATGCTGTAACCAAACCTGGGTCAATGCAAATTGGGCAGCACTCTCCGATTCGTTGAAATTTAAGTTGGCACCGTAGGGCGGGACACAGTATTTGGTCGCAGACCACCTCACCGCTGGAACACAGGCAATTCACGCATGGCTTCGGCGACCACACCGCTTTATCATACATGGTGATGCCTCGAAATACACAGTGCTCTGATTTTCCTGGAATAATTTTATAAACAAGAAAGAAACAATAAAAATATAATTCACTTTAATAATTGCAAAGATTGGCAACAGAAACCACATTAGGCCGTGTGTCCACCAAAGCGTTTTTAGCCAGCTGAAAACTCTAGACGCTCTGCTGAAGACGCCGTGCTTTGGGCGCTTGAGAGCGTTTTGGCAGTGTAACGTTTTTTCCGTTGAGACGTTTCGTTGCTATGATACAGAATATCCGCAGCAGTTTGAATGTTGTGACAGTTGGTCGGTGTGGTTTAGTCCCGCCCCTCCTCCACTGTGATTGGACGGCTGGGTAAAAAGTGACAGTGATGAGCGCTGCGTTTTATGCAAAGTTGAACATTTTTCAACTCCCAGCGCCCAGTAAAAAAAACGCTGGGCGCTCGGCGCTTCAGCGTGAAAAAAACGCTTAGCACCTTGGTACGCTCATGGTGTTTAAAAAACGCGGCGCTCCCATTGAAAACAATTGAAAACATACGCCAGGTGCGTGGAAAAACGCTTTGGTGGACACACGGCCTTATGCTTGAACAGGGCTGTTAGGCGATTTTGGATGCTAACACGCTTGTTACGGCCCATTGTTTTCATCCAATGCCAACATGACATCATGACTTTTGCGTAAACCTTGACTTGAAAGTGGCGTGTTATCTATACGTATTTTGAGCTATCCACGTGTATCAGTGTATGTCTACGCCGTTAAATGTCCAAGTGATTCCACACGTATGTACACGCCGTTAAATGTCAGAGCGAAACGAGGCAAATTGTAGATCTACATCTGGGGAGTATTATTTTTTTCCTAGGATGGTAGGGGAAGACTCATAAATGGTATTAACCCCAGTGACGGGTAGGTTTAGGGACGGGGTTGGGGTAGGTCATAGATTTATATATACAGTTATGTAACGTTAAGTCAACGGCGTTCATAAACATGCTGAAAAGCGATTATGCGTGTTGATAGCACGCCAAAAATGGAAATACGAATTGCCGTGTCATACACACGCCATTTCATGAGATCAGTCTGCCAAGGCTGTAAAATGGTCATATATTGCAGTCTATCGCAACACTGTTTTCCACATGGCAAATGGCTATCTACATTCTCATGTAGAGAGATCTTAGCAGTTTAAAATGGTGCACACATGCTAGCAATACAGTAGTAAAATGTGTCTCCTGGGAAATAGTGTTTTTTTCTGTTGTTTTAATGGAGTCTTACTGACCACATTTGCACTGTTTGTATTTTTTTTTCACAGATTGAGATTAATGCCAAAGACACTTACAATCTGTGTTGGTGGTGTTATCCACTACGCTTTTACTTCTAAGGCGCAAATGGATGTTTTTGTTTTGCAAATTGCAGGGTCACACGGTCACATGTTGGCAGTGTGTAATCATGTGGTCAGAGTTCAGTCCTGACCATTACCACCCTGGGCAAAATGGTCATGTACTAAACCATGTAAACTAACCACTTCTGTTGCAAAACTCTGTAGGGCAATTTGAAGACTCAATGTATTGTTTTTTTGAATGCGTCAAAGGACCGTACATGCATTCACAACATTAACTATATCTAAAAAAATAACCACATTTCACAGTTTTAACATGGCTATCTGGCTACTTTTATTCACTTACCATCGTTTGTTTATGAACAGTAAAAGTTGGCATCAGCTATTGTCAAAGATTAGTTATACACATTGATATATAAGGAAAACAACTGTCTTAATTATCTAATTTAATTGACGAGTAGTTTATAGCTTGGCAAACTAGTCTCAAAGTCGCTTTCCCAACACTGACCTGCAGTCGTTTCGTAGTCTGGTTTTGTCTCTTTTGTGTTCTTGTAAGATTCAATAAAAATAGATCCATCTTGTCCATTTGTTTCTGGCAATCTTCCCTGCTGCAAGGTGGTTATAGTCGTCTGTTTTCTTGCTCGTTTTGGTCCGACGCCTCGTCTTCTACCTCGTGCCAAGAGATGAGACTGATCTTTTGCAAGGCTGAAGGTCATACAGACTAAGAGTGACAGTGCCAGAATCAGTTTTAGCCTCATGGCTGAAACCTGTGGGATAAAACACAGAGGCATCTCAGCCCTACGTGTTCCTCATATAACTCTGTTAATGTATACTCTCTGCGTACACATTTCCATAATGATAAGTTACGGCATCACAGGTGATCCAGCCTCTAACAGTTTGACCCTGGAAAGCCAGACAGCTTTGAAGGGATAGTAGCCTTTAACACCTTTACTGTAAGAGTAAAACTGTTATTTAGGTGTGTGATGAGTGGTGTTTAAAGAACTGCAAGGGGTTTTAAGTATTATCTTCAAATGTAACAATCATAGCACAGATTTTAAGTAAGAACAGACTTGGTCTCGATGACACTCATACTCTCAGGTTGTAGTTATGGGAAGTACGACTCATTTACGCAAATTGGTTCTTTCGATAAATTTGTATAAATTGTGTCATCATGTTCGTGGCTCCAGATATTGCCATATTAAATTAAATATAATAAAATGTTCCAGTAAAGCCATATGTGCACAAATATTGCTATTTATTATACATTTTCAAGTTTTATTAATAGTTTTTGTTCAATTCAATCAGTTGGTTGCAGCCCCAATTCAGCTCATAAAAATGGTCTTTTAGAACCTAAATATGATTTTTACAAATAATTACAAAGAAATAACTAGTAAATATTTATGTATGTGTGTATATATGTAAAATTTAGGGCTGTCCGTTAAATGCATTATTAACGGCGTTAACGCAAACTCATTTTAACTGCGTTAGTTTTTTTATAATGCGATTAACAGTCTTTTTGACCTAGCAAACTTTGTAGTTTTCTGTCACATGCTTTTGCAACAGGACGCGGCATGCGCGTGTTTTCTATGCCATTCATTTCAATGGCTTGCGCCGCGTGAGGACGTTTTTTGCTTCGTCGACCAAAGCGCAAGCGGATCTAGCTAGACACACGTTTGGGCTTCCGAGCCGGCCAAATAGGCAAGGCAAGGCAAGTTTATTTATATAGCACATTTCATACACAGTGGCAATTCAAAGTGCTTTACATGGAAGAAATTTAAAATATTCAAAAGAAATCAGAATAATTAAAACAGTTTAGAATAAAAGAAAAATCATAAAAATAAAATACAGTAAATAATTAAAACAATTTAGAATCAAAAATAACAGTTAACGTTATTTTAAATAGTTGGTTAACGTTACGTTTTGAGTGTACAACGAGCGTGAGACGCCGAAATGGATGCCAATAAGATTCTGAAGCGTGGAAAGTTTACGTTTAAAAATTTGCCAAATGGTTCCATTGACAACACCAAAGTGATCTGTTTGCTATGACTTAGTTAACCGAGTTAACTATATCACTAATGTGATTAATCGCGATTGAATATTTTAATCGTTTGACAGCACTAGTAAAATTATAAGCAGAATGGTTATTAGTTTAAGTTTAAATTTAAATGAGGAATGGAAACTCTTTACACTTTAAACCGAGTAGCAATTAGCAATTTCGGCATGGCGAACAAATTATTCGTTTAAAATGGATAATTTCAGTGGTTGCGTCATTTCAAAAGACTAAAACTACAATTTTATTAATAGTGATTATGGTTGATTCTATTGCCCGACCGATAAAGGATTTTGAAGGCCGATACCGATACAAATATTTTTGGGTTTTAAAATCCGATATTCCGATATATCGGCCGATATTTTATTTCTCTGACGTGCTTATTTGAGTAAAGAGAACTGATGGGGATGTTCTTTTAATTGTTATTCAAGCAATGTATGTGACCAACTCAACGAGTGTTGCCAACAGGGACGGTGTAGAGTGCCCTCTGGTGGACAAACTATACAACTCCAACACTCATGACATGGTTCAAGCGTGTTTCGTCCGTTTTTATTTTATTTTCGAAATATTCATTTATCGGCCATTATAACTGCCGATACCGATAGTTTGGAAAATGCCTAATATCGGCCGATAATATCGGCTCTAGTTAATTCAGTCACCTACTATTTCACTGGATTTGGTTTTTTTTTTTTTTTTTTTTCCAAATCGGTCACTTGCACATCTCAAAGTTCGAAGTACTTGCAGAAGAAAAGCCAAGCCAGAAAAGGAAAATATGACATCACAGATTACCCAGACTTACAGTAATGGGAAACAAGAATAAAATCTACAGCTGAGCTCTGCTGATATGTATGCAGAGGGCGTCTACGAACGTCAATCCGACCCTCAGGCAAAGTCATACGGTTAGCATTAAATCAGATCTGCGGTGAGATGGAGGGAAAAAAACGAAATGTAGAGAAGGGGGGGGGAGTGTTTTAATTAAGCTCTTTAGGATGACCAGGCTCAGATGGAAAGAATCTATAAAACCTACAGTTTAGACAGAGAACGAAAGGGGCGAAATATACTGCCATGAGTAAAAACATCCTGGAGGGGCGTGCATGACACTGGGTCCCCCTCTCTCAGCGCTGTAATGAAAACCAGGTACAGTAAAGCTGTAAGTTTTTTAACAGTCCTGCAGCTGTCTTTGTGCTTCAGCGACGAGACAGACCTATTTCACAAGACGATTGTCGTCACTCCAGATGCAAACATCTCGATGTTTAGTGGAGACGTTCCAAACTGCATGCAAAGAAAAGTTATAAACCCATATGAATGTGACATGCGCCCCGCAGACGGAAGAAGAAAACAATTAGTGTTCTACAAAAAAGTGTTTTACGACATTACTGAGGGTGAGAGCTGAAAGAGAGGAGAGAGTCGTTCGTACGTTACCACTGATTTTGTGAGGCCAAATATTTCCGCTCTTTCCCCAAAAGCTGTGGGATTTGCCAGCAACGCTAGAAGTGTGTGTGCGTCTGCTCCGCCGCAAGAAGGCTGATAAATGTCAAAAACAGACAGGGGCTGCTCTAGCGTTTAGTCGGGACTCGCTCGGGCAGAACTTCTCCAGTTCTGTCTCTGAAAGATTCAGCAAAATGAGGGTCGTGACAAGATACTGCCTCTCTCAGGCGAAAGAATTTGGTGATTTTGTGTGTCCTAATTACTAGGCGAGTACGGATACTGTACTCAAACAGAGAGGTGGCATCTGGCTTGTCATTACCGCCTCTGTAAAAGCATTGTGTGAGTGCAGAAAATGGGCTAAACATTTTGGCTTGAATGAGCTG
This sequence comes from Cyprinella venusta, assembly GCA_038021265.1. NCBI lineage: Eukaryota > Metazoa > Chordata > Actinopteri > Cypriniformes > Leuciscidae > Cyprinella > Cyprinella venusta. The sequence goes on from CM075887.1 coordinate 4,029,523, forward strand.
ATCAGAGGGTGTCTGGACTGGTTTTCAGGCGTCTTTGGACGGGTTTTCAAGCTGTATTGGTCGACCCCCTAATGCTCCATGAGACCGTCCCATCTCACGTTTCAGAGGGTGGGAACTGGGAACACTGAGCTGAAAACAAAAATCTCAACTTTCCTTCCAGCAGTTGTGTGCTATAATTAGACTGGAGCTGTAAATCACATCTAATGTCCATTATTTGTCTCAAAAGAGCGATATATTAAGATTATTAGTATCCTCAGAATGGATGGTAAAGATTAATATGGCTGGGAATCACAGTGTTATCAAATATTTTAGACTAAATTTGGCCAGATTGTTTGTATATCTTTTCTCTGCCAGTGAAAAAACTTCCAAGGGAAGCTAATCAAGCTTTGCGTGTCACTAACTAACTGTTGTGTAATAAGATTAATGAATATAAAATGTATTTGGCAGACTGTGTTCTGAACTACTTAGTGTTGTTGCACTGTTAGATATACTAGACTCACAAAAGGTACACCATTGTTCTTTATAAATCATTTTAGCCATTTATCACAACATTTTATATTCGAGATCTTTTGACCTTAAGCAAATAAAATGCAATTTTAGCCAGTAAAGTTTTTTTTTATTTATTCTCTGTAGGCAAATAGATATATCTAAATATATCTTAAGAAATTATTTGTATCATTTATTTTACCAATTTATCACAATAACATTATATATTTAAAGTCTTTTTACATTAAATAAAGATAATGCAATTTTATACAGTAAAAAGTTGACATTTTATACCAAAAGTTTATACCATCTGTTGACAAATAACATATTTTGTGCTGAAGATTTGGAAAATCAGACGCGGATTAATTTTGATCTGATATTTATGAATTAAACAGAAATTTTATGAAAAAGGTTGTGCAAAAACTCTTTATGCTTCGACTTTTTTGTAAAGAACTTTGAAGGAACTCTTTATATCCTTTAATCCGTGGAAATTACAAAGTACTTTTTTTTTCAGGTCAAGCGCTAACAAACTAGCAGATGGACTTTAACAAAGAGCAGTTTGAGACATTATGCCAAAACAATCTTCAGAAATGCATTGCAGTTAGGATTTTTTATCTCATGAGAATCTAAATTGAAAACATATGCAACCATAGATTGAAGCTGAAATCACTCGTTCATGATCAAACGCTTTGTCGTTCCTTGCAACATCTCATCCAAAAGATTAGGGTTACAGGGGATTTAAGAGTTGTGTGATCATTTTGAACAATATACAAAAGTGCTTTTACTGTATAGTCCTTGTAGATCCTACGTAGATGAGTTTTAAGAGATGTAGATCAAAAGAGTGTTTAACACTAGTGTGAAATTAACGGTGTAAGATGTTTCAGCTCTTTAGGATGTTTTGACTTGCCATCAGGTAATGGCCGGAGATTTGTGACTCAACCAACTGGAATGAACAGCTGCGACTGTTCACTGTTCGTAACATCTCTGCATGTGCTTTCTTTATACATGTTCCTGGTCTTAATTGGATAGTTCACTTTGAAATTAATTTTTTGTATGTTTTAGCTTACCTCAAGGGCATCCAAGACGTAGGTGTCTGTTTCCGCAGTCATTTCAATTTTTATATTTTTAGGTCAAACCGTTCTTGTCTGTCAGTCATATAATGGAGGTCTATGGTCACCACCTCAAAAAGCATGCACAGAGAAGTCCAAATTAAACATGATTTAATGACTCGTAAATGTAAGTACACATTGATGGCCTAAGACACGAAACAAGTGGTTTGAGTGAGAAAACGAACAGTATTTATATAGTTTTTACCTCATGTAATCACAGCCACGTCCAAGTGATCTGAGGGTTTGCGCGCTTCGGTCTGTACAAGGATTTCTCGCACGTGTACATCACTCATTGTTTACACACAGATTTCAGAAGCGTTACCTATGACTGTAAAGATCTAAACATATTTACATATATAGGAAACCGCAATGGAAGACAATTTCGATATATCAACAGACAACGTTGAAGTTTTTTCACAACCGCACGAGAGATTACTTGGCTACAAGAGGTAAAAACGATATAAATACTGTTTTTTCTCACATAAAATGCTCGTTTGGTGTCTTAGGCCATCAATGTGTACTTACATTTACGAGTCATTAAATCATGTTTAATTTGGACTTCTCTGTGCATGCTCTTTGAGGTGGTGACCATAGACCTCCATTATATGACTGACAGACATGAACGGTTTGACCTAAAAATATCAAAATTGAAAATACTGTGGAGACAAAGACACTTACATATTGGATGCCCTTGAGGTAAGCTAAAACATACCAAAAATTAATTTCAAAGTAAACTATCCCTTTAATTGTGAATTACTCATTGGCGTACATGATTCCTAAGGAAAAAGATCGTCTTTAACCGTTTTTAATCAAAATAAGGTCAGTTGCTCCACCTCTGACATGGCTTTTACGTCAACAAGTACTCTTATTTTCCAATTCCATCCCTTGAAAATATCTATCCTACAGAATCAGCATCAAGTCCCTCCCTTCATTTTCTTTCATCGTGGAAGTAAAATGGTTTGTGAATGTTACCTCATGTTGGATTCCTCATGTATTTCCGCACTTACTGTTCACATCTTAAGTTATGAGGGTTGGACATCCTTCTAGTTCTGTTTTAATATTGACTCAACCAACATGGCGCTCTTTTCTTGAAGCAGCTCACTAGAGGATGTCTTTAAAAAAATCCCTCTTTCCACAAGAGAATTCCATTGGTTAGAATGGTCTATATAATGTCACGGACCATTTGAAATGTACTTTGAGACCCAGAAGGCTCTTTCACACACATGCCTAGCACCATGATAATGTCTGTCAAAAGGTTGGACTGTATTTTTTGCATTCAGACGTCTTTTTCCACTGCGGTAATGTCGGTTTGCTTCAGCATCTGGTTCACTATATTTCCTTATGGAACTTTTAACATAATGGAATATTTTATGTTGTGCCAGAGAGCTTAAGTACTCAGCAGTGGCATGTGTGTAGTCAGCGGTTTTATGTTTCTTTCCTTTTAGCTGGGTACCTCAAAATCGGCCTTGAGGCGCTCAGATTAACGTTTCAGTTTTGGGTCATCCACTCTTAACAAACCTTGGTGGAAATTAAATAATGTTTTGTGTTTCTGAAACTAAACCTGCTGAAAATTCACTTGCAAGTTCTCAAGATTTCTGATTTCTCAGCTCAATTTTTTTTAAACATTTAATGGGTCGAAGAACATCCAGTAAGTATTGGCTTCGGACCAAGCCCAGAGACTCTGGTTGTTCTGTCTGGTGTTTTAATAACTGTTGACAGGGATCCGTGGGGAGTATAACATGTCGTTCCAGGATCAGACAATAGAGGTATAGAGTTCAAATAATGGTTGGGTTGTTTAAAGGATGTTAAATTAATGGCTTAGTTCAAAGAAGCCTTGAAGCCTTTGGTCAGACCTGTGTCACATTTACCGAAAACAGTGATGTCTTTTTGAATATCTGTTGAACTTTTTAATTTCTTTTAGGGCTGTCAAACTATTAAATCCAAAATAAAAGTTTGTGTTTACATAATATATGTGGGTGCACTGTGTATAATTATTTTGTATATAATATATAAATAAATACACACACGTATGTATATTTAGAAAAAAATATTATTTATTTATAAGTTATTTATATTTATATATAATATATAAATCTATATACAGTATATACATGAAAATATTTCTTAAATATATACAAGCATGTATGTATTTATATATATAAAATAATTATACACAGTGCACCCACATATATTATGTAAACACAAACTTTTATTTTGGATGCGATTAATTGTGATTAATTGACAGCCCTAGTTTCTTTATGAAGTTATTAAAATATTTATGGGGAGGTAAAAGTCAATGGAGGCAAATTCAATCATGATATTCTAGTTAAACTCTTACATTAAAATCTTTAATGTAAGAAATAGAGCCCGACCGATAAAGGATTTTGAAGGCCGATACCGATACAAATATTTTTGGGTTTTAAAATCCGATATTCCGATATAACGGCCGATATTTTGTTTATTTATTTATTTTTTGTCGTGCTTATTTGAGTTAAGAGAACTGATGGGGATGTTCTTTTAATTGTTATTCAAGCAATGTATGTATCGTGAACAAATCAACGAGTGTTGCCAACAGAAATGGTGTAGAGTGCCCTCTGGTGGACAAACTATACAAATCCAACACTCATGACATGGTTTAAGCGTGTTTCGTCTGTTTTTATGTTATTTTTGAAATATTAATTTATCGGCCATTATAACTGCCGATACCAATAGTTTGGAAAATCCCTAATATCGGCCGATAATATCGGCCTGCCGATATATCGGTCTGGCTCTAGTAAGAAATACAATTTATAAGGAAAAACATTTGCAGAGTAAGAATTGTAAAAGCATACACCATTTTTTTTAAATATTTGCATAATTTTAATGTTTTCCATGAGTACTGTTAAATCTTTAACTCCATATATAGATATTCTTCCAGATTGTTTTTTGCACACTTCTGTTGGTTTTTGCAAAGAAAGGGTGCAATGAATTACATAACTCATTGACTGACCTAAGTCAATGTGTACGTGTAAAAATAAACATTTGCAAAAAATTGTAAATAGCTCGCTTTGAGAACGTAACAGTGTTTAGTCTCTTCACAGCCTTCACAATCACGAATTTAGACAGGATTCAAGATACTTGTGAGAGAAACTCTTAGTGTTTACCAGAGGAAACGTCATGTTAATGGTGTAAATGACAGCATTTCCCAACTGTGTAATGTGGGAATTGGGAAAAAATTCTGGAAAGTTTTGTCTAATGTCTAATGGGAAAGTCTGATGGATTTGTGAAGCTCATGTTGGTTGGTGCGCTAGGCCGGTTATGGGAATTATCATGTGTTTTCAATGAGCTAGTTGAACTACGGCCAAATGAGGGGTTAAATTTAAGAGTAGTTTTATTAGATAGTCTTAATTACTTATTAAAGCAGTTTCCATGTGCTGTAATACATGATTGAGTGTAAGTAAGGCTATAATTTCTAACTGTATTTAGTGGTTTCTGCAAAAGACAGAGATGGAAACATTTTTCTTCTTTTATTTTATTATTTACTGTCAGCATTATTAAATGCTTCTGTGTATTCAATTTTCTCTTCTGTGGTCCTGAAGGCATAACTATTAAATGTCTTCAACTCACTCTATTTCTTAAAAAACACTTGGAATATCAGGATTCTAGGGATAGTTACCCTAAAAATAAAAATGTTATTTGCTCATCCTTATTTAATTCCAAACATGTATAACTTTATTCTGTCAAATATTCTAGACTCTTTTTTTTTAGGTACGATCTTTGCAATGCACCAGTGAATGAAGTTTATAAGACTGATCTGAATGATTCGTTAGTGAATTAGGCTAATCCGGTTCTCAATGATCCAGTCACAACAGTTAATAGCTCCCTGCAGTGAAAAATGATCAATGAATAATGTTTTTTCTAACAAAAAGATCATAAATTGGGCTTGACCTTTTTTGCTCACCATCCACTTTGGCTAGTGGTTTTCCAAAGTTACTAGCCACTCAGCATTTTCACTGGCCACAATTTTGATATCGATACCGTGGGAAAAACTATATATATATATATATACATATATGTATATATATATATAGGTATATTAGGCTGCTGTCACTTTAAGACCTGACGCACAGATACATTATACTTTTACCCATCCGTTTTCTTTCTCAACTGTTCACATAAAACATAACTGATTGTGTTTATGTGATTACTTGCCAAGTCTGGCCTTTTGACTTTATTATTTGTGTATTTGATTGTTTAAGCGCAATAAGCAGCGTAAAAGAACCAGTTCTGGGAAGCGTTTCAGATATTTCAGTATCGATATGTATTGAAAAATGTATATTTTTCACAGCACTACATTGCACTTGATTTATTATTTCAGATGCCTTTTTAAAAGACTACAATTGAAAAAATGTGTATATTATATAATATTCCAGCCGAAAGTTGGCGGGTGTAATTGTCAAACCCTAATCGAATGACTTCAGAAGACTTTATATATAGCACTCAAATCATAGGAACCAATTTTGTGGTGCTTTTTGGTCATTTTAGAGCCTGAAAGCCCTAGTCCTATATTTGAATATTTAATTAAACAGTACTCGGGACATTCATTCTTGAAAATGTACATTTTGTGTTGTAAACAAGCAAGAAAAAAGGCCAAACTGGTTTGGGGAGTAATGACAGTTCTGGTTGATCTATTTCTTTAAAAAAAAAAAAAAAAACATTTCGTCCTCAATGCAGAAAGTATCAAACTGTGACGATGTAATCATGCCTTGTTATGGAGCAAATGCCGTAATTCAGCTTGCAATTACATAATCCTTTAATATGTAAATATCTTTGTACTTTGTTTGTATCCGTTTTGTTGTCGGCCAGTGTTTTGCTGTGGGTCAGATGGAATCTGTCAGGACTTTTAATTCCTTTAACACATGAGTGTTTTTTTTGGCAGGACAAGTACCCAGACGTGGTCAGCCTTCCAGAGGGATGCAGATCGGAGCTCATGATTATACGAAGTCCTCAACTTCCCGGGTAGGTTGCATCAGCTTAGAAAATTCAATGGAAACTGCAGTCCGTAACTTTAGCTGTTTGCCTTCCTTTAGCGGCACATGTGGCAACAATGTTCATGTACATTTATATGGTTACCATGACTGATATCTCCAGATTACATCCTTGAAATATGGTAAATCAATGACTATGTTTTTCAGGATCTCCATGACCATATTCTGGAAGATTGATGTGTCTAAGGAAGGAGTGGTAAAACCAACGCTTGAGCTCTTGCTGAAAATGCCAGATCAGGGTAAGACGAGTGAAATATGGATTAAGGGATAATGTTGCGTCGGGGTTGACTATCCGAATTAGGGATGCACCAATATGAAAATTTTGGCCGATACGATAATTCTTTATATTTGAAAGCCAATAACCGATATATCGTCCGATAAACTTAAATTCAAATTTTTATCTAATTTTGAGAGCCTGATTACAAAAACAAAAGTCTCACAATTAAATCCATGTCCCAAGCGCACAATTATAATGATGTTTTCATTATAGATTGTATAGCGGAAATGACACATTTGCGCTATTTGCGTATTTTCACTTTTTAAAGAGATTTCAATCATATTTCAAAAAATTCAAAAACATAAACAGTGCTCAATAAGTGTCTCAGCTGAAGGGAATAATACATCATTTATCGGCCACATATATATTAATATATATCGGCCACATTTTCTTACCGGCCCGATAACGATAACATTAAAAATGAACATATATCGGCCGATACCGATAAGCTGGCCGATATATCGTGCATCCCTAATCTGAATTGATATTATTCTGCTTATTAAACATATTAAAAGTCTTCAAATGCCATTTTTACTAGTCTAAAACTAGCCATTTTGGATTATCAAGATGTCTCCATTAAGATATTCTAACTTTTGAATAAAAAAAGAAACTTGGAAATACTCAAGGACAACGATCAAATAAACATTTCTGCGGTTGTTATACAAAAATATTTGACTGCTACATGGTGCAGTGGATCAGAATCAACTATTTCAGCCATTTTCTTTTTTTTATACTTCATAAGTCCGACTAAAATATTTTATTTTGTTTTCATCTGAACAGCTCGAGAGTTGGACACCAAAAAAGTGATGGAAAACGGCCCGGATTACTTTCAGAGCCTGCTGCGGATTCTCGGGGTGGAAGCGTCAATCGAGGCCTTGATCAGAACCGCGTGTTTGTGATAAGTCAAAAAACACAAGCCAACATTCACGTCATCAGAACTTCATATCTAATCATTTTATTTGATATAAACACCTGTACAATCACCCATTAGGAACTACATATCGATGCCATCTGTTAAGTGTCAATCATTTTTTTTTACGCATGATGTGCCCACGCTTTATGGGCATCGTAAATATACATCATTAGACAAGAGCTAGAAAAATAAATAATTTTAAATACAAAATGTCTGACAGCAAAATCCACTTTGTATTGTCAAATAGTTAAATTTTAACATTAGATTCCATCACAGAAACTGTGATCTTCTCGCTTAACAGAATTAATGTCCATTCCTACCTACATAGTGATTATAGATCTTTATTTCATATTTTCAACCTCAGACTCACAATATCTCTGGTTCATTGGTTCATAAGGGAAAGACGGTGTTAAAACGAAGGCAAAAACAGCAATGTCTGGTGTGGAGAAACTGCACTTAATCAGATACAATATAACACACATTAAAACTGAGCAACATGACGGTCGAACAAACGCCATTGGTTGGACAATGAAAGCGTAAGGCGTATAATACTTCTCTTGACACCGGTTCACATTAAGACAAAAGGGAGTGTCAACACAGTTTGGCAATGTTGAATGTTCATCCATGTAAAACTCAGACACTATTCACCTGATGAGAATTGCAGACGGCTTTGAGTTGAGCAAGCCGACGCAGTCCACATCACAGTAAAAGAGGTAAACAGAAGCATGAGTATCACTCACACCACAGTATTTTGTAACAGTAATATTTCCCATGACAAGAAAATGGCGACCTCGAGGTGCCATCTTTAGTGTTGAAGTCGCACAGTAAAATTTGCATCAACCGTCATTGGTTTTTCGGTAGAAGGCGCTAAACTCGCACACGACGTTAAATCAACACCGCCATTTCTGTGGCACAATATACTGCTATTCAACTTCAAGTTATGTGCTAACAATAACTGCCATGTTGTCCATCTTTGGCCGACTTACAGCCAATTAAACCGTTTTATTCTATTTCAAAACATGAATAAGTGTATTAATGTCGAACTCAGTTGTAGATGGACAGGCACAGTCGATTTTGCATTTTACAGCAGTTTTTTTTTTTTTTGGGGGGGGAGGGAGTGGCGTTTGAGATGATAGACGAGCTTTAAAGAAGTAGTTCATCCAAAAATGAAAATTCAATCATTATTTACACACCTTCATGTCGGTATTTTTCCACGTATTTTAAGATCCAATAAAAAGCACCATAGATGTAGTCCACACAACTTAAATTTTAAGTGTGTTCTTCACTCAAAACCGAAGTAGTTATTCACTGATGATCTTGCGTTCAAAAACGTTGTTCGTTCATTCACTTACTACATGCTCAACACCCAGCAGCGTTTCGTCCAATACGAGTTAGACTGAACTGTCGCGCTACATAAAAAATATTCAGCCATTTTGATTAGATTTGCATTTACATGTGATGAGTAAACAATGGCTAATAATGTTTATGTAGTGCAAACTAATCTTTAATAAGACACTTCCATTTGTATATGGCGGTAGACGGTTTCGCCAGGCAAGCGTGTGCGTTATAAAAATACACTTTCGTTAGAGAGTAATATCATTAGACTTGTATTCAAATTCATAAAATCTAATTATGGATAGTGACAGTGTTAGCGCAACCTCATTCGCTAGCATGCAACAGGTCTGTGCTTGTCAGTTTAACTGCTACTGTAGCTCGCCGTGGGTCACTGAGGAGGTTTGAGGAGCTCCAGGGATGTAGTCTTGCTAAAAACTCAAGTACTCGTCTGCCTTTGAACTTGAACGACGACTGCTGACACGGCCAAGTTGGTGCATGGTAAAACGTTCATTAGGGAAAATCGCTGCAAGCCACTTTTTTTGGCACTTGGAAACCACAGTAGCGCTGCCGTGTTAGAGAAACACCCAACAGCACTGCACAAAAACACACACACAACCTCCTTGTCCTCCCCTTTTTATAGCCAATGACTGACTCGTTCAGGTATTCTGTGCTTTAGGAGACCAGCCCCAGTGAGAACATCACCCTCTAAAAAGAAAAACAAAAGGTCGTCCCGGCAACAGCCCAGAAATGCCAACGTCGCTGCCAACTTCGCGTGGCAGAAACTTGCTAGGAGGGCAAACGGCTAGACAGACTAGCAAACAAAAATAACAAAACTATATCTCAATTTCACTTCTACGCATTTCCCAAGCAGCACTTGTGGAGGTGTTTCATACGGCATGGAAGAGCAGCGTGCACTCCTGCCTTTCCTTATATAGGCTGGAGGGGGGCGGAGCTTGTGTGCTCCGCAGGTAGTAGTTGACGATTTTGGTGTCCAGCTTGTACTGGTGAGGGATTCCTTCGTACGGTTTGGGGTCCAGATCCAGGATGGAAACGGAATAGGTAAAGCGAGGCTTCTCTAATGTCAGCTGGTGTCTGTAAACGCAAAGCAAGTGCAAGGTAAAACTACCGCAAACATCGAAGGGCAATTTAATTAAATAACTGATATTATATAACTGCTGTTTAGTTGTCTCTAAGACGTGTAAACAAACTTACTCCTCGTCTCCTTCGCAAGGCGCAAACGTGATCATGATCGAGCAGTCTTTGGCGGTCATTGCAACTCTATACTGATGAACCTGGAAAGTGACGAGATGAAAGGAGAAATTAAAATCTGTATTGTATATCTGAAAATGTACTTAGAAATTAGTCCCAAAATGTTAATATTAGTTTTATAAACAAATAAACCTGTATTTTATTCAATACGTAGCCCTCAAACCGTATTCGCTTTATAGCCCTTAATACTGTAATTGTGGACAAATGTGGGCACTCAGGTGTGATCCTAATTTTAATTTATTATAAATGTTAAATCACTGTCTTCGGCAAAGTTTTGTCTATCCATTTATGGTGTCTTTTTTTATTTTGGGGGTATTTTTTAATTTATTTACTTCAAAAAGTACCATATTTTCTATGTAAATTATGTTTATTTTTCGTGTTTTATTTTTTTAACTACATTAAAATATCATTCCAATAAGTTCTTAGAGCTAAAACCTAAAGATGAAGTGACTTTGCTGTCACCTGGTGTCTTATTTTGGCTTATTTTCAAATGCTCTAAATCACAGTTTTTCCCATTCATTTCTATGGGTGACCATTTTTGACCCAAATACAAGATTTAGGAGGTTTTTTTCACCCACTTAACATTGTAGAATTGAGTCAAAAACAAATTGTGTGTGTTCAGGAGGCAAACTTAGGAAAACTAGCCAAGTCTTGTACCGCTCAGATCAAGGGAAGTATTTTTTAAAAATAAATCAAAACTATTTTGCCCACATTTGTCCAGAATACGGTTTTATGCCCAATTTTAGGGTGAAATACAACCAGTGAATTTCTTATTATGAAATTCACACGTAAACTTGAAAGCATCACATGCTCACAGTCTCACCTTCCCAACAGCATACTCAACAGACCCGTCATCCTCAGTGGGACAGTTTTTAACTGTGTCCATGAAACTCTCATTATAAGGCCCATCTATCTGCAGCCGGTTTCTGGGGATACAAACAAATGTTGATTAGATGTGCTTTTAAGCATGTTTATTCAAAAAGATGATGTGGCTTTGCATGCTGCACACCACCAAGTGGCCACACTGCCTCATTACTAAAGTACCACATCCACAGTCTTTTGCACCACCTAGTGTTTTCATCGTAATGTCTTCCAGGAGACCGCAATAAGACTTAAAATTGTTTGAAAATAAGGTATATTAATACTTATAATAGTAAAACTAAACCAACTGTACTGCATTTGTACATATCATGCCAGTACAAGTGAACAATGCACAGAAATATCCGCCCAATAGAAAGTTTGCTCAGCAAGAACAAACGCTTCGTTCACTGGAATATTGATCTGATAGATCAGTAACGAAGCACTCAATATCCCAGCTTAAACATTCACCTTTCTTTCGGGAACTCCTCTAGATACTGCTCGACACGTTTGTACAGAGGGTAGATTCCTTCAATATCCAGGTTATCCAGCATCTGTACTTGCAGGATTTTTGAAAGGACGCTGTCTTTAGGGAGGCCATGGTTACCTGTGTAGATATGAAAATGAGCTCTCCTGGACTTGCATAACAGACACGATAACCGTTATGCAGAAATAATCGCCCCTTATGTGTCTTTTAAAATGCACAACACGTTTCGTTCTAGTTATATTGTGACTCAACAGTAAAGTGATTTGTATTGAAACTAATACAATATTTTGGCCAAACAAACCATAATTTGCCCATCCAAATATTCATTAGTTAGCAGTTGGTGAAACCCTCACCGTTGCGGAGCAGGTCTCTTGGGAAGGGACTGGCTTCACAGTGCGGCCTGCTTTCGGACAGGTGTATCTTCCTAGGCTCCCCCGAGCGATTCGAGTCCCCGCCGCTGAGCAGGGAGGAGCAGATCACTCGAATGAACTCGTTGAGGACGGCTTTGCCAGGCTGGTGGCCGTTATAAAGGCCGTTACTATGGGAGAAATAAGGCCAAAGGTGCTGAATGAGATCATTCAAGTCGGGTTGCTGCTTGGCGTCGTCTTTACAGCTAAATATCAACTCGCCGCCCTGAAAAAAAAGATGGGAGAAACAATAACTTAATGCAACTTTTCTTTTATAACCCTTTTCTAATGAATCAAACCAATATACAAACAGTAGTTATTTTATTTTTTTAAAACCCCACTTAAGCTGGTTTAAGCTAGTCATACATATGGACCTATATAATGATAAAAATATAGTTTTCCAGTTAAAAAGTGGCTAAATTTCATCTAAAACAACTTGTCTACCACTCACAGCCAAATCTGGCTGTTTTTAGTAGCACTGCTTCCACGTTCCAAGATAAATTAAAGGAGTAGTTCACTTTGAAAAAAAACTTTTGCTGATAATTTACTCACCCCCATGTCATCCAAGATGTCCATGTCTTTCTTTCTTCAGTCGAAAAGAAATTAAGGTTTTTGATGAAAACATTCCAGGATTTTCCCCATATAATGGACTTCATTGGGAACCAAACGGTTCAAGGTCCAAATGAGAGTTTCAGTGCAGCTTCAAAGGGCTTTAAACGACACCAGATGACGAATAAGGGTCTTATCTAGGACCCTACGAGTCATGAATCGAAAAAAGATTTGTTCATTTTGCTTATAAAACGTAAACTTTTTTACTTATGTTTGAAATGACTGATCATTTCGCTAGATAAGACCCTTATTCATCGTCTGGTGTCGTTTAAAGCCCTTTGAAGCTGCACTGAAACTCTCATTTGGACCTTGAACCGCTTGGTGCCCAATGAAGTCCATTATATGGAGTAAAATCCTGGAATGTTTTCATTAAAAACCTTCATTTCTTTTCGACTGAAGAAAGAAAAACATGGACATCTTGGATGACATGTCATGGGGGCGAGTAAATCATCAGCAAATGTTTTTTTTAAAGGTGAACTACTAAATCAGTATGCATGACATCGTCGCTGACTGTTACTTTTCGAATGCTGAACATTCTATAAATGGAAGTCGAAGGAAAGTTTAAAAACCCCGAAAATAAACCTTATTCAAATTTCTTCAGCAGAACAATCCAAAAAAACACATTTAAATAACAGTTTAACCAACTGAAGAGATTCCCGTTAAAAATGGCAAAGATGGCACTGATTACGGTGAATATGATCTATAGAAAGCAAACTGAAAAAAAAGTTAAGCGGTCCGGGACAGAATCAATTCCAGAAGTTTATATTTACCTTAAAGATTTTCAAGTTGTTTTGTGGTTCCTCTAACAGATTCTTCAATGCAACGTACATTCGCTGTTTGCTCCTGGAATACAAGTTATTCAATAACATTCAATTTAGTAAAATAAGATACATTTTTGCAAACAATGAAGGAAAGTTTAGGGAGATTTGCCATGACAAGAATTAACATGTTAAGGGATTACATGGATTGTCACATCTGATGCTAAACCTTCTGTTTTCTTTAGCGTCAAGTAGCGTTATAAAAGCTTCATGCATGATAGGTTATGGGGGTGGTTTCACAGTGGAAAGGTGAGTCACAAAAAAAAAGAAAAGTGAATGTGGTCTAAGTGGAAAATTCTGTTTTAACAAAGGTCAGTTGGCTTTAGTGAATCTCTTTGCCGCAGTCAGTTAGATTTGTTAACAATGCTGGCTAAAGGTCGTACCATCAGCGAAAGATATAAATCCAGCTCTGATTTCCTGCACTGAGTGACTGAAGCGGTGACTCACCCTGAAAAGAGATCCAGGGGGCAATATCTGCTCAATCGCTTCCACTTCCCATTGGCTAACTGCAAGAGAATAATGTTAGGAATTTTACTGTAAACTTTGCTAATAGCGTTTCGGTCAAGCACACCAACTTCAGTGACAGTCACTTGATGGACTCTCCAGTTTCCGTTTCACCTCTACTTTGGGACTGAAACTGATTTTCGTGCGTCTTCTGCAGCCAAACCGCCAAAGGACTGATTGTATGATAGCGCACAGTACAAACAGACAGCAGGATGTTGACACTACACTGAACCATCCTCTTTTTTTCTTCACGTTTAAAACGTTGGCTTTACTTCAATGAACCATGAGTTACTTTCGTAACTATGAGGCCTTTGTAAGATTCTTAATTGGTACTTACCTTGTAATGCTGATGCATGCAGAATCTGCAAACTTTGCGTTTGCATTCCTTAGTTATGTGTCTTGAAAAGGGTAGAAATCCACATTTTGGCTGGAGAGGAAAAAGTTCAAATATGTAGTTATATCTCTGCATCTCGAGTTACACAGATGTTTGGGTGTAACGGTTCACAAAATTCAGGGTTCGATACGATACACTTGTGTCACGGTTCGGTTCGGTACGTTTTCGATACAGCGTAAAAAAAGAAGGAAATGCCAGAGAAATGTCCTTGATTTCATTTTTTTAATTATATTTTTATTAAAACTAATATCATAAAGTATGATATTTTTATTTATTTTGAGCAATGATGGAGCTACAGCTGCATTGGTCCAAACTGATAAAGAGTACGTCAACCTCATAATAACGAGTAGCTCAGGTTCGTTCCGCTAACATTACATTTGCCATTTGATGTTGGGCAATGTTGTGGTCACGCCACCATCTCAAGTGCGCTTGCCACGCCCAATGCGCCTACATATGAAATAACGACATTTTGGTCGGTAGGAAAAATGGTCCAACGAATACGTACCAAAAACCGAACTGAAAGCCTTGTGATGAACGGTTCGATACAAATATGTGTATCGTTACACCCCTAAGCTTAATGCGAAGGTTTTCTTGTTTTTATGAACACACAAACAAGCCTTTCAGATCAGATTCACGCCACCTTCCCCTGTTTATTTGACTGACCATGTGATTAAATTCCACACAGATAGATTCAATGAGTCATTCAGCTACTGTGGTTTACTTCCCCAGGAACGGGCGTTTAAAATAAACTGACTTAAAAAACTAGTTCTTGTTTTATATGAGATTCAAAGCGTTTATTTTAAAAACAGTGCCTCCACCCTAATGGCATGAAGATATAGAAATACCCCATCAACAACTGTCAGCAAGTTCAATGAGAGGACAGGATAAGACATGCGTCACTAAATCAACACATTAAAGGTGCGCTTTTTTGCACACTTTTGCGTAGTCTTGAAATGTAAACATTTTCAAAAAAATGATATCAGTGTCATTTCCGCTTGAAGTACACACAAAAATAACGGTAGTGACGTGTCGTGGCTATGCCAAGCTGAAAGTGGAGTTCACCTTGATTTCCACGCATATTGGAGGTCTGTGGTCTCTGAGGTGGTGGAGGGGAAGCTGGGTCAGGTTAGGGAGGCATAAACCACACCCGCTGAATGTGTCCATGACCTTGTCACAGCGCAGTTCTGCATGAAGGAAAGATCACAACACCGTTACGCAACATCAAATCCAGTCCACAAAAGTGACTGCATCTCACATGAATGTGTTTGCAATGAAGAAAAACTACATTTTATAGAGGGTGAAACACCGGCAAACATTCAAGCCGGATTTTACACCAAATTCAAAAATTATGCTCGTTTTAGGACATTATCTGTATTGCAATTAAACATATTTTCCTCTAAGTTGTCATTACCGTAATGGAAGTATACAACCCATTAATCTCAAGGATTTTGAAAATAAAATACAACAAATACTAACAAAGTATAAATAATACACTGTTGGTTTTAGGGGGGCATTACCGCAATGACACTTTTTTTTTTACATTACGGGAATGAGAAATGGAGGAAATGTGTGTAATTTTTATAAGAATTGTCCCATTTTTTAGCTAAACATTTTATTAATTTATTTCATTCTGTATCGATTTCATAATATTCACCAAATGTTTAAAAGGAAAAAGGTTCGGCCATTCGTACCAGGTCGTTCTTGTTGGACCTTCAGCGACAGCTGTCTCACAAAGTCTAGCGGTAGTTTCACAACCTCCTGTAAACAATCAAACCATTTAATTATCTTCATCTTATTCGCTAGGTAACGGCTTTTGTTGCAAAGCAACATGATGTATTAATATACACAAACTTCTTGAACTGTAACTTACTCCGCTGTGAACGTATTTCTCCCCCAACAAAGGCTTCATGACATATTTACTATAATCCACAATGTTAAGGATGTGTCGAAAAGCCTGTTCTGCGGTCTGTTAGGAAAGAAGTAGGACAAATGAGCTGATACTACACTGTATGACAATGCAAACAGACAACACCGAACACTTATTGAACATTTACATTGTTGCAGATACCCTTTGTACCAAAAGAGACACTTTACTAACAATACAGTGAAACAAACACACAACTATTATAAACTCAAATGTGAATATTTACAAGTTTTATGAAAAATGTACCATCACATTAATATTGTTCGAAAAGGCAATACTACGGTGGCTGAGAGAGCTCAACACACTGCAACTGAATGAGTATTCGCAGTGTGTTTCTGTGTTTGGTTGGTTTGCAAGTTTGCATCACATGTGTTGTCAAACTGATGACAATGTTTTCTTAATTTGTTGGTGTTTTTTTTCTATTTGCATGTGTTTTCTTCAGTTTCAGTGCATTGAGCTCTCTCGGCCACCATTCAATTCTGCTTTATGGTGCATATTTGAGCAGTTTGGGAAATTCAACTGTTTAGTAATATCCATTTGGGGAAGTTTTACCTGTCGTGTGTGCGCGGAGTCTTCAGAGGGAAACTTTAACAGACGGAGAACTCGACAGTGCTGTAAGAGAAGTGACGTGTTTGAGAACAAATTTAGCATTTAACCCATTTCACACAGACTTTGACCACTGTAAGTATCTTATCTTAGTCTTATTTTAGGTTGAAATAAGAAGGGAATCCTATGAAAAAGGTGTGCCTGTGACTGGACTTGTGTAAACAACAAATACTCCATCCACTCCTTTGACGTTTGTCCCAGAATGCACTTATACATAAAAAAGGTCCACAAAGGTTAAGGTGACATCATCGCGTTGACGATAAACTCACTGGCTGGCGGTTGGTTTTATGGACTGATGTAACCGATGGGCACTTAAACGCAAATGCAGTCTCTAAACACACTTGCTCAACGACGTTACAAAACCGACTTCTGCCTCACCAAATGTCAGACTTAAAAAGATCATGTTCATGAAGAAATTATGTATAAAAGAAAAATAAATTAGTCAAATTTTCATAACAGTAGAGTACAATTTCTTAAATTGTCGTCAACATAATAAATAAAAAAAAAAAACGTATTCTCATTACCGTAATACAATGAAAATAATCCTATCCAGACACAATTCTTTTTTCTAATAATGAGTATTATTAAAATCTCATTACAGCAATGAGAATTTTTGATGGGAAACGTATTTAATTGTCATATAGTAAAAAATATATTCATGAATCAAGCTATTGTTTTTTTCCTCTGAAATTTACCCCAAAATGTTGTTTATTAACCACACATCTTACTTCAGTGTGAAACTGAGATGCCTTAAAAATCTCACGAAGCCTTTCAGACAAGATGACGCTGTTCAGCTCCTATTCTAAGAATTTAAAACAGGCCAGCCGACGTGACAAAAAAAAAACCACACAACAGTGTGGGAGCATGAAAAAATGTCAGTAAACAGCAAATAGACATGGACAAGCCCTTGCAGGACTACAGGAGCGCTTGAAAATCGGCATCAAAGCGTCACCCGTTTTCTCCACACCCAGTTTGACATGATTGCATTAACATATTGGCCAATGTTGTCTCGGGCTGCTGCCTGTGATTGGATACACACTCTTGTGTTGTAATCTGTAATACAAATCCAACCAGTTTATGACCATATGACTCCCGAACGTTTGATCTAGTGTTTTTTTTTTTTTTGTAGTTTATTTGTCGTATGAGGGTACAGACACTAATGAGCTGGAAAATGAGGCAAAGGTTAAGCTGTTCCCGTTTTACAGGAACATATCCTTGATCTTAACAAAACAGGGCCTTGATATTGCAATCCTAGTGAAAAAAAGGAGTCAACTACATGATAAATGAATCATTTACATAAAGTTTCCATAACTTTTTCATTAGTCATATTAAGACAAATCTCAAATGCAGTTTATTTGATTCATTGTCCAAATAAAGAGGGTTCTGGTTGTTGCATGCAATGGCCCAAGTAAAATCTTACTTAAAACAATATAACATAGCTTAAAATTGATATAGATATCTGTTTAATCTTTAAATGTACTTTGGCCAATGGCTAAAAGTGAACAACATCAACAGTCCCACCCATCCTAATCAATATTCATCCCCATCATCCTGGTCTAAAATCGGTCTAGACCCTCAATATCTTTCACTTTAAACTTTTAATGGTTTCTTATCTGAACTTTGAATCCTGGATGGGGAAAATATTAATTGAATATTTTATTATCTTTAATACTTCCCATTTAAGAGCCATGTCAGATGCACAAAAGCAACCTCACACTATATGATCACCACTGACCATTACTTCAACCGGCCACTGCATTATGCGTCCTACATTAAATGTGCCACTGACATGGGTTTAATAAACTTTATATCTCATAAAGTGGGTGTGGCATGGACAACACACGTGTCACATGTTGTACATTCACTTTATCAATGAATCCTGATTTAGCCTGCTAACGTTAGGTGGCTTTAGCTTTAAACCCCCCTCAAGACCCCTTTAAGATAAAGAAAGAGTTCATTTCCGTCTAATGGTGGTGTAAAAGTGCCAAACGTAAAGTCTATGCCCTTTCCGAATAGTTTGAATTGATTTTCCATTGACTGAATCAGATTTGATCGAGTTTAAATGAATCTTGGCTAAGCTAAAAGCTAGTAACTATTGAACACCAACCTGCAAGTGAGACACGACCAGGCTTTTGTTCCCCTCCCCGTGATATTTCCAGTCGTTTTCGTCCATTTTATCCAGTTCCATTACCCAGAAGAACCGTAAACTGATGGAGTTTTGGCGCAGATTTGATACTCTGGGCGAGATGATCGGGGTCAGGCGCAAAACTTCTGGTGGATCCGCGTCTGACACACCGACGACGGGTGTAGCGCTACTACCGCTTTTGCGAGGACACGCCTCCTCTGCGTTCTCATTGGTCAGACGCAGAGGTTGAGGGTTTTTCATTGGCCAAAAGTGTTTGGAATTGTTATATGCAGGCGCTGATTGCATGCTAAAGACGTCAATCAAATGTTCGCCCGCTTCTGAATGCAATTTATGGACTGTCTATAAAATGATGTCATGAACGCATGACTTTTTTTTCTTTCCCAACAGAAAAACAAGTGAAAAATCACTGGCTCAATTAACTAAGTTTATAAGTAATGCAAGGATAATATATATATATATATATATATATATATATATATATATATATATATATATATATATATATATATATATATATTATTACAAAAGCATGTTATTAAACTACTAAAAATTTGAAATTGAAAATAAAAGCTAATTGAAAGTATGAATATATATATATATATATATATATAATTTGCATGTTTTAAGCAGTTGGACATTAAGGGGGGGGGGGTCTGTTTTGTGTAGAATTAGAAAATATCTAATTGATTAAAAAATAACAACACTAAAACAATGAACAATGATATGCGAGACACTTTTGAAGGTTGAGGTTTGTCTAATCATACCATTAAAACATTTAAAATAATTAAGTAGTGACTGTGTTACTAATTTATTTACACATTGTTTTAAGCCAACTATGAAATACTTTATGGCCTAATGAATGACATTTTGGAATGTATCTTGTAAATATTTAAAATACACA
This sequence comes from Cyprinella venusta, assembly GCA_038021265.1. Lineage (NCBI taxonomy): Eukaryota > Metazoa > Chordata > Actinopteri > Cypriniformes > Leuciscidae > Cyprinella > Cyprinella venusta. Next base: position 4,049,593 of record CM075887.1, read on the forward strand.
CTAAGTAAAAGAAATCGTCTTTTAAGATCACACATATATAAAGTTTTACCTTAGAAAAAAATATCAATATTTTGATGGCATTTTTTTATTTTGTGACTCACATCACGATCATTCTCGAAATGTATTTATCGAGTAAAGTCCAGAATTCTTTTCATTAACTGAAGAACATTTTTTCGACTTTGCTTTTAAGATGTAATGCAATGGCTTCTATTATATTTAAATGTATTGAATCTCAGTGGTTGAATTAGCTATTTCCAACAGGCAAATTCCAAATAAACAAATATAAGTTTAGGATGAGTAAATCATTACATCAATATGATAAGAAGAAGGGACTTGTTCATGTAGTTATATGAAATAACCACAAAAGCCTTTTTTTTAGAAATTCATAGAAAACCTTTTTAATAGAAATTTAAAAAAACATATTCAACATGACTGTACAGGGAGCTTAAAACATACATTTAATCAAAATACATTTGCTTTCACCATGAGGTCAATAGGATGAAGAGTTCACCATTGATTTTAAAAAGAAAAAAACAATATTTAAAAAGAAATCAAATGTGAGCAGTGCCTGATTTAACGCTCACACACAGAATCACTCTTCAGCTGGAGCAAGTCATCATCCCGAAGGATTTGGACGGACTCGACTGTCCGATTCTCAAATCGTCTTTGCAGTGGTCCTTCTTATTTGAGTCGGACGGTGGCGTGGACTCGTAGAGGACACATATGGACCCGTCCTCTCCAATCCGATAGGACACTTCATACGGGTCGACCCACATGGTGAGTTCACTCGGGAGCAGAGAAAAGAGTCGATCTTTTGTGAGTCCGATCGTACAGGCCGCTTTGCCTATCAAAGGGTCCATCTTGTGGTTGATCCGGATGCACCTGTAACCTGAACCTCGGCAAGGTGCGTTTGGGAACCAATGGTGCTGATAATGATCTACAATAAAAAAAAAGAACAAAGTTAGGCCTTGGCATAATCAAACAAAACCTTTGATTAGCATTACTTGCCAAAGTTTTTAGGCTTTGTTAAGGCAGATTGGGGGTTAAAATGGTGCAAGTTTCAATGAATGGACTTTGGTGCTGCAATAAACTGAATCTGATATTCGGCTGGGTTTGTTTATAACAATAAACAATGTTCATTTTTATAACTATGTATCTCATTTGAGCTATGATTTAATTGAATTTACTTTAAACAACAGAAAGCTCATGTCCAATCCTGTCTTACCCCCTAAAGATTCTTCCAAAGAGAATCTGAACTGTTGCAGCTGCTCTTCTGATAGCAGTCCCGTTCCCCTCAACAGACGTGTGACAAAGTTAGCAGCAGTAGATACCTCGGTTTTCATCATGAAGTTTTTGCATGAGCTGAAAGGGAAAACGAGGTAAAACTGTGATACACCATCAAATGTGAGGACGAACGAGTTTTTTTAAGATCAATCAGCTCGAGTAGATCTGAACTCAACAGGCCTAGTCAATGTCTTTGGCATATTCCTTTGTTCAAAACAACACGAAAAATCGCACCTAAAACGCTACTGACCTGCTCCAGTGAATCGCTATAGGGGTACAGAGAGTTTCCAGAGCTGTTGCGAGCGTTTTTATTAACGAAATTGTAAAAACGGGTAAATAATTTTCTCTTTTTGACCGCGAACTTCCTCCTCCGGTGGTGGTGGATTGAGTACGTGCAGCTCCAGTTCTGAGCTCAGATGGTAAACACTCTGCAGCCACGCGCCTCCGCCAATCAGAGAGGGAGTTCGAGGTGACGTCACAAATGAGCTATTTCCATAAAAATACATTGTGTCACGTATTAATCTAGCATTGTAGTTGTTAGTATGAGTACTTTTATATTCTTATTTATAATATATGGTGCATGTAATTTAGTATATGCGTTATTTAATCATTTTTCCCTCTGTGTCTCTATTATTTGTACACAACTTGAATGCATTACGATAAAAAAAACAATGTCTTCACTCTTCACACAGATAAAATGCTGCTTGTTAGTTTTTAGGAGGTTCAATTTTGATGCAGTCCACAACTTTAAAGCAACAAAAACGATTTATGTCCATGTTACTGTTTTAACTTTTAATAGTAACAGTGTTTTGTTGTGTACCCATAGCATTTGTAATATCCTTCGATGTTAAGTGCAGCTATTACATTTATATACCGTAGGCTACGTAAAAACGCTGGCTACGTGCTGAAACAACTTTTATGAGAACTTGATTTACGTTTCATGTCTACGAACATTAAAAAAGGAAACGTTTCCCACCGCACCATCATACATGTTATTTTTTTTTTTCAAATAAATAAAACTTGTTTTAAAAATACAACTTATTTTATTACGTGTTTTCTAAATGTGGGGAAAAAATAATTCATTAACGCGTTTGTGCATAACTTGTCTCACGAATGTCTCCGTAGTACGCTAGTTGGTCAATGGACCAATCATAGCGCACCGTAAGACACTTGGGCCACGCTTCAGCCAATCAGGTGAGGTTTTACTACCGCATGCGGTTTCTCTGAACGCATGATCCCTTTCAACACCGAGTGAGAGGCAGAGCTTAGAAATGCTTTCTGCTTCACAAGTTTTCTGTTATTTTGTTTATTTAGTCATTTAGGTTTACGTTAACAGCGCAGAGTAGCTCGTTATTAGTGTTTTGTCCAGCATGGTGTATGTTTGACGAGTCGTCGCAGGTTAATGCAGGAGTCTGAGAGGGACACTGAAGCAGGTAACTGATAAACCTGAGCACTTACCACAGTTTTACCATAATAAACCCAGTGTGTGACTCTATAAGACTATTGTATGTAGGTTAGGTATTATTTTCCGACTTTGGGTGGAAAATAACTGGATTATTTACTCTGAACATCTAGTATTTACGACTATAAATTACATTAAACTGTTTTTAAGTGTGCACTACGCACATTAATGACAATTTACAACGTGCACAAACTGTTGTATCGGAAAAGGCTACTTTGCCGCACAAATTTAGTAGTGTGTGTGTTTTATATATATGTTTATGTATACAGTCCTGTCAAAAGTGTAGAAGCCTGCTCATTTTTTTATTTTGAATGTTTTCATCATTTATCATCAATGAATAATGATTATGATTTTTTTTATTATTATTTCCCAAAAGCATCTCATTATCATGGACTTCCCACCAAGCAAGAGACTGAAAAGTCATCAGGTGTCAGCCGGACCCGACCCGTTTGATGATGACATCGATTTTACCCAGGAAGACCTGGACCAGATTGACATCATTGCATCCCAGGCCATCACAGGAGACGTCCAGAACAGTGGGTCAAAGAGAACGCTTGGTCCTGTGTTCGCTTGCGCTGATGAGCAAAGCAAAGCACCTGTGAGATCAGGCCGAAAAACATTTGCCATCGGAGACGGCTGCAGCAGTAGCACATATAACAACAAAGAACCTCCGAGGAAGGATGTGTTTGGTTAGTATAAGATGTTTTGGACACACATTCCACAAGTCTTTTGTTTCCCAAACACTCCCTCTGTCTGCTTTTGGACTGAGCATTTTGTCTTATTCCCCACATAGCTCATTCTTGCATTATATTATGGACATGGATATGTTATTTTGTGTTTCACAGAGCAGATTTATACTAGTAACAACAACAGTTAATGATAGTTTATTATTAAATAATGAATAAGATTTAATCTAATACAACAATGTAATATTATCATATATCAGTAGTTTTTATTATAAAAAATAATTAAATTAAATGATTTGAAATCCAATTAATTAAGTATTATTATATAAGTGAATATTTGAAATAATTATTTTAATTCGACAATTTTTACATTGTATAAAAATGCAATATTACTCTATTATTATTTATGTATTTTAAGTCTAAATAATAAAGAATCTAAATATTATAATATATAATTGGATTTTTACATAATGCAAAAATTAACTCTGCAAAATACTGAGACTAAAATATTAAAAAAAAAATAATAATATAATAGTACATTTAATAAGATTACTATATTATAATGCTTATTTAATTTAATAACCAAAACTGTTTTAAATTAGACTTTATTCAATATTTGAATATTATTCACAATAATATATATATGAAATGATATTCAAAAATTGTAATAATACAATTAAACAATAGTGTTAATAATACTCAAATTTAATAGCAGAAAAAATCTAATTTTGTTATAATGGATTTTTTTTTACAAAGCAAAAATGTATTAAATTAAAAAAAGTCTGTTTAAGTGTGATTATTAGTGGTACTAAATATTTATTTATATTATTTACAAATATAACATAATACAAATATTTTTAAATGTAATTTAATAAATATTAGTTTGTGAATTATTATAAAATTAAATGTATTGTTATATTATTTTATAACTCTTATTCCCACAGTTCTGTGCACAGCATCTTATAATAAATATATAATTATTTTTCATGTAATTTTTGCATGATATGAACTTTGGATGGGATAATCTTGAAATCTAACTAGTGTGTGTCACACAACAGATGGTCATTCCAGTAAAGATGGAGAGGATCTGTACTTCAAGCAATTAGAGGAACAGCAAGCAGACCTGAAGAAAAAGGTGTGTAACAACTTTATTTGCTCTCAAAAAGACCCTTTTTTCTGAACTCCACTTTTTAGACACCAAAAACAGCCATCATTTAGTTTCTCCTGATTTAGAATCCAGTTCTCATGTGTCTGCATTTCTGTTCACACTCAGCTGAAGGAGGTCGAGGAGGAGATCCTGATGAAGAACGGAGAGATCCGAGTCTTGCGGGACTCCCTGAAACTGGCCAATCAGGAGAAGGAACAGCAGCGGCAGGCCCAACTCACCCTGGAGAAAGAGAAAGCTCAGGCTCAGAGCGAACGGGAGAAGGAGCTGTCCAGGAAGGTACGGCACGCAAGCTTGACTGACGTCCGATGAAACGTTTGGTGTGAACTCATGGAGACGCTGGTGTACCGCAGGTGCAGTCGCTGCAGTCGGAGTTGACCTTTAAAGAAGCCGAAATGAATGAAATGAGAGGGAAACTTCGGAGCGTTGAGCGTGGAGGAAAGCAGCCCGGCACACCTGCGCGAAACATGTAAGAACAATTTTGATTTTAGTGTGTCTTCCAGAGGAATTGGTAATGAGAAACAACAGCTCTGTTGTCTGCACTGTTACAGCTTTTGGTCAGCATTTCTTTCTTGTGTCCTTTTCTCTGTTCGCATTTTCTCTTTGCATGCACTCCGCTCCAGTGGATCATATGTTATACTGGATTTTTTTTTTTGTTATTAAAGGGATAGTTCACCCAAAAATGAAACTTTTTTCGTCAGTATTTACTCACCCTTATGTTGTTCCAACCCCTTAAGGCCTTCGTTCATCTGAATTAGGATATTTTTGATGAAATCTAATAGCTGTCTCACTCAAACTATTGTGTTTTTTATTTTTATTAATAAAATATAATTTTATTTTATTAGTTGTGGTATTTAAGAATACAATGAAATAAAATAATAAAAATATCAATAATAACATTTTTATGATAATAATTATTAATAGTAGGATTGTTAAGTATTGTTGTTAAATAATATATTTATTTATTTAATTAATATTTATATTAGTGACCAATCACATATATCATACAGATCACATAGACCATACATAATATATTTATTTATTTATTTATTAAATATTTATATTAGGGATCATTGTTATTATTAATAAAAAAATATAAATAATACAATTTGTTTTGTATTAAAAGGTTAGAATGTTAGCTGAAAACCTCTCCAGACAAATAGTTGATTTGTGTTTTGTTTTTTGTCGTATTAACACAGTATTCACTCTCCTGCGAGCCGAGCGTTCATGACTAAGGAAAGCTTTGCAGCCGAGCTCTCCAAGAAAACATCTCCTATCAAGAAAGACCATCTATTAGAGGGTATGGATTAGTTCACATTTTAGACGTCTTTCCATTATCGTTCAATCCTCAACTTCACATTTCCAAACTCTTATCAGATGGGAAACCAGCGCAGCCCATACAGTTCCCCACAGAAGAGCCGCAGTCAAACCAAACCCTCAGATCTGACCATCAACAGGAAGGTAACAGCTGATCAGATCTCTAGCGTTATCTCCAGTCAGTTCTCTCAGTGTGTTTGCTGTGAGCTTGTGTTTGTGATGCTGTAGGCTGTGTGTTGTTGAACCTACTGCTGCAACAACCATTGGATCCGAGCACTCTGGGTCTGTGTCACCTGCTCTCCATCAGTCCTGCCGCTCTACCAAACGTCCTGTCACGGAGCGGCTACGTCAGCTCGTGAGTATCAACAAGACATCCCATACAACACTTAACACTGTCTCCATGTGTTTGTGTGTGTGTCTGAAATGTCCTGAAACCTGAGAAATATGCTGTAAACATTGGCTTACAACTGTTTGTTTTGGGGAATCATTGGCCCACTTTCACAGCATTAATCCTAAAGAATGGAAATTTCCATTGCATTATTTGTAGATATTCCATTGGAACGTTTGAACAATGTCAACATTGGAAACGTTGATCTAATATATTTTAAGTCACATGATCAAAGATATTTTTGGTTCATAAAGCAATAAAATAAAATACAATAAAATATTATTGGTTATATTTTGTTATTTATTAAACAAAATATTGTATTATTAATATATATATATATATATATATATTCATGCACGTTTTTACATCATAACATTCTATATTATTCTGAAACATTATTAATACAGTATTATTTGTTGTATATTATTATTATTTATTATTAAATGAAGTATTATAGATTAATGTATTCATAATAATATATAAAATAAAGAGCATTGTGATATGTATCTTCTGTGATATAATATCTCATAATAATAATTTTTACATCATGACTTTTTTTAAATTATTAATTATTAAATTAAAATAAAAAGTATAATAATTATTATTACATATGAGATTTGTTTGTTTTTTTGTTTTGCATTTTAAATACATTATAATAATGTTGTATTATATTGTTCATTATTAAATTAAACATTATAGAATATTGTATTAATTATAACAATTATTATTGTTGTTACTAGTAGTATTCATATTTACACCATGACGTTTGCTTTTATTTATTTTAAAACATAATTGTTAAAGTATTATTTGTTGCATTTATTATTCAATATAACAATAGAATAATGTGTTCATAGTAATAATAAAAAACTATCCATTTTTTAAAGTAGAAAATATGGGGAAAACTTTTTTTTTTAGGCCTGAAACTTGTGAAAATTTGATAGTTATTTGTGGAAATAGTATACATGTATGATAAAATAACTATTAGCATTATGTCTTTTAAGTATTAGTAACTGTTTACTATTGCATCTTTAATTATCTGTGTAAAAAGTTTGGACTGATGTGACTTGTTTTCCCCCTTTCCTTCAGGGGATCATTGACGACTTCCAGCGCGTCCTCCGCAGAATTCCGATCGATTCATTGTCCACAAGCTCGATTCAACCAGCTGCAGAGTCTCGCTATGTCCGCTCTCACCGCATTAACTCTCCAGCCCTCCACGAGTGTCCCACGAAACCCAGATGCTGCTCTCCAAACCTGCCCGGCCGCGGTGCACTTCCTGCCCCTGCTCACCTTCCACATCAGCACATACTGTCAGTCGCTGGAGTCCGTCGAGAGCTCTGCGAAAGCCTCGCTCCACGGCAGCTCCCTGTCGGGATCTTCCGACTCCAGCCTGGCCTTGAGTCTGGAGGAGTCTCTCAGCAGTCAGGAGGAGTTCGCCTTGGCAGCCATGCAAGCTCTCTATCACATAGTGTGCTACAGCCGTGAGGCTTTGGAGATGGTTCTGGGCCATCAGGACGGAGAGATTTCCCTTGACCGGCCGCAGTGTTCAAAGAATCTCCTCAGTACCTCTGAGCATCTCACCGGGGAGGTGCAAACCCAGCTTCCTCTTCTCAGAAGACTCCTACAGTTAGCCGATCCAGCGTTCATTACCGCCGCCGGCCAGAGGGAGGCGCTAGTGAACATTAGTTTGAAGACTCTTAGCAGGCTGGCCGAGAGAGGGCAGGAGAACCAGCTCTTGAGGTATAGTATGAGTGTCTACATGTTCTTTTCCCATTTCATAGTCTGATTCTGCCTCTTACTTTACATTTAGATGATTGAAAGTGGAAAGAAATACTGTGGCAACATCTTAACCCTGTAAAGCCAACTTATGAAATCATGTTCAGTTTACTTTAGTTCTCAATATTAACTAATTAATAACTTTGCCTCCAATAAACTCCTAATTACTGGTTATTAAAAGTTTGTTAGGTTGTTGAAGGAGTAGTTCACTTTTAAAAAAACTTTTCCTGATAATTTATTCACCTCCATGTCATCCAAGATGTCTATGTCTGTCTTTCTTCAGTTGAAAAGAAATTAAGGTTTTTGATGAAAACATTCCAGGATTTTTCTTCATATAATGGTTCAAGGTCCAAAAGACAGTTTCAGTGCAAACTGTTCAAAGGACTTTAAGTGATTTCAATAAGGGTCTTATCAAGCGAAACGATCGTTCATTTAATAAATAAATAACAAAGTTTTAGTTTTATAAGCTCAAATGCTCGCCTTGCTCTGTTCTGTGACGCACATTCGTGACTCTCCTGTTCGAACTCGTTCATCAAAATGAACAAATCTAAAAAACCGAATCCGAGTCAATTCGTTAATTTCGTTCATTGAATGAATCAAATGACTCGAAAGAAGATTTATTCATTTTGAGGAGAGTCACAAACGCTCATCACAGAACAGAGCAAGGCGAGCATTTGAGCTTATAAAACTTAAACTTTGCTATTTATTTATTAAATGAGCGATCATTTCGCTTGATAAGACCCTTATTCGTCGTCTGGAATCTTTTGAAGCTGCACTGAAACTCTCATTTGGACCTTGAACCGTTTGGTCCCCATTGAAGTCCATTATATGGAGAAAAATCCTGGAATGTTTTCACCAAAAACCTTAATTTCTTTTTGACTGAAGAAAGAAAGACATGGACATCTTGGATGGTATGGGGTGAGTAAATTATCAGCTAAAGTGTTTTTAAAGGTTAACTAATCCTTTAAGTTTATGTGTTGTGAAGGATTAAGCGATGTAGAAAATGGTCATACAGAAAAGAGCTAGTTCACACCGAACATATTTTTGCTGTTTGGCCGTGTTTCCACCAAACGTTTTTTTTTTCCGCCAAGGTTAGCATAGTTTTCCAATTGTTTTCAAGGGGAGTGCCTTGTTTTTAAAAACTGCTACAGCATGACTAGGAGATGAGCGTCTGTTTCACACACAAGTGCCAAGTGGTGAACTAGTGTTTAATTTCACAGATAGTTTGTTTCAGTATTGCATAGCTGCCAACTCTCACGCATTGTGAAATCATAGAACAGTCTGCTTTTTTAAAAAAAACGTATCAAAACTTTAGTTTTACCGACTAAAAAACAGTTTGCTTGCAGGGTTTTTTTTTTTGTTGTTGTTCAAAAGATATGCAGTTTGGTGAAGTTTCTGAAATGACCAGAGAGTAAAAATGACAGCTTATCATCCTCATTTACTTTTATTCACCAATTACACTGTTGTCTGATTTCTCAAATGTAGACTCCAGGTCGTCATGTCGAGTCAGGTGTTGGTCAAATGCATGACTCTGGAGACGTCCTACAGAATAGTCCGTCTGTCGGTGAGATTTCTGTCGTTCATCATCTATAATGAAGAGATGGCCACAAAACTCTGCTCACATGAATGTAAGTGTCTTTTAGCATTTCATAAAGTGTCTTTTTGTTGGCTTGAGTTAACACAAACCCTTTCTTCCATTAGATCCATGTCCTTTCCTCAAAATATTCCAGTACGTCACCTCTAGACCGCAGAAATCCCCCTCTGAAGATATGTGGAGTCGTTTTGAACTTGAGGTGATTTATCTTGAAGTACTTTTTTTTTAAATGTAAAGCCAGGCCGATATTATCGGCCGATATTAGGCATTTTCCAAACTATCGGTATCTGCAGTTAAAATGGCCGATAAATGAATTTTTCAAAAATAAAATAAAAACGGACGAAACACGCTTCAACCATGTCATGAGAGTTTGAGTTGTATAGATTGTCCACCAGAGGGCACTATACACCGTCCCTGTTGGTCACGATACATATATTGCTTGAATAGCAATTAAAAGATCATCCCCATCAGTTCTCTTAACTCAAATAAGCAGGACAAATTTGTGCAATTTGCAGTATGACATTATCCATTACTAAATTATGGCTCATCATAGACTAGCTAACCACAAAGTTAGCTAATGCAACTCTGATCAGTCTGTTCTGTTGTGACAATAAAAGAAATAAGTTTCTTTTTAAAATGTATTAGCGTATTATTTTAGTTAGAACTCATAAATAACTACAAATAACTAATGTAAGGGAAATCTGTTAGTGTTGTGTTGCACGTTTCTGAAAAAATAAAAATAAATATCGGCCGATATATCGGATTTTAAAACCCAAAAATATTTGTATCGGCCTTCAAAATCCTTTATCGGTCGGACTCTATTGAAATGCATTGTATTAGACTGTGATTTAAAGAATACAATTCCTCTGTCAACAGGTCATCCGGTTTTTAACCAAACTGTTCACACAGAAGGCCGAAACATGGACAGCTTTTTGTGAATCATCCTGCCAGTGTATTAATGAGGTTTGATTCAGACAGACACTACAACTTTTTATCATCTGTTAGTTTTGAAGCAAAACCATTATACAAGAATATAATTGACAAAACGATTACAGAAGCACAATGGAAATGGTCATTGTTCTTGAGTCTTTCATTACTGAAAAGCAAAATGGTCTGACCATACTGTATTTATTTTGTCTTCAGGTGGTGCGGACGGTCGTTGTGCTTTTACACAGGCAGTGGCTGAAAACAAAAGGCAGAGGGAGTCAAACGCTGAGCAATCGGGCCTGGACGAGTCCTGGATTACAGGTACTGCGAGAAGCTCTGATGCTTTTACACTGGCTGCTGTTAAAGGACTCGTCCTTTTCCGAACACTGTTTGGACGTCCTGCACATGTACGATCAGGTCATTCCCGCCATCCGAGACACGTTCCGTATGGTCCCAGATTTGTCTGAGAGCGAAGGTGGGTTCACATCTCAATATTTAGTAAGTTATAGTAATTTATGCCAACATCTTGTGAGTAGCATCTGATGTATAACATTTACTGTCCTTAATGATATTTGTTTTAAAATTAGTCCACTGTTGATTCATTAAATGGGATTATATTGTTGTCTCACTCCAGAACTGGCTCTGGAGGAGATCTGCCGGTCTGAAACGGAGTACGTTGAAGACATGGATATGGAAACGGGGTCATAATGATCTAATATTAAGTCAAGTTTTTGTAATGAAAAATGTTCAGTGTGTCCCCTCAGAAACATTCTGTTTGTCTCTTGTCCTCATATTTTGTCATTCTTTTTAAGACTGAGCACTAATGACCCGAATTAAAGAATTAATTCTGTCACTGAGGTATTTTAATTATTTATGAATTGCAGTTTTTTTAAACCGAGGGACGAGTCAAAATATATATTTTTTTATAATATTTATTGGGGATTAGCTTTGAGGCAAGGGATAGGCTTTATGTCTTTCGTCACATGAACAAATAGGAAAAAACGGATCTCGTCACATCACAACAGCATGAACTGACGGCAATATATGGACTTTGGTGGCTAGTTATTTTTTATTGCTAGTTCTATATTTAACAGAGTTGAAAAAACAGAACTAGAAGTGACGAAGCCTGTTTTACAGATTACACACCCGTTACACACGTCTATGATTATTTTGTTTTCATGACCATCTTACATTATCTTGCTTATTACGCGGCTACTCACTCAAATAGTTTGGGTGATTTGAGTTTAAGGGATTGTTCACCCAAATATTTTGTCATTACTTACCCTCAAGTTGTTCCAATCCTTTATTGACTTCCATTGTAGGATTTTTTTTGATACACAATGGGTTGGTCAACTGTCACCAACATTATTTAAAATATATTCTTTTGTGTTTAACAGAAGAAAAAAATCAAACAGGTTTGGAACAACATGAGAGTAAGTAATGACAATTTTTGGGTGAACTATCCCTTTAAAATAATCTCGATATGTAAATAATTTACGGCAAGAAAATTGCATAAATTCTGCATTTAGCGGAGGAAAACCGAGGAAAACGGGATTATGAATCTTCAAAATTTACTGTCCCCCCGCCCCCCCCCCCCGTCTTTGAAACGAAACTTTCGACGTTTGGATGTAATTTTATATAAAGTTATGTTTATTTAATATAATTTTAAAAAGAAGCTACACACAACGAGGGGTGTCTGTTTTATCTTTTTTTTGTGACTAACGTTTCTTTAGTAGCTATAACTATGGAGTATAACATTCAATATAAATTCTCGGTATTGCATTGGCTTCTACGATCGGCGGAAGTTATCGAGCGTCCTTAGACCTTCACCGGAAATACCGCCGTGCGAGTCCAATGGGATAGCAACAAAACGACGAACACAACAATTTTACAGTTAAGTCATTTGAGGTAAGTAAGTTAAACTATCGACAAGTAATGAGCAAAATGGCGACAAAACAAGAGCGCGCGTTCGCGGACTTGCGCGCGAGAGTAGCGTCGGTTACTCAGATGAGCGACGGCGAATATGAGGATATCTCACAGCTGATTCATCGGAGACCTGCATAATTAAATAAAACGTAGGCTAACGGTATGTGACAAAGTATTTCCAGATGTTATATGTACTTTCCCATCACCTCAGTGTGTATTTTTAGCATGTTTAAAGAAAGTATTTTTAAATGACATGAGTGAGCTCACTTCCTGTACACCATTTAACTTGCTTTGTGTAGGTTTTAGAAAACGGAAAATCTGACTAAAATGAGAGAAATAATGTTTGTAGGCAGAAAATTTGACACTGACATAGTGATTCCTGCTCAATTTAGTTTTATTTGCAGTTGCAAACATGGAAATGTTTGAACATTTGAACACAAAACACTAATTACTTAATACAGTTAATAAACCACAAACAAACAGCCCAAAAACTTGACCTGACACACCCAACAGGAATCAGTGGAAGATTCATTGTATAGAGAGGGATAATCAAATTACGAGCTAACGTCATAACACGGAAGAGCCTGTTGCAAGAATTTCCAGATAACTAGACACACCAGTCAAACAACATCTTACATTTTCTCCGTCTTTCTGACCTTGAGTAACTTTTATTGTTTAAAAAAATGAATTTCACACTATTTAAGTTGATGGCAAAGTCATTTGGCTCAAGGAAAGAGAAAGGAAATGTATCAAATGTGTTGACTTCTCCTTCACGAATGCAGAATTTCTGCAACATACAGAACCAAACTTCCATAAAATTCTTCAAACACACGGTAATGTAGTAGTTAAAGTGTCCACGTTTAATTTGCTGCATAAATAAGGCATATTCTGGATCTGAGTGCTTGAGAACACTGTTACGAACATTCAAAGATGCTTAAACCTGAATGGTACAAAAATCGCGAAAACAGCATAAGCCGTGATTCCAATTCAACAAATGACAGTATTTTGTGCAAATTCCAAGAATAAAATGAATCTAACGATCTTAAATGCGTGTAGCAGCCTTTCAAAATGAAAATCAAAGATATTCCCTTTTGCACAAACAAACAAAGTGAAAACGTAATATGGCTTGGAGTCACAGAAAATAAAATCTATAGATTTATATAAAATGAAGTGAAACAGGCAAGTGTAAGGAAAATAATGCCGGCACGCAAGAAGACCTTAATGCAATCAAACGCTGATTATTTTATTCCCGACCCGATTGGAATATGCTGTCCACAGTAGGTGTACAATGCACAATTTTAGGAGACTAGGTCATGGAACTGCATAAGCATCAACAATCCAGCTTGCGGTTTAGTACCCGGTCTTTGGTGGCTCCACGTAGGCGGGGTTGTAGGCTGGTTGAGTCGAGCTGTAGTTTGTCGGTGGAGGTGGCTGAACAAAACCAGGCTGAGCTGGTGGTTGTATTGGGTAGGCGGCCTGTCCACCGTCATACGCAGCCTGGCTGTAGGGCGCAGGATATCCTGGGCCTCCTGCAAACACACACAGAATTACAGCTCCTCTTTAAATCACTGAGACCCCCATCCAACACTCTGTTGGCCCTTTTTTCGATGCAATTAGCAAGCTAATTTAACCCTAACTTATTAGAGCTGAGTAAATACATACTGTTCAAAAGTTAGGAGTCTGTAAGATATAAATAATTATTACTTTTATTCAGCAAGCGTGTATTAAATTGATCAAAAGTGCCAAATGCTGTCCTTTTGAACTTTCTAATCATCCTAGAATCCACAAAAATAATAAAGTGTTTTCAACATTGATGATAATCGTTTCTTGATCATCAAATTAGAATGATTTCTGAAAGATCATGTGACACTGAAGACTGCTGAAAATACAGCTTTGCCATTGCAGGGATAAATTATATTTTGCAAGATATTAAAATGGAAAATAGTTCATTTAAATTGTCAAAATATTTCACAATATTTTTGTTTTTCTGCATTTTCTCATTAAATTAACGCAGCCTTGGTGAGCATCATTAGCCTGGGTTTCTGCTTTCTGTCCTGCCGCGATTTTATTTGCGCTGCTAGGCAGTCTGGATACCATAAACCAAATTTTCCCCTGAAATAGGGAACCAATCACAGAATGGGGAGGGAGTAAAGCCACATTTGATAGACATTCGTAGCGCCCAATAATACGGCTCTGGGCATTCGTAAACCACGCCTCAAATATGAGAAAATTAACTTGTGGTTTCCAGACCACGTTTCCTGTTCTCAATGATACGTGGTCTGGCGTTAGCCAGGCTACAGCATAATACTCTTCATTCAAATCATCTAAAAAACAAATTAACGAAAAACTAATTGTAATAGCGAAAATTACCTCCAATTTATTTTCCCTAAAACACTTTTAGAGTGAAAGTGCAAACAAATAATTCTGAATCGATTCACTAAAACATTCTGAACTGATGCAAAAGTAATGAATCATTTTTAAACATCAGCCTTGCCTTTCGTACCCATGACTCATCACAGTCAGGAGACAAGAGAGGATTGCAAAACTGGCTACGCATGACGAAAGCCAGTGGGCTGTAACTTCACCTGGTGAGAACATGACTGATTAACACAACTTCCTTTTCTTTTGTTTGCGGTTGAGTACCTTTTTGCCGGTTATGTGCGATTCGTACTGTTGAATCCTTGTAAAACTACTACTTGGCAAAATCACGACTATTCATAGGCATCGCCCAGCCCTACAACTCAGGCTGACTGGCCTTTTTGCTGTTCAAGCTCATTATCTTACCAGCCTCCTGATATGGGGGAGGAGGTCCCGCTACGTATGGCGGTCCCTGATATGGTGCAGTGGGCATGGGCTGCCCTCCGTATCCTGGTGCCCCGCTGTACCCAAACTGAGGCGGTTTTATGGGCTGGTACGGAGGGTACTGACTTCCCTGCACAACAGGCTGCTGAGGGTATTGTGTGGAGACCACTGTAGTTGTTGTTGTTCCTATAACAGCTGAACAAATCAAAGGAAAAACAACATGAATAATAGATAGTTGATGGAGGACTCGCCAATCACACACACACACACACACACATCTTGTCTGTATTTAAAGGGATACTCCACTTTTTTTTGGAAATAGGCTCATTTTACCACTCCCCCAGAGTTAAACAGGTGAGTTTTACCGTTTACAAATCCATTCAGCCGATTTTCTGATATTTAGAAGAATATCAGTAACCAGACAGTTTCGGGTCTCATTGACTTCCATAGTAGGAAAAAAATATGCTATGGAAGTCAATGAGACCAGAAACTGTCTGGTTACTGATATTCTTCTAAATATCAGAAAATCGGCTGAATGGATTTGAAAACGGATAAACTGAAATGTTTAACTCCGAGGGAGTGGTAAAATGAGCCTATTTCCAAAAAAAGTGGAGTATCCCTTTAAGCATTAAAGCCTCGTTCAGACTGTCACTGTCGGACTAAAACTAATTGTAGTGCATATCTGATTGAAATCCTATCAGATTTCGCAAGTATGAAAGTCATAAAAATCAAATGAAATGTGAATTTTTTTAAAACCTGTTTCGACCCTGGCAAAAAGTGGTGAGGACATGTCCCACCCGCAAATTACGCCTATGGCTGTAAGCTAGACAGCTATCTATGCCACTACCCTTGTTATCAAGAACATTTTCTTCATTTCCAGATGATAGATTTAGGGATCATTGACCCATCATTGAGGTGAAGTAACGGTGAGCTTGAGTGCTTTTAAATGCCTTAAGAGCTTCGACCGTTGAAGAGGGATTGTGGACGAGCTAGATGTAACTGTCAGCAAACGTCAAGTTTTTACTAGATTCAGCAGTTCGTTTGACAGTAAATACGGATCTATACCTAAAGTATCTATTTTATATAAATACCGTTGCTTTTTGTCGGTAGTGAGGTGTGCTATTTTAGTGTGTGACATCGGACAGCAGCATATAATAAAGCCACACGCATCAGTCTCCTGGTGCACTCAAAAATTTAAAGGGATAGTTCACTTTGAAATTAATTTTTGGTATGTTTTAGCTTACCTTAAGGGTATCCAAGGTGTAGGTGACTGTTTCCGCAGTAGTTTCAATTTTGATACTTTTTGTATTTACATTGTTTTTGCCACATCCAAGTGATCTGAGAGCGCCGGAAGTGATGTCTCACGCGTGTACGTCACTCATTGTTTACACAGAGACTTCAGAAGTGTTACCTTTCACTGTGAAGATCTAAACATATTTAGATACACAGGAAATCACAATAGAAGACGATTTCGATATATCAACAGACAACGTTAATTTTTTTTCGCAAGCGCGCGAGAGATCACTTCCGGCGCTTGCGCAGACCGAAGCGCCCGCGCCCTCAGATCTCTTGGTTACAAGAGGTAAAAACAAATTTAAATACTGTTCGTTTTCTCAAACAAACGTGTCTTAGGCCATCAATGTACACTTACATTTACGAGTTATTAAATCATGTTTAATTTGGACTTCTCTGTGCATGCTCTTTGAGGTTTTTTGACCATAGCGGTTTGGCCTAAAAATATCAAAATTGAAACTACTGCAGAAACAAAAACACCTACGTCTTGGATGCCCTTGAGGTTAGCTAAAACATACCAAAAATTAATTGTGAACTATCCCTTTAAATTGGGGAGAGCTATGGTTTTTAGGTGTACTGTCGCTTTAAGAAGGGTACTCCATTCATTCTGTTCCCTGAGAGGGAAGCTAAATCTATACTTTAGAAACAAATGTTATAAAGATGACACTGCAGCTTGTCTAGGAGGGTCTTGTGACAATCGTTCTTCTGTTTCTGTAGTACATGGGCCTCACTCTTCCCGTTTGTGGTCGCTGTAGGCACAGTGAGTCAGACTGGGTGGGGAGTCCCACAGTGATCCAGTATTCAGTTTTTCCACTCTCCAAACACACATTCCAGCATTTGTAACACAGGCTACAAGGTCAGAGAAAGTCTAAACTTGTGGAGAGTTTAAACAAAATTCTGACATTTTTACACACGGGTCAGACTCACGAAAACACGTCCAGTACTAAATAAAAAAACTTTGAATTAAATGAATATATTTAGCATAAAAACCTATAATAACCTAATACATCTAGACTTTGAATTTTGTTTTTCTATGTTAATATAACAGATTATTTAATGAAAACAATATTTTAGAGACTAGTCTAACTAGTATACTATACTAGACTACCTAATTCAACACTATATTAAGACTGTGAATTTTTTTTTACTGTATTTCTGTAAAAATCATACTATAAATTAATTTAAATCAGCATAAAAACGCAATTCAACAACAACTACCATGATGTATAAACTTTCATGGACATCATGTCACAATGAATATGTCTGTGTTGAGTTTCACGAGTTTCAATTTGAGGAAGTTGCACAATTCATTTTTACTGGCTTCACAATTGAATGTGGGATATGATGCCCATTAAAATAGTTGGCAAGAAAGGTCTCTCAAATAGGGAACATTAACAAGAATGGATACCATTATTCAAAAATATGTATATGTAGACACTTACGTCTGGGTTTTCTGCACATTTTGTAGATGCAGCAGCAGGGACAGACGCAGCAGACGATGAACATAACGATGAGGATCACAAGCCCCGCTACGCTCACGCCGACAGCGATGTACGTACTATCGTCACTTTAGGAGAGATTATAACAAAATAAACAACATTAGAAACACACTTTAGTGTTTCAAATGTGACTGGTTGCAGTTAGATTTCCCTGAAAAATGTAAATACAACTAATCTAGGTCATTTTCAAAGCCTTGTTTGGGAATGCTAATGGGACAAAAAGAGTCAGTGTGCTGATATCAGGATAAATCTATGAAAGCCATTATTTTTCATGAGACAAATAAAACTGCTCACAAAAAGCAGTCCTCTTGTTTATCCTCGGATAACTTCATGAGTGGATTGGAGCAGCAGTATCTGTTATTACACGTCCCACAGCAGAAACTGAGAAACCCGCAATCAATGGGCGGCTTCCACGTACCAGTGCTGCTAAAGTAGCTCTTGCAGTCATCATCGGCTAAACGAAGCAAAAAAAGATGAGGAATTAGAGATATTGGGCAAAGGTATCTTAAGGAATAGTTGACACCTCACACTAAAGAAAACCTAGCTATCTTTTACTCAACCTCAGGTCGCCCAAAAACCAAGTAGTTCAAAACCAAGCTATCGTATGTTTTCAGAAGACTTTGAATATAATGTCCATTTTATGTCTTTTTTTGAATATAATGTCCATCTTTATGTCTTTAGTTCGAATAATAGGGACGTTTCGAACCGATCTCTAGAATCGGTATCAGGGCCGATTTTTTTTTTAACTGATCAATATTGATATTGTTTATATAACCGGTCGATATTTATTTTTATCTGCCGTCATTCTGCTTGCCATAACCCATACGAGTTGTGTCATGCTTCGCGCTTGACTGACAGATTGGCATTCTGACACTGCAAGCTTCATGCTTTCTAACCTTTCGACTACTCCTTTGTTTTGTTGCAATTATTCGGATTAATATACAGATAAAATATAACTTCATACCAGTAGTCCCATTTTCACACATGACCACTATCATTGTAACAAAGGCTTACATCAATGTCTTGTTTACATACAAGAAAAATGGATGGTTATTTAGAGATGTCCTGATCAAGTTGTTGTGCCTCAGTCATTGAATATTGAGGATCTGCCAATAATGACTTCTTTTCCCAGTGCTTGTTCAAGTTATTGAAATCAATCCAATGTGTACGGGGGATTTGTGTGTGTATAATGGTCATAATTAACATCCACACACAAACTCTCTGTACACATTGGATTGATTTCAATAACTTGAACAAGCACTGGGAAAAGAAGTATCAGGTTGGGACCATAGACTGTAAAAGGTTGGGACTCAGTATCGGTAAATCCTCAATGTTCAATGATTATGGGGCACAAAAACTTATATAATAACAATCCATTTTTCTTGTATGTAAAAAAGCAAAACATACTTTCTGCCTAATGTATCCTCAAGTGTTTCATGGCATAAAAAAATATGCATCAAAACAACATGGGAGTCAGTGAATTATTTTTTAATGTAACTAATGCACTTCCTCTAAGCTACGCTGCATGATTTGTTGTGAGCAGAGTTTGGACCGTATGGGGAAATACGTCACTGTTTAGGTGTTTTAAAATCTCTGGATGTTGATCAAACATTCAACACACAAATATAATAGATCATTTAGCTATGTTAAAAGGAACATCTTTATTTACTATAGTAGGGTGACCAACAGTCCTGTTTTTCCCAGGACATGTCCTGTTTTCACATCCTGTCCTGTCCTGGCTGTTTCTTTATAAAGTGATGAAAATGTCCTGGTATTCGACTGCTGGGAAAGATCAGTTTTACAGCAAAATATAGATGGGCAAACAAGGAGGATGAGGAAGAAAAACAGGATAAAGAGGAAGAAAACTAAATATATAAATATATTTTGTTAGTTGGTTTTTTTAAGTTTGTGAGAGCAATTTTTGTTCCATTTGGAGGTATTTCTTTTAGTTATTTATTATTTTTATAATACAGAAGAGACATTCATTCATTATTTTTGAAACCAGTCATAATTAAACATGTTGAGTATAACCTCTGAGAATTTGTGTCTTGTAATAGGCTACAACAAATTTCTATCCAAACAGAGGAGGTATAGCTTACTTTAAATGTATTGACATTAATAAGGCATTTTTGAGTAAACTCCGAGTATCATTTGAGTAGTATCTGTTTGCTGGGCCGAGTGCCCAGGGTTTTGGTAATCAAAATATGGTCACCCTATTCATTAGACAATATTTGCGAAGACAAAAAAAGGAAAACAACAACAACCACAGGTAACGTTAGCTAGCCCACACTTTAAAATATGTAACATAAAATATAACGTTACATGATTCAGTTTCCAGATACATCTCGATAATTCATAGAATTAAAGTTGTGTCGTTTGTTTGTCGGCCAGGGTTGATCCAGCTGTACACTTGACAGACATCGTTTTTCCCGGACAAACCGTCGACAAGAACAAAGATTACAGGTTAAGAAGCCTTTTCGTTAGGTATTTAATACACTCACCGACTGTCGCCGTGAATATTCCCGCAAACAGGAGCAGGAGAACCGAGACGGTGGACGCCATTCCCCTTCAATAGCGTGTTTAGTAAGTTACGGATGTTGTAATTTGAGAAGACGCTGTCGCCTACAGCGACCCTGCCTTGTGTAAAGGAAGAAAAAAAGGCTAGTTCAGCTAAACTTCCAAGCTTAACTCTAAACTAGAAGACTGATGCTGTCTAAACCATAAACACGGAGTAAAAGATTAACGTTTTCCTGAAAACCATTGGCTAAAGGCTACACAACATACATAGACGATGCTGGACCTAACGTTAAACAATGGGAATCAATGGCCGAATTCCGTCACAACACAACGTGGGTCTCATAATCCATAAAATGCCCCTCCCAAACGGAACCATTTTTTCCGAAAACGAAACTAAGTGAAGATCTGTACGTATCCTTGTTTTGGGAACATGGATGATAGTTGGTCGATCTCTCTCTCTCTCTCTCTCTCTCTCTCTCTCTCTCTCTCTCTCTCTCTCTCTCTCTCTCTCTCTCTCTCTCTCTCTAATGTATACCTCACTATGCTTATTTTCTTTATTGAATATTTCAGGACTATTATTGTCAAGTCACTTTTATTTGCCTATGGCGCTTTATACATTACAGGTTCTTTCAAAGCAGTGTTACCGTGATAAATATCCCTAAATGATGCATTTAGGCTGCATGTTGTTCAGCTGAAGTGAGTTCAGTTGATTCAGATCCACTCTAAAGATCACCAATTATTGAATTAGTTAATTAATTTGATCTGTAAATCAGCTCTGCAATAAAATGATGTCATTGTCCAGCTCAGTTTGGCCGGCTAAATCTGCTGAGTGACCCAATGAGAATTTTACTGTCTGATGATCTTGCCTTCAATGTGAAATTTCCACAGTGTTGCATCCTTTGGCCATTTCATCATTTTGGACTTTTCAGGGTCAGTTAAATCTCTTTTTTTTTACATGTAGAATAAACTGCCTAATAATATAAGGCGTTTTTTTTAGTGTAAGCCACACATCCCTCATCCAAAAATTCAATCTTAATAGTAATTATTAAAATTGATGTGGTTTGGAATTGGTAAAATTTGCTTGAAAACAGACCAGAATATAAACTATCCTAACAATTGTTCAAGAACTGTACAGAATATAGGCTACATTTTAATAGATAATAGTTAAAGTCCATTGATAGATTAAGTCTATACACTAAACACACTTTTTTGTGTTAATCGCAGTTCGTGAAGATGTCCACAGGGACAGGTTCGTGAATGAATCATCCTTTCGCTCTCATTTCTTTTTTTCAGTGAACCTATTCACAAATAGCAAAGCTCTGGCTTGTTTGAAATGCCAAAAGCCTCACAGTGAAAGCAGACAAGAGTAGGCGACTGCAGTCAGTGAAAGTGCAGTCGAGACGGACTTTCTCACTTTTTGTAGTGAATCAGCCACCTACAACACCAAAGGTGGCAATTGCACCAGTCACAATTGCTAATAATACATTCAATTTTTAATAAAAAAACTAATGTGAAACCCACTAAAAAGAAATATTCACTCAACTTAAATTTTGAGTTATGTTTTTGCTTTGATTTAAGTTGTATGTACTTAAAGTAGGAAGCATTTCAACATGAAAATGTTTGTTGGCATAATTAAACAGTTGACTCCTCTACTGATTTCAAGTAACCTGGATTTAAAAAAATGTTGAAATATTATAAATCATACTTTTTCAAGTCTGTACTAAACACATATAAATTACTTTGTCAACTGTTTCTCTTACAAATTAACACGTTTAAAGGTCAAAACAGTCAAATATATACAAGTTTCGATAGCCAGTGTTTCTTTGAAAAAATAATTTCTCAAAATAAACAGGAAAAATAAAATTATATTTCAATTGCTCAGTGCTACATCACTGCAGTCGCACAACCACTCTTTGTCAGTGTGGGAAAAGAGGAGGAATCAGTTGCAGGAATAACTAATTTATTGAATATCAAAAGGCATTGAAAAACAGGAACACATATTTGAAATATATCCAGCATCATATTCAAAACAGTATAAAAAATAGTGCTACTAATCTGTAAAAATAAGGTTAAAAAGTATATACACAGAATTTAGAAATATTTAAATACATTCCTTTTTTATTTCACCAGTAGGTGAGTGGGGTCCCATAAACATTCAAGTGGTGTAACTTTACCAATCATTGCATAAAAGTCCAAAATATTTGCAAAAACCATTGCAAAAAAATCCAAAATCTTTAGGTGTATTTTCCTCCAGGAGGTTTGCTGTCTGTTGTTGACTTTGTTGACTTTTACATTTTCTATATTCTCCTGTAGACCTTTCTTTAAGTTCGTTTTTTTTAAAAGAGACAGTAAGATATTTATTTTAACAATCAAACTTGTAACATTTCTCACACACATAGAAATATATAAAATATAAAACAGCAGTTAAACATTTGCAAAATCTGTAACAGTTTAAAAAACTAGGCTTTGTTTAAAAAAACAATGTAACCCGAAACAGAAATCTAAAAAAAAGGAACTGTGACAGACAGTACAAAAACATGTGGTTTCCTAATGCTTTAACAAAGGTTCATTTAATAACTTTTCAACGGACAAAATTATGTAAATTCAGCATCACTCATTGTCATTCAAATGCAACTGCATTTTAGACCTTCAAAGGAAAGAATTTAAAATGGAAAACTTTGACACTTTATTAAAAAAATAAAATCACAGATCCTGCTAGCATAAATGTAAAATTGAAGACATTATTTCTGTGAGCGTTGTGCTGTTAATGAAACGAAATGAAAAATACAACAGCAAAATTGCAAAGATTTGACTAAAATACAACTTAAAATGACTATAAGTTCATTTTTTTAAATTAAAAAAAATATATATATATATTTTAGATTTTAGTTTTTCTAGTGTATCAAATTATATCAAAAGATATGCAATATATTATAAAGTTCAATATAATACAAGAATAATTAACAAAGCTAATCTAGTGTAGAAGCTAAAACTAGTGTAGAAATATTTTTTAACAAATGAATCGCTAGTAAAACTTTCACAATTAATTACAAAGAAATGTCAAATTAAGTTCAAACGGGAAATTTAGAAAATTTGAAATTCGAAATGGTACTTTCTTTTAAAACTTCCTCCAATAATCTTTGTTTAATTTACAAACTTAATAAAAAATCTTTACTTTTACAGTGTGTCGTAGAGCGAAACCTAAACTGAAAGGACTGATATAAAACAGAAAAAAAATAAAACAGAAATAACTCTAACTATAACACATCCACTTATAAAAAGTGCGTCAAACCTCCACAATCCTACAGTGAGTGATGTGACAGACGCTTGTGGTTTAGTATCCAGTCTTCGGTGGCTGCATGTAGGCGGGGTTATAGGCCGGCTGTTCGAATGACACTGGGGGTGGATAAGCGATACCGGGCTGGGCAGGGGGCATCATGGGATACGTGGCCTGACTTCCGTCATATGGAGCCTGAACACTGGGATAGCCAGGGCTTGCTGGAAATGCAAAAAGACACTAATTATTTTCAAGGAAAATATCAGTACATGGTATCAGTCTGTCTAGTACTAGGTAGGGGTTGCACAACCACTGATTTCTCACAGTCAAAACAATAATTACTTAAGTACCTGTGATAAAAATAAAACAAAAAATAAGTGCCAGCAAGTGTTTATTAACTAACAGCTCAACAAATATGTCTGTCTTGTATTGTAAAAAGATGGCACGACCTCGTTTGCACCCACGGTCTTGTGGACTTACAATGGCCGCCACAAGTGTTCAGTCCAGAAGACCGTGGGATGTCCCATTTGTGATTTTATGTTTCAGATGGGTGCTTGCTAACACCCCCTTTGGTGCCAATACGTTGATGCGTCTTTGATGCACACTTTTGCTAGTGTTAAAGCAACACCAAGTAACTTTTCCTCTGGGGTCGGCCTACAGGTTGATAGCGGAATTGTCCATTACTGCTATCGTAAATAATTCAGCCTACCGCATCCTATTGTGGCACGCACATGCTTTCTGTTTATCCAGCACCGGCTTTGAAATCATGATGACAATTCAAAAGCTACCTGGCTGCTAGGTATTTTACATGTTGTTGTAGTCTACTGTCGAGTACGCTCCACCTATCGGCAATTGTAACGTGTGCCGTAAAGCAAGTCAAATTTGTAGTTTTCATGTCTCATTTGGACTACAGAAACGCGACCTGATCTGGCAATCTTACATAGCGTGGATATATCAGATAAAGGACCGCAAAACAGAGTCATAAGTGCATTTCACCATGTCACGACTTGATGACGATTTTGAAAACATTATTTTAAGGTAAAAAAAATCTTACTTAGTGTTGCTTTAAGGGTGGCATCTGGGATAAGGCCATTATAAACTTAGCTTCCGCGTCTTTGATGCTAAATAATATGTGCATACATATTTAATATATTAACAACATTAATTTTTACAGTTAGCCTAGGGGTATTATACAACATTTACATCCTCATATAATATTTAACAGGTCAAAACAATACAGTAACTACTCATGTAATTTAGCTCTTTACTCAAATGGTTTAATATAGTTTATAATAGAATACGACAATTCATGTAGTCTATTTGCGGTCATCGTCCCCCTGCTGCAAACTGTCTGCGTCTGAAATCGCATTTATGTTGAGTACCTAAAAGTATGTTCTCTATAGTTTGAATATGTATGAATGTAATCGGGAGCGAGTGCCCTTGAGCAAGGCCCAATCGCTCCCTGGCTGCTCTAGATGTGTAGTAGTGAAAAAAAAAGATTTAAAGAAAGATTTGCATGCTTTTGAATCTCGCTGTATTTTGATGTCGTTCACTGATCGGCTTGCACAGCGCCACTTCAAGTCGAACACACCTTAAATCTGCAGTGGTCAGGTGGTACAGCGGCCACATGCTACAAGTCGTAGCTCTGAGAAAATGACCAGTTCTACGTGTTCATGAAGGCTTTTTACAGTTCAGAATGGCGTGAACCATTTAGCTTCAACCCTTCAGGCTTATTTTGAAAACTACACGTATGTGTGTGTTTGAGCAGGGTTGGAACTAAGCCGAAACAAAATAAGTTTTTCTCCCCTGTTCTAGTGCTAGGCTAGGTGTTCTCACCGGCCATGTGGTATGGGGGTGGGGGTCCTTGTGCGTATGGCTGTCCTTGATATGGTCCGGTCTGCATAGGCTGAGCGCCGTAGCCCGGATGAGTCGGCTCAGGCTTGTATGCTGGATACTGAGCGGGCTGCATGACAGGCGGCGCTGGCTGAACGCATTGTGTATTCACGACTGTGGTTACATGTGTTCCTTGTACCACAGCTGTGGGAAGAACAAGACCGAAATAAATATATAATTCGTAGCATTTTCTTACCCGCCTAAATAATGTACAATTGTAACGTTCGAATGACACTAAAACACTTACTTCTTGGTGTTCTGCACAGTTTATAGATACAGCAGCAGGGGCAGCAGCAGCAGACGATGAACACAACACACATGACCAAAACCGACATTATTCCTGAGACAATGCCGGCGGTACTATTGATGTGGCTGTTGAACTGACTATGACAAAATATGAAGCAACAAGCATTATAAATCAATAAAAATCATAGTTATATTTTAGAATTCTCTTTTTAATTACCATTTTGTTTATTTAAATATTATTTATTTTCAAATCAGTTAGTTTGGAGACTGGACACTAAAATTCACTTCACACAACATATATATATATACTAGGGCTGGGAAATGATTAATCGCAACCAAAATAAAAGTTTGTGTTTACATAATATATGTGTGTGTAGTGTGTATAATTATTTTGTATATATAAATACACACATGCATATATATATTTAAGAAAAAATGTGTTATTAATATATCAAATATTTATATTTATGTATAATATTACTTTTGTATAAATATATATATAAAGTACCTACAGTACATGCAAATATTTTTAAATGTTTACAAGCATGTGTGTGTGTTTATATATACAAACTAATTATACACACTACACATATATTATGTAAACACAAACTTTTATTTTGGATGCGATTAATCGCGATTAATCTTTTCCCAGCCCTAATATATATATATATATATATATATATATATATATATATATATATATATATATATATATATATATATATATATATATATATATATATATATATATATTTTTTTTTTTTTTTTTTTTACTACAACATCTGTTCACAAACAGTTTTTTTTCTTTGGCTCCGCCTTTTCTCGTATTCGACACCCTGTTAATCCCCTCAAAAAAAAAAAAGTTGCATCATGTTCCTTCTCTCTTGCCTCATTTGTCTTTAAATTGATTTTATAAATGTGAACGCAACAGCTTTCACAGCCAAAACCTTTTTATTCTTTGTTCTTTAAATATCAAGTACTAACGACTACACAGTGTCTGTTCAAATTGTATCCTGTCAATCTGAAGCAACTTGCAAACAGAAGTTAGGAATTAGGAAATGATGGGTGTGACACACGGTGAGACAACCGATCCAAAAAAAAACATTACAAAAAAAGAGGTTCGAGAATAACCTCATATATTACACAGAAAACATTTCAGAAGAAATCAATATGGACTTTACAGTTCACTGAGTTATCAGTTAACAGCTACAGATCATGAGGGAGAAATTAAAACAATAGATGACCCAAAAGAATTAGAAGAAAAGTCTCCTTTTGTGGAAAAGGACTGTTGGGACTATAAGACATTTGAATTAAGACAGAATAGAATGTCTTACGCTTTGCACGCGTATTGATCGGTTATCTTCATATAAGCAGAGGGGCAGCAGTATCTTTTATTGCAGTTCCCACAGCAGTACAACCCATGGCAACGTATAAAGGGCTCGTTACTGCCGGTGTAGCTTATACAGTCATCACCAAAACCTTAAAGAACGGGAAATGTGACACATTTTATTCAAAACAAACAACCGATAAAAGAATTGGTGTATTTATTGTCAGTAAACCGCCCAAAAAGACTTTTTTCTAATAGCCCGTCTAACTTACCGACTGAGAATAAACCCGCAGACAGGAGCAGAAGAACCGCGACGGTGGAGGCCATAGCTCTTCTTCTTCTGGTGAAGTTGCGGTATAACCAAATCTAACTGATCCTGGTGAATATTTAAGTAGGTGGGCGTATAAGGAACCGACAAAACTCCATCAAACGCAACGGTAAAACGAAAGCGAAAGAAGATGAAACTTGTGTAAATCTGAAAATCACAAATATTTTTTTTCTTCACATTTTATAACATAAATGTTAGCCTAAAAATTATTAGAATTAATACTTTGGAGCGTGTCGATCCAGTGTCTGATTTTATACAGAGTAGGCCTAGGCCTCAAAACGTAAGCTAAGATTATTTTTTTAAGAGGGTGCAAATATATTTTTCCCATACGTGGGGATGTTGTAATAACTTATTTAACACTATTTGACCATTAAACAGAAGGCCATGAAATATACGTGTGTCCATATGGGTCTCTTTCACGAATAATTGCGTGGTTTATTTCGTATCGAAACGACGACTTCACTGCAGTCGCATGTAACAACCACTCTTTGTCAGGGTGAGAAAAGAGGAGGAATCAGTTGCAGGAATAACTGATTTATTTAATATCAAAAGGCATTCAAAAACAGGAACACAGGGAGGAATAATATATTTAAAATATTTGAATATATTCAGTATTCAATCAAAACATTAAAAAATATTTTACATTAAACATTATAAAATATTAGACTCTACTAATCTAAACAGAATTTAAATACATGAAAAATACTCTATAACAATTATATGAATACAAGCACTACAGATTGTTTTTTTTTTCACCAGTAGGGGGTCCCATAACTGTTCAAGTGGTGAAACTTTTTTTTCGCCAGTAGGGGGTCCCATAACTGTTCAAGTGGTGAAACTTCACCAAACACTGCATAAAAAAACAGTCCAAAACCTTCTCCAGCAGGTTTGTTGTGCGTTTTTTGATGAGTTTAACAATGTTGATATTCTCCTGTACAACTTTATTTAAAATCCCTCTTTTTTAAAGAGACAGTAAGATATGTATTTTAACAATCAGGTTTTCTAAATTTCTCACACATACAGCAGTTTTACATTTACAAAATCTATAACAGTTAGAAAAATAGGCTCCATCTAAAAAAAACGATGCAACCCGAAACAATTAGCCTGACTACTTCCGCTAATTTCATTTCGCTCAACGTGAAGTAGCAGAGTCTGGTATTACCAGGCTACGAAACAATGTCATCTGAAAAAAGGAACAGCGAAAGTACAAAAAAAAACATGTGGTTTCCTAATGTTATAAAACAAGTCTCGTGACAAAATTATGGAAATTTAGCATCACTCAATGTTATTAAAATGTGTCTGCATTTTAGACCCTCATTGGAAAGAATTTAAAATGAAAAACATTGACACTTTATTAAAAAAACATAAAATCACAGATCCAGCTAAATGTAAAAATCGAGGACGTTTCTGTGTGCGTTGTGCTGTTAATAAAAACAAAAATGAAAAAGCAAAATTGCAAGAAAAAACTAAACTAAAACTTAAAAATGACCACATTTTATTTTAGATATTAGTTTTTTTGATATCAAATTGTATCAAAAGATAGGCCTATGCAACACATTATACAGTTCAATATAATCCAAGAATTAACACTGAAAGCTAAAACAAAATTGCATAGAAACATTTTTCACTCATAAATCGCTAGTAAAACTTTCAGAAATGTCATATTGAGAAATTTCGAAGTTTCTTTTAAAAGTTTCATTTTTTGAAAAATTTTCTTTTAAAACTTAC
The DNA here is from genome assembly GCA_038021265.1 of Cyprinella venusta. Lineage (NCBI taxonomy): Eukaryota > Metazoa > Chordata > Actinopteri > Cypriniformes > Leuciscidae > Cyprinella > Cyprinella venusta. Next base: position 4,079,025 of record CM075887.1, read on the forward strand.
TTCAATAATCTTTGTTTTATTAAAAACTTTACTTTAACAGTGTGTCACAGAGCGAAACCTATAATGAAAGGACTGATTGAAAATAAAACAGAAATAACTCTAACTATAACACATCCACTGTGCGTAAAAAGTGCGTCAAACCTCCACAATCCTACAGTGAGTGATGTGACAGACGCTTGTGGTTTAGTATCCAGTCTTCGGTGGCTGCATGTAGGCGGGGTTATAGGCCGGCTGTTCGAATGACACTGGGGGCGGATAAGCACTACCGGGCTGGGCAGGGGGCATCATGGGATACATGGCCTGACTTCCGTCATATGGAGCCTGAACACTGGGATATCCAGGGTTTGCTGGAAATGCAAAAAGACACTAATTATTTTCAAGGAAAATATCAGTACATGGTATCAATCTGTCTAGTACTAGGTAGGGGTTGCACAACCACTGATTTCTCACAGTCAAAACAATAGATACTCGAGTACCTGTGGTTCATGTTACAGTTAAAAAAAATGCAAAAAAAATAACAGTATGTACCAACAAGCGTCTATTAATTGACAGCCCAACAATTATGTCCCACTTTTATTGTAAAAAGATTGCACACCTCATTTGCACTGACGGCCTTGTGGACTTCACAAGTGTTCAACACTAGACCGCCACAAGTGTTTGTTTTTACAGTTAGCCTAGTGGTATTTTTCGACCACCAAAGCACCAGCTCTGAACATAGACAGTAAAAGAAATGGACAGAGCGATCTCATTGGAACTCCACTGAGACGATTGAAGCCTGTTTTTTGGTGAATTTTTAGCTCTTCCGTTCCTGACGCGCAGACTCAAACAGAGCTTGACGACGTAGATGTGACGAGAGCACCCTGTCTGTCTTCTAGCGGCTGTGACAAACTCTTTTGGCAAACTCTTGGCGGGCAAACGCCTTTTGGCAAACTCTTGGCGGGCTGACGTGTGCCTTTTCCCTGAGGAATGGCTTCCGTCTGGCCACTTGATCATACAGGCCTGATTGCTGGAGTGCTGTAGAGATGGTTCTCAGATGGAGCTGACCATCATGTTCTTGGTCACCTCTCTGAGAAAGGCCCTTCTCCCCTGATCGCTCAGTTGGGCCGGAGGGCCAGCTCTAGGAAGAGTCCCGGTGGTTCCGAACTTCTTCCATGTACGGATGATGGAGGCCACTGTGCTCATTGGGACCTTCAATGCTTCAGAAATGTTTCTGTACCCTTCCCCAGATCTGTGCCTTGATACAATCCTATTTCGTGAGTCTACAGACAATTCCTTGGACTTTGTGGCTTGGTTTGTGCTCTGACGCTGCCTTCACACTGGCAGTTGAAATCAGCTCGGATGCGGCTGCGAAACGACCGGAAGTCATTCATTTCCTATGGAGAATCGCAGACCGCATGCGAAAGGGTCCGAAACGGGTCCGACCGAGTGCGGTGCGAAGAAAATCGTGTCCGTTGGTCATCCGCATGCGTTCAAAAATTTGAACTCTTGCGAAAAGCTACGGACGGTTCCTATCCGACAATTCCAGCGGAAGTTGAGCGTTGCTATGGTACTGATAAACAAACCCGAATTATTAACTTTTAATAAAATAAATAATGATTTTATAACGATAAATTGTCATGTCATTTTTTATTTTCATGACTTTCTAACGTTTATAAGGGCAGTTAATACAATTAAATTGAAGGTAGATATTAAACTATTGACCACTACATCACATTTTTAGCCGACCTGACATGTTAACGTCCTCAGCAACTTTCCTTACGCAGAATAACCCTCTCATCAGAGAGATCATACAAAACTGTCAGAATAAAACTTTAATCTCTCGGCCATTTTTGTTCTACTCGCGTCCGACGCTTTTCACTGTGTAGTACGACGTCCGTTGGGAACGTATTGCGTATTACGGAGCTGATTTCATCTGCCAGTGTGAAGGCAGCGTGACATGCACTGTTAACTAGGGTTGTGTATCGTTTGAATTTGAACGATTCTGATTCCGATTCCTTGTTTCGATTCCAGTTCCCAACGATTCTCAATAGGCTTTATGCACAACTTACTTCCGCATTCTCTGTAAAACGGGTCTCATCGCTTCCGGTCCAGATCTTTTGTATGTGCTTCATGAAATTTTTTGCGGTTTTAATCAAGATAACTTAAAGGAGCGATCAAAGATTAGCATAACCAATATCCCTCACATGTGCAGATTGATATTTAAACGTTTTATATTTTTTATTCTTCACAGTAACGTTTAGATATTTAAATGGAATAAAACGCCAATAACAAAGTGGAATATGTAGGTTAGCTGATTACCTTACAAATCCATAGATATCGTAGTCAGTTCTTACGGCCGTAAACACTTTCTCTGACAAGCGGATGCGATGAGACCCGTTTTCCGGTTTGGTCACGTGACGCGCGGCATAAAGCCTATTCCGATTCTTTTAAGAGGCAGGGTCAAAAAAGTTTAGCTAACCTTGCTAACCAACGGTCTTTCTGAAGGGAAATACTCCTTTTTTGTCACAAATTTTGCATTTTGTCGAGATTTCGTTATTTTTAGCAAAAGTGAAGCCACACTTTGGACCGCCGACGTACTCATGTTCGACTGGCGCGGTTATGCCAACACTTCCTGTAGACGCTTCTTCGTTGGTGTTGTTCGGCGGTTTCTTCTTCCGGTCGGCGGACTGTTAATATCGAAACTAGGAATCGAAATTTTAACTTTTGAACGATTCCGGGAAAAACGCAAAGTTAGTCCCGGTTCCAATCGATACTCGATTCTCGATACCCACCCTACTGTTAACTGCGGGACCTTAAATAGACACGTGTGCATTTCCTAATCATGTCCAGTCAACTGAATTTACCACCGATGGACTCCAATTAAGTTAGTAGAAACATCTCAAGGATGCACTTGAGCTCAATTTTGAGTGTCATGAATCATGATAGAGGCTGGGAATACTTATGTACATCTCGTTTTTTTATTTTTAACTCATTTTCAAAGATTTCAAACACACTTCTTTCATGTTGTCATTATTTGTATTCGCCATGTTATCATTATGCAGTCGTGACTTAATCAGACATCTAACCTGAAGTTGCGGGTTTGAGTCTCAATGCCAACAGGAAATGACTGAGGTGCACTTGCAAGCAGGCTTACAGTATTTGAAAACTACAGGTGTGTGTGTGTTGGAGCCGGATTGGTTTTTCTCTCCTGCTCTAGTGCTAGGTGTTCTCACCTGTCATATTATATGAGGATGGGGGTCCCTGATGTGGTCCGGTCTGCATAGGCTGAGCGCCGTAGCCCGGTTGAGTCGGCTCAGGCTTGTATGCTGGATACTGAGCCGGCTGCATGACAAGCGGCTGCTGTACGCTTTGTGTAGCCATGACTGTGGTTACATGTACTCCTGCCACAGCTGTGGGAAAAACAAGACTGAAATAAATATATCATTCTTAGCATTTTAGTACCCGCCTAAACTTTCTCATTGACACTAAAACACTTACGTCTGGGTTCTCTGCACATTTTATAGATACAGCAGCAGGGACAGCAGCAGCAGACGATGAACACAACACATGTGACCACAATCCCCGAAACTCCTAAAACAATGATGAGGACATCATCGTGTCGGCTGTTGGACAGATTATGAAAAAAAAATTAAGCAACAAGCATTATATACACTCCTATCATGTTCTAGAATATAATCATGCATAATTGTATTTCTTGATCATCATTTAGTTTTATTTATTTAAATGTTATTTATTTATTTTCCTATAAACTGGACATTTGAATTCACTTCGACACTCTTGAAAATATAGATTCTTTATTGGTATCTCTTGTTTCATGAAGAACCTTTACATTCATGGAAACTTTTCTTTAGACGATTGGTTCTTTAGATTCTAAAGATTTTTGAATCTGTTCACTGAAAGATTCTTTGGGGAAGCAAACAAGTTCCTCTTTTTGAATTGCTTGTAGGGCAAGATTTTGATTGCAACTTCTGAAATAAAAAAATCGTAGCTCCATTACTGTGGTAAAAACTCGAAAAAAAAAGTGGATCTAGCCTTATTTTTCATTAATTTGACTTAATAAATGTGGATGCTACAGCTTTCACAGCCAAAAACGTCAAATTTATTTTTTGTTCTTTAATTATCAAGCAAAGCATTTCCCACCTTGCAGGCTACGCAGAGTGTCTGTTGTTAATGTATAATGTCAATCTGGGGGATGCATCTTGCAAACTGCGGTTCAGTAAAACAACCACAACCTCTGTAGGAAATGACGAGTGGAGAGACAAAAATCGCGAAAACAATACAAAAGTAAATTTAATGAGACGGTTTCAGGTTTGACATTAGATAACCTAAATACTAACATTTCAGTAGAAATCTCCATGACTTCAACCGATTTATCAGTTAACCGTTACAGATTATGAGGAAGAAATGAAAGCAATAACTGACCCCAAAATGAAAATGATGTTCTTTTGTGTAGGGGTGAGTGTGGCACAACCTAATGTGGGGCTAGTTGTAACTTAAATACCTCCACACATGCCAGAATGACGAAAATTATTTACAAGTTGCAATTTCAGCATTATTTATAGAGAAAATTTTGTACCAAAATTTTGCAATCTTTGAAAGATTTTACTGAACATTTATTTAATCTTCGTTGACCTTCGTTTAAACCGATATGCAGGTAATGCTCCAGCTCTCCTGTTCGAACTCGTTTATCAAACTGAACGAATCTTTTTCCGAGTCATTCGGTTCATCCAACGAACGAAATGAACGAATTGACTTGGGAAAAGATGATGAAAGAAAGACATGGAGGTGAGTAAATTATCAGCAAAAGTTTTTTTTTTTTTTTTTAAAGTGAACTACTTATCTCACTGAGCATTCTAGTCTTATCTCACATACCAAATGTCTAGTACAATTTTGTAGTTTTTTTATTAATACAGTGTATACTTTTGTCGTGATTTACCCCTTTTTTTCGTGATTTACAAAGAATGGAAGTGAAATGTGACAACATGCCCCATTGGTGGGGTATATTGTTACATGTGAAGGGCAAATTGTAACATCACCATATAAAATGCCAAATCAAACCAAACTATTCTCTTAATAAAATACAATTATTAACTTTTTCATATAAAATAACGTTATTTTTTAAAAATTAAAAATAAACGAAATGTTGAGTTTGACAACAAACACACCGGAAACATAATAGAGCAGAAAAAGCAAGGATTCCGTTGGTTTGCATCAATGGTAGCCTATTTTATTACGTGCACTTTCAGCTTTATCTCAAGATATATAATCCAACCTTATTTGATTAGCGTATTAAGCAGGAATAAGCCTCGCCCTTTCACGCAGGGTGACTCACTTTCTGTAGATTGACTGAATAAAGCTTTTCTTTTGTTGTCCGATATCTTTCGTTTCACCCATTACAGTTGAAACGGGGTGCGCCCAACAGACCAGCAAATTCCATTCATTTTCCTCGGATATTAATTTTCAGCCATAATGTCTAAACCATTCAAGATTGACTACGAGGTTGTGAAATGAAAGTTTCTGCTTCAATAAAAGCCATGCTACGAAATCAACCTTGTTATTTGCAAAAACAAAAAAATGTACGTCTCTGATTGGTAGCTAGAACTCGCGGTTTTACCGCTTCTGAAATATATAATATCGGTAGTTAATCCTTTACCATTTTCCCGTTAGGTTAAATGGTTAAAATGTTATTTTGAGCAGAAAATATTTTTAAGAGGAAAGGAAACGTACGCCAGTGGTGCTGAAAAACATAAGTTTGGTAGGCCGATGTGTAAAAAGGACTTCTGGGTCTAAAAGACTTTTGTATTATTAATACTGAACTTACAGAGCGCACGCCCATTGTTCAGCCGTGGATATCTTCATTTCATCAAACATGCAGCAGTATCTGAGATCGCAGTCCCCACAACAATGCCTCGACAAGAATTTCCCACTGCAGCTTATCGATGGCATGTTCACCTTATACTTGTTGGTGTAGGAGATACAGTCATCACCAAAACCTTAAAGAACAGGGAAAATATGGCACATTTAATAGTACAAAACAAACAACTGATTAAGTAGCCAAACAAACAACTGCTGAGTAAATGCTGAGTAAATTATTTATTTAGTACTTGACAGCCATCAGTGAACCGCCGAAAAAAACAATTTTAAAGTTTCTTTAGTTCTTTAGATTTTTCTAACAGCCCGTCAAACTTACCGGCTGTGACTGTAAATAAACCCGCAGACAGGAGCAGAAGAACCGCGACGGTGCCGGTGGAGGCCATAGTTGTTCTTCTGGTGAAGCTGCAGTATTACCACTGAACTGAGCCTCGTGCACTATATAGACTTTCTTTTGCCCTGCTCCTGCAATGTGATGAAACGAAAGCGAAAGGAAAAAAAAAAAAAAAAACAGGTGAAACTTATAGATGGTCCTCACTTCAGAACACGAAATCCAGGGGAAGGAAACGTGCACAGCTTCCTATATACTTCAAAACATTTTTACTAAAACTGGTTAAAACGTTTAGACACTTCCTGACTATACACTGTAAATATATTTTTGGTTTAACTTAAAAAATTAAGTTACCTGGCTGCCTTAAAAATGCAAGTTCATTGAAATGTAAAAATTGAGTTAATACCATGAAGGCGATTGATTTCATTATCAGAAACTTAAAATATTATGTTATCTGAACTACATAAATAATTTAAGTTGATTTGACAAAAGAAATAATGTGATTACAAATCAAGAAAATATTTTTTTAAAGTGCTCTGTAAAAAAATAATTTCAAGATTTGTTGTCGAAACATATTTTGTTTTGTCAAATGAACTTTATAATAATTTATTTAGTTGAGATAATTTATTATTTTGAGTTTCTGATGATTAAATCATTCTCTTTCATTGTATTAACTCACTTTTTCCAGTTCAATGAACTTAAAATTTTAAGGCAACCAGGTTACTTCCTTTTTAAGTTAAACCAACAATATTTTTTTACAGTGTGCAAGAGCCTTCTCAAACTAAAACCAAGACCACCAGTGTAATTCAAAACATTTATTTTAATATCTAGATCTGACAGTCTTGATAGATAACACAAATACATATGTACAAACAAACAAATGAGACAAAACCCACTGGTCTATTGCCAACAAAAACAATCTTCAAGAAAATTTTGAAGAACAATTATATATAACCAAAACCACATCTTCTTCGACTCTTACAGTGATGATTTCTATTAAATGAAATAAAATACAATTCACAATATCCCAAATAACAAATATCCCAAAGTGACAGTGCCAATCTTGGATCCTTTGAAGTCTAGTATTCTTATAAACAAAATGACTGAACACTGAATATTTGATCCCAGAACGGCTGTGAACGTATCTCAGATTGACGATTGGTCCATTTGGTAGCAATAGACATTCTCTGGGCAAGCACTGTTTGAGTGAATCTGGTGCGTTGTTATCTTTGGTAGCACTTTAATTGGATATTTGGGATGTCTGGAGATTAAGATTCCTTGAAATCTTTGGATTTTAAAGCCTGAATTCCTCCAGCCCTCATCCTCAATCTCAAAACATTACCCTAATAATGGCACTAACAGTTGTTTTCTCAATATGGTGCTACAATGATTGTTGATTTTATGATAAGCTTGATACAGTACAAAGTAAGAATTTCATATGGCTCTAAACATCACCAATTTGCGTTGGAAGTGGTGTACTATGAATGTGGGCAGTTTACAATGTGAAGGTTAAAAAACAATATTTGAATCAACATCATCACCAACACTGTCAATGAGGTGTTTGTTTTTGTTGCTTGTCTTCAGAAATGTGTCAGGACAATATCTCAGAAAGATTGAGTCACGAAGTTGCCGCCACTCGGTTCTTTTTAGCGTTTATTGGCGCTTTGCTTTGTACGGCCGTGAGCGTTTCCGCCGGTCGGGTTTGCGTTGTTTGTGTAGCCGGCCGATGCTTACGCCCTGTCGGCGACGCACTGAGATGTTTTGCTCCACCAGACTCGCCAACATACCTACAAACCACCAAAGGGACATTTGATTAAAATAATAATTTCCAAGCAAAACAGTTGTTAAACCCATATGACTATATAACATATGAAGATTAGAAACAAAAAAAAATTTTACCTTCTTGTGCCAACATTGATATGAAGGTGCAGATGAACTCGTCGTAGTTGTGAGTCCTCCTCTGGTCATCGATCTGAGAAAGGACAAAAGGCTTACGGTTTTTATAATGTTGCAGCAATGCATTTGTTAAGTATAGCATTTTACGTCACAAAACTGTATTGAAGTCAATGGGAATTTCACGTTTTTTTTCTATTATAGCGCCATCAAGAGGCTCAGTCCCACCATTTTTTCCATGTGGCCTCGGAGTGAGCTCATACATGTGTGTGCCAAATTTGGTGAAAATATCTCAATTTGCTTCGGAGTTATAGACATTTGTATGAAAAAACACGTAAAAAATGACTTATACGTGACTTTGATTGAGTTTTACTACCCCTTACTATCAATATTTTTGCATTTGGGCATTAGGGCGTAGCCAGCGACCTATGTTTCCAAACTTCTGACGGCGGTTTCGTCTTGATCGGACTAGCGGTTTCGAAGATATCGGCGAATGTTTTTTAAGCGCTAAATTGCGCTACACAAACCGTAAGTTCACTGTTCACGCTGATCACCGAAACGTCGAAGATGAAGTCAAACACTTGCCTTATACTTTTTCCTTTTCTCCACTTCTTCTTTCAGACACACTTCGTAGTTTGTGATGTCCGCTTCCACGTACTTCAACAAGGCTAGCAACTCCTGTTAGACAGAAACCCTCAAGTTCACGTAACTTAGCATAACAAACCTGTACCAAACATGACTAATGAGAAACAAAATGATTGCCGAAACGAAATGGTTGCCGTCTCACTTTAGGAGTGTATTTTTCTCCAGAAGGTTTGCTGCTGGTCTCAGCGGTGGCGTCGGTGGACGGCAGGTTCTCCTGGTCTGATTTGACGTCCACTGACTCTTTGACGTCCTCCTGTTTCATCTCCACCGAAGATCCCTCCTTAGCTTCCTCCTCTCCTCCTGGACAGGTCGTCTCCTCTTTCTCTTTCTTCTCCACACTACCTGATTTCTTCAACCCCTCCAACGTTTCTGTCACATGAGATCAAAGTTATCCAAACCAATACGAGAACAATTGATGAATCCTTCGCAATAGGATCGAGAACATCTATTACGAATAAAAATAGAATCCGATAAGATTTCAAAATCTCATTGTTACCTGTAGGTGGCAGGGCAAACATGACGCCATCCTCTTGCAGTCGCAGCAGCGTGGAGCTCACTAGCGCCCCCAAGTCTCGGACGGCTCGATTGTGTCGGGCATCTAACCGGAGCAGCCCCTCCTCTTCTCCGAACAGCACGCGACTCAAGTGGGCCGCCACGGGGCTTGAGGGACGGGTTGCCGCTTGTGATCGCGCGGGTGAGCGCAGCGGTGAGTTGAACGCACTGCCGATCTCAGAGGCCGTGTCTGTGCTTTCGTTACTGGGTGTGGGTGAAGGTTGGCAGGCCGACGTGATGCTGATCCCACCCGTGCGACCCTCGGTACGAACGTTCAGAGGTGTGGATCCGGTTGCGTCCTTCCTCTGGACCTCCTTCTTGAGTTTCTCAGCTAAAACGCTGAGTGCTATCTGACCCTCCACTGCCGCAACCCCGCTCACTCCAGTGCGGCTCATTGTACGTGTGCGTAGACCCACCTTTCTTCGGACCCTGCCAATCAAACACACAAACAATAGAGGTCATAGTGGTGTAACTACACAAAAATGGTGGTTTGGTATGTACTTTTGATTTTGAAGTAAGGGTTCGGTATGTTTTTGGTACAGCAGGTGGAGAAACGAAACATAAAATTGCTTTTTTTTTCTTTTTTAAATGGTTCGTTCGCCCAAAAATTGAAATTCTGTCATTAACTCCTCACCCTCATGTCGTTCCAAACCCGTTCCAAGACATTCGTTCATCTTCCGAACACAAATTAAGATATTTTTGGTTAAATCTAAAGGCCTGTTCCCACCGGGACAGATTCCGCTCACGATATTCGCAAACGTTTAACGCCTCGAGACTAAACAACCGACGAGTAAAAACGTCATGCGTAAAACTGTTTTCATGAGAAGAGATTGCTAAATAAAGTCGTTATTTAGGGGGTGTTTGCGCACAAAAAGTATTCTCGTCTTCAAAAGTATTCAAATACACCACAGCGTTGCCGGAAAGTGTTTGCATAATTGTTCTTCTTTGGTAAGTTTTCAACAACTAACTAATATCAATGTTGCTAAGCATGTTAGCTAGCGATTTTTAAGCATGTCGCCATGTTTATAGTTAGCTAAATAATAACACCTGCCGTTTAATGGTACAGACATTTGAAGGGACTATCGCCCTCTTGAGTTCTGGAGGTTTGTTACCGCTACAAGAACATATTTTAAATTGAGATAGGAAATGTAACACTTTCTCAAACATCTTATACCTGCTTGTGGCACCTGTAGTGCTACACTCCTCTTCTTCATCATCATAGTCTTCCTCGTCGTCAGAATAAGGGGGTTGAGGGGGGCCAGGTAATTGTGAGCGTCCCACACCCGCAGCGAGATCCTCCTCTTCCTGTCAATCAATCAAAATACCGTGTGAAAACACATGTTAACGAGTCCAGACATCCTGAAACTTAGCTTGATCTTACCTGCATGGGGGACTTGGCATAGTTGTGGTTGTCCAGGAAGGCCGGCAGACGCTGGACGATGGGGTTGGGACTGGGAACAGGTAGAGGGCCTGGTGGCGGAGCGCCCACTGTTGGCAAGGCGGCGGGTTTAGCCATGGGTTTGACTTTTCCAGTGGGACTTGGTATAGCCGCAGCACCTTCTTGAGTTTCTGAAATGTCATGGGACATGTTTTAGGTTCTTATTCACATAGATTTGAGGAAATTGTGTGAGGTACCTGTGGGTGTGGTCTTCTCTGTACCCATGGTTATTGGTGTGTCTTGCCCTTCCTCCTTTTTAACAGCTGGATTGTCTTCTGAAGAGGAGGAGTCTTGTTGCTTACGATCTTGGCCTGAATCTTGTTGGGCCACCCGAATGACCTGTAGCATGCACATAGGCATTTACAAATGAGCCCGACTGTACCGTACACAGAGAAATCATTCACAGAAAGCTTGATTATCAGGATTTTATTCAAACAAAGAACTTATGCTCACTTTTTTCTCCCTAACCTGCTGGAGCCCTTCTAGAATAATCTGCCTGTTCCGTTTCAGGATGTCCAGCCTGGACTCGTATTTTATTCTGCGATCTGTAACCACCGCCATGAGATTGAAGCGGATGTCATGGTAGGGCTCTCTGAGGGGAGAGAAGACAAATCAGATGCTAGAAAGAAAATAATAAATTAAATAATAATAATAAAGCTTACATAAGCTAAGTTTAAATAATAATAATAATAATAATGATACATTTTTATATATATTTTAATATAATGAATATGTGAATTTATTAAAAAAATTTATTTATTTATTTATTTATATATTCATTTATTAATTAATATAAGTTATATAATTTAATTAATATAATTAATATTTATTTATTAATAAATATTAAATATTTATTAATATTTAGTATATTAATATTTTTTCCACTTTTAAAAAATTATATATATATATATATATATATATATATATATATATATAGTGATTTAATTTTATCAGAGAAACCAATTGTTGTAATGTATATTCAAAATGTTGAATTCAACTACTCCTAATAATTAAGGCTCATTAATAGTTAGTAAGGTAGTTGTTAAATTTAGGTATTGGGTAGAATCAAGGGATTTAGAATACGATTATGCAGAATAAGACATTAATATGTTATTCATAAGTACTAATAATCGGCCAATGCTGATAAGCAACTAGTTAATATTGAGAATTGGACCCTAAACTAAAGCGTAAAAATAACATGCTTAAAAAAAAAAGAAAACCTGTACAGAAGATCTGAATAAAAAGTGCATTGAATTATTGCAATATTCTTGATGTTCTATATAAAATTTCCTCATCCCATTGGCAAGAGATTTTTACCCAGCAGTGGCCAGTCCTATTCGCTCCATTATGACCCGTCTGGCTTTATCAGTCCACTCTTCCTCTTCACCCCATGGCCCTGAGAGAGACAGATTATTATAACCTTGTCCTTCGTCGGACTGTCAGTATTGTGAGTTAAGTTCTCACCGTGGTCGATGGGATACGCCTTCAGCCCGTCCAGTTCAAACAGCCGGTCTTTGATAGGGACGTAACTGACGAAGTGAAACGCCTCCATCGTCCGCACCGCGCTGATGCCGTTCTGTTTCTCCGGCAGGTGCCGCGGCTCCGGTCTCCATGGAAACAAGACAAAAACAATAACTAGATCGAAACAACAACTAGGATTGATTGAGTAAAATCTACTTATTCTATGTTAGCGAGAAAGAGTTTGCAGCGTAATATTAAAGCTAACCCTACCTGGCATGGCTGTTGTGGGCTTTGGCCAGCTCAGGGGCGTTTCCAATGGCGTAACCTTTACTCTAAGAAGTCAAAAAATGCAGATGTGCTTTAAAACACAGGCATTGAGAAGATGCAAAAGTGTGCTTATTCTGTTTTCTTATAGTGCAATGACTTGAAGGGATTGTTCACCCAAAAATGAAAATTGTGTCAATCGTTCCAAACCCCAAAGACTTTTGTTAATCTTCGGGAAAAAAGAAATCTAAGATCTTTTTTGATGAAATCTGAGCGCTTTCTGAACTCTCTATTGACAGTTACACAACTGACACTTTGATGCTACAAAAAGTTCATAGTTTTAGTCAAAGTTTTCTGAGAGACTCAATCGGTTTACATGATGAAAATTGAATTTTGGCTTTTATTCACATTTCAACATTGATCAGCGAACATAAACAGAAGATCAACCGAACCTGTTTGACACGCGAGAACAAACCTCATTGGTTCTTGCAAAAAGCTCAAACATGAGAATGAACCTCATTGGAAGCTCATGCTTGATGTGTTGATGGATGTTTATTTGTGAATAAAAGCCTAAGTTCAATCTGTTCATAATATAAAGTGAACGAGTCTAATCAGAAAATTTGGTCTAAACCGAATTGGCTCGATTCATATGGATATGTTTATGAACGTTTTGAACCAAAGTGGTAGTTGTGTAGCTGTCAATGGAGGGACAAAAAGCTCGAAAAGATCTTTATTTGTATCCTGAAGATGAACAAAGGTCTTAAGGGTTTGGAACGACATGAGGGTGAGGAATTTTGGGTGAACTATCCCTTTAAGTCCTGCTTAAAAATTGTGTTCATGTATGTAACTGACTTCAGGACTGAAGCCCTTGGTGAAAGCTTTCATGCGGCTCAGAGTGTTTCCCAGCTCCACACCGCTGCAGTTCAGGAGCACACTCAGAAGAGCGTGAGTAGCACAGGAGTTCGGTATCAACTGCACACAAAAATCCACAAACAGACGATTGAAAACGGGCATAATGGCGGCAGATTTATGTTGCAAGGCCACCATTATCAGTTTATAAGCAAAGAAATAAACTAAATCAATACGGACTCACTTGGTGAGCAAAAAACATGTCGTTTACAATATCGTCATCGATAACGGAGGTCTCGTCCACCAGCGTGGAGACTTTACGGCGAGATCTTCGCTCTTCAATCCACTTAAAGAGGAAGATGAAGCCATACACTGGACTGAGGAGGAGAAAAAAGACAGAGGAGATAGAAACGTATTATGACCACAGTGAATACTTCCAGCAGGATAACACACCATGTCACGAAACTCAAATCATGTCAACTGGTTTCTTGAACATGAGTTGACTAAACTCAAATGGCCTCACAGTCACCAGATCTCAATCCGATGCTGGAAACTGCATGATGCTCTTATGTATATATGGACCAAAATCTCTGAGGAATGTTTCCAGCGCCTTGTTGAATTTATGCCACAAAGAATTGAGGCCGTTCTGAAGGAAAACGTGGGTCAAACCCGGCTGTAGCAAGGTGTAACCAGGTGAGTGTATTATTATGATCATAAATATACAGGCTTAAAAAGTAAAAATGTTTGATAAAAGCACCTTTGACATTTGCTCTGAAGATCATAGATCTCCTCCACCTGAACGCCCTTCACACCTGTGTCCAAACACAAGCCATTTACATGAATCTTCACATATTAATTCATTTACACAAAGTGTCTAATCTTACTTAATATTCAAAACACTCAATGTTTATCAATATTGTTTATCATATTCAAACACCATCACTCATATGTATTGACCCCATAAAAGCAATACATCGTTTTTGCATGTGTGTGTCATACAGATCAACTCACCAAAGTCCTCCACCAAGAGTGTGAACAACCCTGAAAGTCGAAACAGCAAATATAAGGACGTAAATATGAGATCATGTGAGTGTGTTGAATTTCATATTGAATTCACGTCGGTTCTACTGTATAGCGAGATGACATGTTAACTTACTGCATATTTGATAAATACAAAAATAATGATTGATAAATAACGAATAACCAAACTCCAATATAAGATACATAAATGTTGATTTAGAGACTCACCCGGGTCACTTTCCAACTCCAGCCAACCTTTGTTCATTTTTGCAGAAATCAGAGTCAACAAAACTCCGCTAAATCATCGACCAGTCCATAATATTAGAAAGAACCACATCAATAATTTTCTAGTACATATTTAATCCATCTTTAGTCGATCTGGACGGCTAGTAAACACAATGAAGAGTAGCGCCGTCGATTGTAGTTGACGTCATCCCGCTGCGCCGTGAGTCGGTAGTGTAATGCAGTGAAGAAGCGCTGGGTGGCGCTGCGCTGTGAAGCACAATTACATCAATTACATAAAAATGGTTCTAGTTTCGTAACAGTTTATTTGTTCGTTTTTTACTGTGAACTAGAATGTGATTTTGCTATATTTCAATCTAAACAATCAATACGTGACATATTACTTAAGCATTACATATGTTTTGTTTACATTTCAGCAAAGCTATTTCAACAAGCGATTTGTAGTAGGCTATTGTTTACTTTCTTTTTTTATTTTCTATGATAGTTTATCATCATGGCTAAGGAAAAAACTATTTGGGGCATTTAGAATCAGTAGTAATAATATGGAACAAATGTATTGTAATATTTACAAACAATGTTTAATTTTAAGGGTTTGAAACTGTACCGTCCTTTTGTCTTAAACTACATTATAAAAGTCATCTTGTTCGATTATTTTTGAGATTTACACAATAAGAAACCTTTCTGAGAGCATTGCTGTTTCATAACATGCCATAAATGCTTCCTAATTACATAATAAGTTACACAACATGAATAGCATGCACTTTAAACTTATTTTTATACACAACAAAATATTGTAGATTTATTAAACAATACTATTTTAGATGATATAAGAATATTTTAGGATAATATTTAAAATATAAAAATATTATAAATATATGCGCTAAAATGCAAAAAATACAACAAGTAAAAAGTATTACATTGTAATATGACTCATTATAAATTACATTATAAAGTACAAAATAATATAGTATTTATATTGATGCCGGATAAAATGCAGAAAGAAAAACAACAACCAGTAAAAAAAAAGAGTGCAGGTTTTGTATACAAAAATATTAATTAATGTATTTTGTTACATTATAAATTACAAAATAATATGATTTATAATAATAATTTATAATAATTATATATATATATATATATATTAACCACATTTATATTATATATATATATATATATATATATATATATATATATATATATATATATATATTATATTTTAACAACATTTTGCTGTTTTATATAATATAATTGATATTTAATAAATTATATAACATGCAAAAAACTTATTTTGGTTATATATAAGTGCAATAAAGTATAGTATTTTAAAGTAAAGTATTTTACTTGTATTCTGTAACAATGTTTTAAATTATATAAGAAAATTTGAACACAATATAACAAATTTAATACAAAAATATGTTGCTTTACAAATACAATCATTATCAGTTACAAAATAATATCATATTATTTGTAATGATACAGGTGTCATCATTAAAACTCATCTAGCTTGGATATGTTCGGGATCTACACAGCCTATCCACGAACATTGCTGTTTTATAACATATTTGCATTATATAATAAGTTATATAAAATATCACCTATTAGCTATATAGCCTACAATATGTTAGGATGTATACTGTTTTATATGAATGCAATCATTTCATATAATATTCAAAACGTTCTGTATGTATACTATATATTACAAAGATATGCCAAAATGACAAATAAATGAGAGTAAAAGAATGTAAACTGTGACTGACAGTCTTGTCTTAAACTTCCTTTTGTAAGTCATCCAGCTGGATTATTCTAGGCATTTACACAACACCCCACCTTGTTGTATTTACTTTTATGCAACCCTGGCTTTAAGTGATTATGAAACACTCAATGACATTCAGCCCCCCGGACCGTATGAGGAGCGGAACCATTAGACTCCGTCTGTGCGCCTCGACGGGCGTTTGAGGTCGGTGCTCGTGCACAATTGGTAGTTAAAATTAAAGAATCAGTGAGTATTACTAAAAATAATATTAATTCTTCAATGAACCACAGCACAGCCGCGGGTTCCTAAAAAGGGTGTAAAAAGGTAAGACATTGATTTAACACCGCACGCGCGTGTGTAAGTGGCGATAATGTGTTTTATCAGTTATATTTGAGCACAGTTAGCGCGGAAGCTAACGTCAACAAAAGAGAGCATCGCGCTTCGTGCTAACGCGCTAACAGCTAGCGCGCTCGTCAGACTTGAAATAATGTCGCGTTCTACACATAACGCATATAATGCGATACTAAACATCCAGATGTGTGAGTCTAACGTGGTTTTGTGCTCCTATTGTGGATGTTGGGTGAGTTTCAGGGTGGTTGTTCATCTCTCAGCGGCGCTGCTGGTCAAGTACAGTTATGTAAATGTGCCTCATTCACTCCAGTCCACGAATACGCTTTTGTGCGATATATGATATCAAAATAAGTTGATATACACCTAGTGTAATGAAATGTGATGTGGTTTCGTGGTTTTATATGATGACAGCGGTTTGTGTCAAGCTCAGGTGCAGAATAATCTTCACGAGCTTCAGTTTCATTTTACACACAGTCACTTACTCCCATAACGGAATAGATGATGGATTTAAAGGGCCATTTAATCAAACATAGCTGGGTTGGTTTGTCTGCTCGATTTCAATGTAAATTAGAGATTAGAGATAGTCGAGATCACTGGGTCTGCTGTGGTGGGATGTATGTTTGATAGATAGATAGATAGATAGATAGATAGATAGATAGATAGATAGATAGATAGATAGAAATACAAATATCTAAAGCCTGTAAAACGATGCAGAGATTGACCTTAAAGGAATAGTTTAGTTCATCTTTACATCTTTTCATCTTGTTTCCTACAATGTATGATTGTATACCTTCTGTGAAGCACAAATGAAGATTTTTTGCATAAAAAAATCTATAATGTAGCTTATGTTTTTGCTATTTATATTAAGATAAAATATGTTTTTATAATATAATTTTGTTGTATGACTTGAAGCATACATATTTAAAATGTATAAATGCATATAAAACTATTAAACAATGATTCAATAAAACACAATGTTTTATCGTGAGATTTATAATAAAGTGTTATAAATCATGCATACACAAAAAAACAGTCTGAGGACTCGAGTCCTATAGGCAAATTTATTTATAATGCTTTCATTGTCAGTTTTGATGCTTGACGGAGTTCAACTTCTTTCACTTTCAGTGTACAGACAAAAACACTTGTGATAATATTAATTTTTGTCTTTCATTATATGAAAACAGAAAGTTCTACGGTTTATAATGACAGCTTTATTGACGTTATTGCTTGATTGAACTGGAGTGAGTCAGTGTGTGTGTTTGTGTGTCTGAAGGTGCAGGGTGTTGTGGAACAGGCTGTGCTTGAGCGGTACGGTGTGTGTGTGTGAATGTGTCAGTGTGTCACGGCCAGCGTGGCCTACATTCTCACACCGCTCGCTGCCTTCTCTTATATAACCCTGCTTATGTAAGCAGGCCTGAATCTCTTGCTCCCTTCTGTTTTTTCTTCTCCTTCTAGTTCTTTCTGTTTCTTCTCTCAACACTTTGTTTGATTGGAGTTCTGTAGTTGCTCTCTGTTCTCCTCCTGTTCCCAAAATTTTTTTTTTTTTTTTTTGAGTCGTGATTTTGCTCAGATTCAAAGCTGAGAATCGGACAGTTTGAAGTGAATTACACAAGCCTGAATTCTGTGTTAACTTTTTGTGGTTTCATTTTATAGTTGTAATAATTTGCTTTTATTTACTGGTTTAGCTGAAACAAACCAATAAGTGTTGTGGGTGACGTTGACATCTTGTTTTTTTGTTTTGTTTTTTTCATTCAAAGATTGAAATCCACAAGTTTGGGGCCAGTTCTGCTGAATATTTTACATTGGTTGATCTGATTTGTCTGTTTATAATGCCTAAACATTTCTTACTTATTCTATGTTGTGGTTGTTGCTAATTTAGCTGATTTTATAATGTTGAGTAGCTTGAAAACATAGATTTTTATGCAAGAATGACTTGCAATAGTCTGGAAAGCATCAGTAAGAAAAAAATCACTTGTTGGCGACGTCAAACCTTTCGCTTAGTTTTTCATTGTATTTAATTGCTCACATTTTTCCTGTAGCAATTTTTTTTAAAATTCAGAGCTGTATAATTTCTAGATTGTTGTAAATTTCTTTTTCTGTAAAAATAATATTTTTGGTGAACAACAAAAAATGTTGTGAAGAAAAAAAACTGTTATTTAACCACACAAATGCATGTAGCAAATATAAAAAATACATTGTTAAATTAAAACTGATCATTGATTTGTATCCAAGCAACATTTATTCACTCTTGCCGATTTAAAAAAAATAAAATAAAAAACAAATAATTTTTTTGACAAGGTAGTTAATAAATGGAAAATTGTCATACCAGTCATGTTTCAGATGGTGATAATATTGCCAAGGCTGCATTTATTCCATAAAAATGTGTAAAACCAATAATATCATGAAATAATAAATAATACAATTGTGTTCTATTTAAGTATTAAAATTTAATCATGTGATCAAAGCTGTATTTTATCTGATGCTCAAGAAACATTTTTGATTATCAAGGTTGAATTTTTTTTTTTAGCTGTTAATATTTTTTTTTTTAGGATTCTTCAAAAAGCATTTCTTTGCAAAAGAAATCTTGTGTAACATTATAAATGTGTCACTTTTGATCAATTTAATGAATCTTTGCTGAGTTTCTTTTTTATAAATTGTAGGGATGGGCAACGATTAATCGCGATTAATCGCATCCAAAATAAAAGTTTGTGTTTACATAATATATATGTGTGTAGTGTCTATAATTAATTTTTATATATAAATACCCACACATGCATGTATATATTTAATAAATATGTGCTTGTATATATTTTACATATATTTATTCACAATTAATATTATATATAAATAAAAAGATTGGATATATTAATAACACATTTTTCTTAAATATATACATGCATGTGTGGGTGTTTATATGTACAAATTAATTATACACACTACACAAACATATATTATGTAAACACAAACTTTTATTTTGGATGCGATTAATCGTTGCCCATCCCCAAAAATTGTACATTCCCCAAACTTTTAAACGGTAGTGCCTAATAACAGCATGTGTGTGTGTTGTTCAGGTGGTCTGAATGAAGATGTGTAAGTAATGCTCTTGGAGACCCAGGGGACGCCATGTCAGAAGAGGCGATCTCAGGGAGCGACCTGGAGCCCAGCCTTAACAGCGAGGAGGAGGAGGAAGAGGAGATGGAGGAGGAAGAGGATGCCGAGAATGATGGGGATGATGAGGAAGATGCAGGCGGTGAGCATCTTTTCAGTTCATGCCGGCTTTTGAACCATTATTTGATCATATTGAGTTTGAACTTTAATTTAAAAGCGTCAAGCTTCTGTCCGGCGTCATCGCTGATATGTTGCGCTTGGCTCTCTGGCTGTTAATGAATTATTGATCGCTTGGCATTTCCTCTCAACAGACCAGCCCGAGAGCCCAGAGGCCGAGGATCAGAGAGATCCGAGCAGCCCAGCACCTACCTCGCCTAATTCGAGAGACTCCAGCCCTGACCGCTTGTCCCGGCCGCCCTCCCGACCCTCGTCCACCTCACAGACGTCATCGCGACCCGGCTCTCAACCCGCGTCCAGCCCGGACAGCCGCAGCAACACGTCTGCCAACAGCATGAAGAAGAAGTCCAAAACCTCGAAACCTGCTAACTTGAGGAGGAACATCCGGTATTGAGCTTCATTTAATTTTTAATTTTTTCGCCCACACTGAAAATCTCATTGGTCCAAAACCTGCCCTGCACACTTATGATAACAATCATTCATCTTCCTGCTAATTTCATCTCTCCCCTCCGGCTCGCAGGAAGCTCCTCACGGAGCATCAGCTGGAAGCGGGAACCAAAGCCGCCCAGCAGGAGGAGCTTGAGAGACGGCGGCGTCTCGAACAGCAGCGGAAAGACTTCCCGCTTCACGCAGGTGAGACCCGCCTGTTCCGCCCGCTCCTCCTCTTTCACCGTTCGTAATTTAATTAAGTTAATCGGTTGTGTTGTGTCGCTGCTGTCAGATCTGTCCACTGCAGTGCCGGGTCTCAAACAGGAAGTGATCTGTCTGGACAGCAGCGGAGATGAGGGCGAGGCTAAAGAAGCCCCGCCCCCTCAGCTTCCTGTCCTCAGAGATGGTAAACACAACATAAACTCACTTTAATATTAAAATGTATTGTTATTTATGTTAATGTCATTATTATTTACATACATTTACTATTATTTAGATTTATATGATAAATGTGGTAAATACATTTTAAGCAAATCTTGAAAAACGTATTTTACCATTTTTATTAGTATTAAACATTTATTATTACTTACTTTTCATTAGTATTCGGATATATTGCTTTCATTATATGCACAAAAATTGTGAGAAATGAATAAGGAGTTGAATGTTTATTATTAAATATGTATTATAATTGTTGTACATGTATGTGTGTGTATATTATGAACTAATAATTATATATATATATATATATATATATATATATATATATATATATATATATTTATTATAATTACTTTATAATAAGTCTATAATACTACTAATAATAGCAAGAATATATGTAAATAATAAATTGTTTATATGGAACATTATATGTAATTAATGTCAATTAATAATATAAATAATGATATATGTATATATATATATAAATGCATTATATATATATATATATATATATATAAAATAAAGGTTTGATAAATATTTTATGTAAATAATAAAAGAAATTCATAATTATAAAGTTGTGAGCCAGAAGCAAGACATTTATTTATTTTTATATAGATTGAAACATCATTATAATGTTTTTTGTTATACATTTAAAATGTTCATTACTAAAAAATGTTACATTATCTAAAAAAATAAAATTATATATATATATATATATATACATACACACATTTTAATGGTGTATTTTGTTGGGTAATTATTTTAATAATAATGTTTAATAATTTATAATAATAGTGATGCAATAATGTATACAGTATGTAAATAAATGTTTAATAATAAATATATAATATAATATATATATAAAAAAGTAATTAATCAAATAAAAAATTAATAAAATATTTTAGTTTATAACTGTTCAGTATATATTTGATATATAGATGTATATAAATGTGTGTGTGTGTATTAGTTTTCTGAATTAAAAAAGAGAGAAAAATAAGTCCTTAAAAAATTCTTCTAAATTAATCTTGTAAAGGGGTTTCGGTGTCTTTATGTTCCTTTCTGCTCTGTTGTTCCAGATGTGATTGAGTTGAGTTCAGGTGATGAAGATGCCATGCGGATAAGCAGTGAGGATGACAACAACGAAGATCGCTCTGTCACTCCCGGCCCGGAGGAAAGTAGCGGGTCTCATGTAAACGACGCCATCAATCTACCGGACGCCCAGGGAAGGGTGCTGGTCAATATCAACCACCCTGGAGAAGAGGAGGACCTGTTCCTCGCCCCGCAGCTCGCCGGCGCTGTCAAACCACACCAGGTTCACACATTTCACCATTAAATTCACATTTTTCCAGTAACTTTCCATTTTAGTTTGACATTGAATCTATTTTCAATGTCTCTGTCAGATCGGTGGCATTCGTTTTCTGTATGATAACCTGGTGGAGTCTCTCGAGCGCTATAAGAGCAGCAGTGGCTTCGGCTGTATTCTGGCTCACAGCATGGGCCTGGGCAAAACCCTACAGGTCATCTCCTTCATCGACATCCTACTGCGCCACACTGGAGCCAAAACTGTCCTCGCCATTGTACCTGTGAGTGGCATTTTCATTAGATTAAATTCTTCCCTCCGAGGGGTTTGTGTCTCATCTTTCCTCTCTTCTCCAGGTGAATACACTACAAAACTGGCTGGCCGAGTTTAATCTCTGGCTGCCTGCTGCTGAGTCCCTTCCCCCCGACACAGATCCAGCCCAGGTTTTACCTCGAACCTTTAAGGTTCACATCCTCAATGATGAGCACAAGTAAGAACTCCGCACCAGCTTTTGTGCTTCATTGTCATTGTAAATAATGTCAAAAAATAGACAAAAATGGTGTGCACATCTCAAACACCCAAATTGGGCTCAGGTGCAGGACAACTGAATGAAGTGAACAAAAATATATATATATATATTTTTTTCCATTGTAAATAATGTCACATAGGTATACAGGATATATATATATAAATAGGCTATGTATTCTTTATGCAAAGTATATAATTATACAATTAAAAAAATGTGTGATTTTTTACCTGCAAAATGAAAAAAAAACACACTAGGCCTATATGTTTGGGAACTTTGTTGTCAATGATTTTCTCTTTTATGATGATTTAAGTGTTCATGATTATCTGTAGTTTTGCTAAAGCTGCTAGCAACACTAAGGAACACAAATACTGATAAAATGTGTTGTTGAATGCACTGCAAGTTGTTCAAATGTTCATGCATTTCATTCATTTGGACCAGAACCACAGTGGCCCGAGCCAAGGTGGTGGAGGACTGGACTCGTGGCGGAGGGGTGCTGCTGATGGGATATGAGATGTACCGCCTGATGTCGCTCAAAAAGAGCTTTGTGACCGGCCGCAAGAGGAAGTCCAAGAAACCCGCGGGTCCTGTAATTATTGACCTGGACGAGGAGGACCGTCAGCAAGAGCTCATGAAAGGTCTGTCGGGGTTCTGCTGGTGGAAAATGCATGGCATCTGCTTTAGCTGTGGTCTAACCAATGTTCTTGTCTCGTCTGCGATCTTCAGGGATTGAAAGAGCGATTTCGCGGCCTGGTCCGGATGTGGTCATTTGTGATGAGGGTCACCGCATTAAAAACTGTCACGCCAGCACCTCCCAGGCCCTGAAGAACATCCGGTCACGGCGTCGGGTGGTTTTGACCGGGTACCCGCTGCAAAACAACCTGATCGAGTACTGGTGCATGGTGGATTTCGTCCGGCCCGATTTCCTCGGCACACGGCAGGAGTTTAGCAACATGTTCGAGCGGCCCATTCTGAACGGTCAGTGTATCGACAGCACGCCACAGGACGTCCAGCTCATGAGATACAGGAGTCACGTCCTGCACAGTCTGCTGGAGGGCTTCGTGCAGAGGTGAGCTCTTGTTGTAGTTGTTTGTGAAACTATATTATTATTATTTACTTATTATTGTTAATATTACAATTGTAAAAAAAGGATGACTGTTTTTTTTATCTAATTATTATAGGTTTTGTTTAGATGTATTATTCTTATTAATGGATATTATTATTGTTTAATTTTTATTACTATTATTGTTAATGGATATTAATATTTACAGTTATTATTAAATATTTTATTATTAATAATTATCTTATTTTGTTTACATTCATTTATTATTAAATATTTATTGTTTACATGTATTTATTTTTGCATATTATTATTAAATTGAATATTAGTGTTTTTGAATGTATTGTTTATATTTTATTTATTTTTAATAATGGATATTCATTATTGTTGACCTATATTTATTATTATTAAATGTTTAAAATGTTAAATGGTTAAAATGTAAATATTATTAAATGTTTGTTTTTTTATTATTTTTTTTTATATTTATTTTATTATTGTTAGTACATTTATTATTATTCACATGATTCTTTTCCAATATTTGTTTTATAATATTTATATTTAAAAAAAAAATATATATATATATATATATATATTTTTTTTTTTAAATATATAAATATTGATATATATAGATATAAATAGATAGATAGAAAATAATATTTCTTTATCATAATGTTTGCTTATCAAGTAAATACGAGTTCAATTTCCTGCTGTTATATTGGACAGACAGTCATCTATAAGGGCATGGGATCAGGAAAGGACCATGAGGCTGGATGCAAACTCTGGTTGCCCAAAAAGCTGTTGCGTTATGTAGCGGAGCGCTGCCCGCTAGTCTGTGGCTTCGAGCTAAACTGTTTTCTACCTTCATAGACGAGGTCACGATGTTCTCCGGGAGCAGCTGCCGCCAAAAGAGGAGCATGTGATTCTGGTACGACTGTCTCGCCTGCAGAGGGCGCTCTATACGGAGTTCATGAACCGCTTCAGGGAGGCGGGAAACAGCGGATGGCTCGGACTCAACCCGCTTAAAGCTTTCTGTGTTTGCTGCAAGGTACGGAGAACGCAAACACACACCATCTGTTGTTATATATTGGTCGATGTGCTCACATCTGTATTTTGTGCGTCCTGTAGATCTGGAATCATCCGGATGTTTTATACGAAGCTCTGCAGAAGGAAAATCTGGCCAATGAGCAGGATCTTGACCTGGATGACCTCAACTCCACCAGCGGGACCCGCTGCTCCGCACCGGGAATGAAGGGCAAGTCGTCAGACCCTGCCAACAGCAAGATGACCATGGCTCTGGGACCCCTGAACCCCTTACAGGAGAAGGCCAACCAAGTCATCACCTATGAATGGGTAAAACCTTCAACTTACTATGTGCTTATTTATGTGGGAACACAATGAATGTGATGGCTCCAAAGTAATTTTTTATCAGAAAAATCACAATTAGATATTTCCCCCAAAACTTGCTGCCATAGAACACATTGTCCACTTTCTAATTTTATTTTACATATAATATTAGCAAATTACTACCTACTCAATCCTCTTTGTCCCAAGTTAGACACAAGGCCGCAATATTAATTTAGTTTTCATGAACATTTTACATCCTATCCTTTTACAACTGGAATGTAAATGTTATGGTTGCTCATTGCCTTTGCATGTGAAATGAGAAACAATGCTGCTGTGCAAAGTTGCTATATAGATTTGAATAAGAATCAAACACTTGATATGTAAATGTTAGGAGTTATATGGTAATGAGCTCATGGATATGATGTCATTTCTTAATCTATTTGTTTTAGGCAAAAGACATCATGACCAACTACCAGACGGGTGTTCTGGAGAACTCGGCCAAGATGGTTCTGCTTTTCCACTTGATTGATGAAAGCGTCAGCCGAGGAGATAAAATACTTGTGTTTAGGTGGGAAATCTGTGTGTGTGACATCGTGAACTGTCAGTCATGCTGTTATTTTACAGTTACGTCAACGCTTCCACTGGCTCATTTATCTGTGTGTGATTCTTACAGTCAGAGTTTATCAACGCTCACAGTTATCGAAGACTTCCTGAGTCGGAGGCCCATGCCGATCCAAACGGAAACTGGGGGGCACAACTGGGTCCGGAACATCAATTACTACAGTGAGTTATTAAAGGTTTTGATGTCAAGTACCAGATAGCTGAGAATTAAAAACAAAACCTAACTAAAGTATAAAAATAGCTAAAACTTAATTAACTAAATCTATAAACAATAGTATTTTATTTAAAAAAAAAAATGAGAGGGAAAAAAACATTTACATTTTACATTTACATTTATTTTATTATTGCTATTACATTTATCATTTACATTGTTCTTATTCAGTGGTTGTTTTTATAATATATGTATAGTATTTTACTATATAATAGTATTTTATTAAAAAAATGAGAGGAAAAAAAAACATTTACGTTTATTTTATTATTGTTATTACATTTATTATAATTTATATTATTCTTATTCAATACTTGTTTTTATAATATATATATATATATATATATATATATATATATATATATATATATATAAGAGAATAATAATTATTTATCATAATTTAAAAAAATTATTTATCATTAATAATAATTATTTATCATAATTTGAGAAAAAAAACACTCAGCAAAATGACTAAAACTTTAACAAAAATTATAGTGAAAATATCAAAATTAATTTTCATTCAAAATATTAACAAAAAAAATCAGTGATACTAAAATAACACTTATACAATGATCCCCTGCAAAGGACCCTCTTCCTAAAATAAAAAGCCAGCTACACTTTAAAGCCTCATTTATACTGTGTGAAAGAAATAAGTGTGCTATAATTTAAAATTTAAATAATTAGTAAAATGGATTATATTTTATAATTAAAGTGTGATTAATGTATAATCTATAATATCTGAGAAATGTCAATAAAATAATTAACACTTTAAACATGTTAGCAATAAATTTAAAATATGATTTCGTAATAAATATTGGCCCAAATAACTTTTATATTAAATATTTGCCCATATTCTCACTCATGTTTTAATTTCTTCGTCCTGTAGATCAACTTTGCCTAAGGTTTTTCATGATTTAGGGTGTGTTCTTCGTAAATTCACCTGGTTTGTGTCTCCTGTACAGGGTTGGATGGGAGCACATCAGCTTCAGAGAGAGAACGACTCATCAACCAGTTTAACGACCCTGCGAACAACCAAGCCTGGGTCTTCCTGCTGTCCACCAGGTGAAGAACTTGCACGTTTGTCAGCATGTTACCATATGCCACTGATAATGATGAGGACTGTACTGACAGGCTGCTGTAATTACAGGGCTGGATGTTTGGGGGTGAATCTGATTGGCGCGAATCGCGTGGTGGTTTTCGATGCCTCTTGGAACCCGTGTCACGATGCTCAGGCCGTCTGCCGCGTGTATCGCTATGGCCAGCACAAGCCTTGCCACATCTACAGGCTGGTGTGTGACTTCACACTGGAGAAGAAGATCTATGACCGTCAGGTGTCCAAGCAGGGCATGTCTGGTAAGAGAGGGCGGGAAGGTGTGTTTTTGGGTCTCACTGTTGTGAACAGTTCTGACGTTATGATTGTGCGTTGGCCAGATCGAGTCGTGGACGATTTGAACCCTGTCCTCACCTTCACGCGGAAGGAAGTGGAGTCCCTGTTGCACTTTGTAGAGGAGGAGCCTGATCCCAGCCAATCAGGGCTGGTCCCTAGTGAGGAGATGGAGATCGTCATTAAACAAGCCTGCCTGTTTTACCCGCACCTCTTAACCAAGGTAATTACTCTGCTTTCCACACCAGCGACGTGACTATTCTAAAATATATTCTTCATCAAACTCTGGGAAAGCTTAGCTGATGAATATTAATTGTTTGGAGCTATTTTTCAGGGGGTTTTTTTGGCGAAAGTAGGTTGTGCTGACATAGCTGTCTTTTTTTTGTATCTGTAATCAAGACCAGCTATATACTTGGATCATAATGTGGTGCAGAATGTGGTTTACTAATATTAATTAGGTTGTACTGGCGTAGCTTCACAAATCATTTAAAGGAGTAGTTCACTTTTACAAAAACTTTTGCTGAAAATTTACTCACCCCCATGTCATCCAAGATGTCCATGTTATTCTTTCATCAGTCGAAAAGAAATTAAGGTTTTTGATGAAAACATTCCAGGATTTAATGGACTTCAATGGGAACCAAACGGTTCAAGGTCCAAAACACAGTTTCAGTGCAAACTGTTCAAAGGGCTTTAAACGATTCCAGACGATGAATCAAACTCGTTTATCAAAATGAACGAATCTTTTTTCGTGTCATTCGGTTCATTCAACGAACGAAATGAACGAGTTGACTCGTGAAAAGATTTGTTCATTTTGATGAACGAGTTCGAATAGGAGAGTCACGAACGCGCATCACAGAACAGAGCAAGGCGACCATTTGAGCTTATACAATTAAAACTTTGTTATTTATTTATTAAATGAGTGATCGTTTCGCTTGATAAGACCCTTTGAACAGTTTGTAGTTTGCACTGAAACTGTCTTTTGAACCTTGAACCGTTTGGTTCCCATTGAAGTCCATTATATGGAGAAAAATCCTGGAATGTTTTCATCAAAAACCTTCATTTCTTTTCGACTGAAGAAAGAAAGACATAGACATCTTGGATGACCTAAAAGTGAACTACTCGTTTAATCAGATAAGCTAATTTTTGTCTGAATTCCATACCGGTAAACTTTTATCAAGGGACAAATTCTAAATCCATCAATTGGAAAGACTTAGCTCATGAATGCTAATTGTGCTGAAGTTGCTTCGTAACTTCATGGCGTGTCCAGTCATGTAAACCCATTTCTACACCAGCTACTTGTCCAAATTAATCTATTAAATCCGACAAAGGTGAAGGCTTAGCTCATTAATAATTATTAAAATGTGCTGAAGTTGCTTCGTAACCTTGGAACATCCAGTCACATAAGCTTATTTGAATCTGCAAGTGTTTATAAATTGAAATCATGAATATTAATTGGCCTGTGCTTGCGCTTATTCATGACATTCCTGGAGCGTCCAGTTACATAAGCTAATTGTAGGTATTTCACACCAGGATACATTGATAGATTAAAGTATTTTAGACGAAATACAATATTGAAGGCTCAGCTCATGAATATTAATTATATAGTGCTTCGTTTGTCATTCAGTCACCTATGCTAATATCTCTGCTTTCCAAACCAGCAACCGTTCCATCATGAGTCTCTCCTGATGGACCGCAAGGATTTGAAACTGACCAAAGCAGAAAAGAGAGCAGCCAAGAAAAGCTACGAGGACGAGAAGCGGGCGTCTGTGCCGTATCAACGGCCCTCTTACGCACATTATTACCCGGCTAGTGACCAGAGACTCACCAATATCCCTGCCTTTAGCCAGAGGAACTGGTGGGTCCAAAACAGAAAAACCTCAATGTAGTGATGATCTCTTTCAAGTCTTAGATGTTTGCTTATCCAAACCCTTTTTTCAGGCGACCCCCACCTCATTTAGAAGAGAAACCAGTTGCAAGCGTGAGGCCGGTTCAGTCCACGCCCATTCCCATGATGCCCCGCCAGGTACCCATGGGCGTCCCCAGCTCAAGCGCAGGATTCCCCGTCAACTACCTGCAAAAGGCCGGTGTTTACGTACAGCGCGTCGTCACCACCACTGGTACAGACCTTTCAGTTGTAGTGCATTCTGCTACTTGCTGTATTTGAGGTCTCTCAGTTTGTTTCCTCATGGTTTCCTCTCTTTGCTTTTCAGATATTGTGATCCCAGGGTCCAACAGCAGCACAGATGTCCAAGCCCGAATCGGTGCAGGGGAGAGTATTCACGTTATCCGGGGATCCAAAGGTACCTCAGTGAGAGAGTTTTTACTGTTATGTAGGTAAGGTTTATACGCTTCATATTCTGTTATTTGTGCTGCAGGCACATACATAAGGACCAATGATGGGAGGATATTTGCCATCCGCTCTGGAAAGCCAAGACCGTCTGAAGGAGGAGCCACAGCTTCTAGAGGTGTACTAATTTACTAGTTTGTCATTTAGTAATTCTTCTGGCATAACCTTAAGGCTGAAGACCCCATTTTAGAGTGTGTTATTGTGGGTGGGGTTAACGTCAGATGTGGGATGTTCCTACTTTTACATCTCTTCCTTTCAAACTCATGAAACAAAATAGCCAGATCAAAGATGAACAATTATTTGCAATACTTTTCTATTGCACTTTTTAGCAAGTAGGAAGTTCTGTAAATTCTGACTTGCTTGAAACTCCCCATTAATGTGCACAGTTCATCTGTGCATGTTATTCCAATTAAAAATGTTTTGCGTGCTTTGATCTAGAGGTCTGTATGGGGTGGATATATTATGCCTGGTTCAGATTACACGCTTTTTTTGTCTGTTACGATAGTCACTGTGTCAGATTACGCGATTTTTGACTCCTAAATTCTTGTGTCGTGGCAAGACACGTCACGTTGCTTCCTGAACAGTCATTACATGCTGTCTTTAACGGCGTGTGATGTCATCGAGAAGGCGAAACTAGTAGCGAGTGACTTCCGGAAATGAACGTAAACAAACAATGGATGAAGTGGTGAGTGTTGTATTGGCTGTCCTGCGTTCAGAAAAAAGTAAAAACAGAAAACCAGACAATGGACACGTTCCTGGATTGCTCGGCATTACCTTTTCAGCGTGAGAAATATACGGTGTGGCGTGTGAACTGGTTGAATTGCGTGTCTCATGGCCATTTCATGAGACTTGAGAACCCTGCTCAAAGAGGACAATATGGGCGGTCAATCCTCCAAAGATAACTTGAGTTAAAATATTGTTTTCTTATATATTTTTACTTTTAGTTTTAACGTTAGCATCGTCTCTCTTTCGTTTCGCCATTTTTGAAAGTTGTGTACGGAAAAGCTTCTGTGCTCCTATTGGTCAACCTCATACATGTGACGGCACCGTGTCGCCCACTATGACGCACTATACGAGATGATACGATCGAATCTTGCGTCCCGACGCCTGTTGTCGTTTACGAATCCCCACGACACCCTATGTCAAACGGATCGTGCCAAAATCGGGCTAAAATCGTGTAATCTGAACCAGGCATAAACTGTTACCTCACATAAATAACCAGAAGAGGTCGTCTGTGGCATAATAAAAGCTCCACCGCCCTCGAACTGAAATCAAGACATTAAGCTACGCCTTTGTTTTGAATAAGCGACCACTAGCAGTGAAAAATTACATAGTGTGCCTAAAATCGTGTAATCTGAACCAGGCATTAGTCTCTTTCCCTCAATATTGTGGCCTATATATTTTGCCAAAACTTTTATGTTTTGTCCCGTTAGTGAAAGCATTCGGATAGAGGCAATAGGAAGGTGCAGAGTTCTGCATGCGGGCACCCGACGGGTGAACTGCTAATATTTGATGTAACGGGTGAAATAATATTTATATTGTCATTTCTTCTTAGTAGAGCCAGACCGATTTATCGGCAGGCCAACGTTATCAGTCGATATTACGCATTTTCCAAACTATCGGTATCGGTAGTTAAAATGGCCGATAAATGAATATTTCAAAAATAAAATAAAAACGGACGAATCACGCTTCAACCATGTCATGAGTGTTGGAGTTGTATAGTTTGTCCACCAGAGGGCACTCTATATTGTCAACGCGCCACACATCCTGCAACCTGCTGATCCAGGTTGCAGGTAGCTTATAAGGCAATGTAAGGACTTATTATTTTATTTATCAGAACTTTAAAATATTTGTTCCTCTGTTCTGTTGTGACGATAAAAGAAATAAGTTTCTTTTTAAAATGCATTATCATATTATTTTAGTTAAAATTCATAAATAACTACAAATAACTAATCTTAGGGAAATTATTAATGTTGTGTTGCACGTTTCTGGAAAAAATAAAATAAAATAAAAATATCGGCCGATATATCGGATTTTAAAACCAACAAATATTTGTATCGGCCTTCAAAATCCTTTATCGGTCGGGCTCTACTTCTTAGTCTGAAGACCGTAATTACAATGCGAATTGAAGCATTGTAGCCAATCTTTGGGGCTTTATGTTTTGGGGTTCTCCATTGCTTGGGGTTTCCGCAGGTGTACAGACCTCTACCTTGATCAAGGTTGCAGAGTTGATTTGTTGACCTTTTAGTGGGGATTGAACCCACAATCATTCATTGACCATCCCAGATCTTTACCCATTAGTCCACATCAACATAAACTAACAAAATCTCTTTCTTTCTCGCAGAGGATTCCGGCCCTTCCTTGCATTCTGTCAGTAATGGTCGCGCGTCTCCCCAAGAGCCGAAACGTTTAACCCCTGATGCTCAGCCTCGCCCTTCGCCCCAAGGCAGCCCCGGGCTCCTCCGAGAATACCGCAGCAACAAAGAACCAGTTTCTGCGTTAGAGAACTTACCGTCTTCGGGAACACCCGAACCCTCGGGAGCGGACAGACCCATCCAGCACCCAGTTCGCGTCACTGACCAGCACCGGCAGCTCAGCAGTGACATTGCATCATCAATGGAGGTTCAAAGTTTAAAGCGGAAGCTTTTGGAAAGTCGGACATCCAAACAGCCTGGTGGCAAACGAACCTCAGCGCCAGCCGGTGCACCCGGGAGTTACCCGGGATTTCCTCTAAGCAGCGGGTTTGGGTTCCCGCCCATGGGGCTGAACCCTGCCTTGCTGGGCGCCCTGGGTCACATGACTCCACCCTCACTCGGAAGCAGGTCGCACCTCCTACAGCAAGCCGGTCAGGCTCTGGGCGACCTACATGCAATGTTCCCCACTGAACCACTCGGACTTGGCCCATCCAACAGCACTCTTTCCTCGAGTTGCTCGACCAATACCACGTCCTCAACCCACGCTGGAATGCTGGCCTCTTCCTCATCCTCTGTGCCCTGTTCGTCATCATCCTCCACTTCCTCCTCGCTCCCACCCTTCCTGATGAACCCTAGCATGGCAAGCATGCTCTCTAGCTTCCCGGTACCATTTTCCCAGCCGCTGTTCGCAGGATCCCTACACCCTAGAGGTCTGTCCTCTACGCCAACCTCTGCATCCAACTCCTCCAATTTCCTCTCTTCCTCCGGCATGCTGGGGGCAGCGTTCAGCCGGCCCGACGCGCACCACTCGCTCGCGGAAAACGGCGGGAGCAGCTCGGATGACGATGTCATAGAGGTGATGGGCCAGTGATCGCTGTTAGGCTGCTCCAGATTCCGTAGATCCGAATGGAAGAATCCTATTGGATGGAGCTGAAATTATATAAATCCAAATGCTGAATATGCATGGAGTTAAGAAAGGCGATTATATATTTTTCTTTACCGTAAGGGACCAGAGCACAGGGCTAACTTGAGGAGTCCTTGTCATATCTCTCTCACGAGGGCCTAGACACTGAACTGACGAACTTCCCTCAGAGAGATTACCGAATCAAAAATAAATGTGATTGTCTTTACAGACTGTTTGCATTCGTAAGACATGACTTTAGAGATACGTTTGCTAGACCTTGTAGCATCACTCGGAATGAAAAAGAAAAAAAAAAATACGTGACTTTTTTTATTATAACTGTAAGTACTACTATTACTTTTGTAAACGGTGGTCCTACATGAATATTCATAGTCTTTTTGACCATTGAAAAATCGCAGACTGGGCAAAACGGGGAATTCGTAACCGTCGAATCGTATAGCGACAGAAGCCATGCCTAGCATTAGCACCGCCGAGACCTTTTTGCTTTCCTTTGAGAAAAAAAAAACAACAACAACAAGGAAAACCTTACAAAATCGAATGTATTTTCATGTTAGCCTTTAAAATACGGTGGAGGAGATGCAAGTTTAGTGCGTTTAGTTCGATATTAGCCTTAAAGCAGACAAATGGATCTGTGTTCTTGTTCGATTGCGTAGCAAGTCATTTGTCGTTATCCATGGGGATCATTTTACGAATGTGTAGACTGTTAAGCGAACCCTACTAGTTGTAATTTTCTAAATTTGCGCTTCGCATCATCTGCACGGTCATTCAGTTTCATCCGTGTTGGGGCCACAGTCATGACCAAAGTGTTTGTTTGGCCATTTTGAAAAAAAATCTCGACGTGTTTAACATTTGTGTTAATGTTGAATTGTATGCGCGCTGGTTGACCTGTGACTGATAAATCCCTCAGCCAATAACACTGTTCATTCTCTGTGCCTATTAGAGCTCTTTATTTTGACTCCTCCCACAATCTGCTTTCTGATTGGCAGATAACTATGTCATGATCTTTGGTCATAGTCTGCAGACGCTGTTTTTATATATATATATATATATATATATATATATATATATATATATAAAATGGTGTGCTTTGACATGATATCTTTTTTTTTGTTATTTGAAACTTTGTTTTGTTACATCTTATGTATGTTGTTTTTCTCTTTCAACTATGTACAAATGTACCAGAAATATTTATTTATTATGCTGAAGAGTAATTCATTTTCATTCTTTTTTTTTTATTTTTTATACATTTTCAACCTTTTTTTTAAGGAGAAAAAAAATCCCTCTATTAGAGAGACGCAGGATTTCACCCAAACCCCCCACATCACACCCGCACCCCCATAGGCGAGTTCAAGACCACGATCTGTGAGCGATTCGGCAGTCGGGACCCACAAACACACGTGATCCCATACAGACACTGTACCAGGTGTCCACACGTCATCTCATGTTCCCAACAAAGGGAGGAGTAGATTCAAATGACATTGTATTTATTAAACATTGTTTTAACATAAAGAAACTTGACTTCTCCGTTATTCAGAATAATGGTTCTCACAGCTTGCAGCAATTTCAGCTCGACTCCTGAAATAAAAATGTGTGCGTGTGTGTATGTATATATATATATATATATATACATACATATATATGTATACGTATATATGTGTATATATATGTATATATATATTAGGGCTGTCAAAACGATTAATCGCGATTAATCGCATCCAAAATAAAAGTTTGTGTTTACATAATATATTTGGGTGCACTGTGTATAATTATTTTGTATATATATAAAAACACACATGCATGTATATTTAAGGAAAAAAAATATTATTTATATATAAAATATTTATATTTATATATAATAAATATATATAAATCTATATACAGAATATACATGAAAATATTTCTTAAATATATACAAGCATGTGTGTGTGTTTATATATCTAAAATAATTATACACAATGCCCCCACATATATTATGTAAACACAAACTTTTATTTTGGATGCGTTTAATCCCGATTAATCGTTTTGACAGAGCCTTGTGGTACGCCATACTGAACTTTTGATTGAAGAGATGTCTTATATTAAGTTTTATTAAAAAAAATTACATTTTGTGGATCTTAATATATTTATTTATGAATTTGATACAATTTTGAGAATCTCAGTCTATTTATTTGGAATAATGCAACAATTCTAACCCCATACAATACAGCTGAAATGCACTTATATAAAACTTATCCAAAAATACATTTATTTTGGTCAATCTATATAGAAATAATATAAATTTACAAGTAGTTGCAAAGCAGTCTCATCATCTCTGTCATGCAGCTGAGCTGCACCATGCAATTCAGGTTCACAATGTCTGTGTATCAGATAAACCTAATTGTCTTTTTCAGTACTGCATTCGTTTCCGGGCCATGTAAGCGTTCGTTACCTGACTCATAACGACCAGAGCGCACAGAACCGGGCAGAGGACGGCCAGATACCAGAAGTACCCGCTCACACTGGCACTGAACCACGAAGAGCACAGTCCCAGAAACAAGCTGAGGCAGCCCAGCAGGTACGTGAGTAAACCAGAGGTGGCGTGGTAGCGCTTCAGTTTGGCCAGCGACCAGCCTTTGGTCAGTTTGGGGTAAAGCAGGGGAAGTCCTCCGAGCGACTGCAGCCCGACGACAGACACCGTTATCACACCGACCAACCCGTGCCAGGACGTGAAGTGTGGCTTGTCGTTGAGGTTCTTGTTGTAAAAGATGGCGCTCAGGCCTGCGGTCGCGCAACACACGCACAGACACTGCAGGATCCAGTGCAGGCGGCCTTTAGTTTTGTGCTTCAACTTCCTGACGGGAGACGAGTAGGGGTTGAACAGTAGAACGGCTTCAGTCATGAAAAAGGAAAACTAGATGGGAGCAAGAAAATTGTGAGAGGATAGTACTGCGTGACAAAAAGCAAACTTAAAAATCATTTACATGCAAAACATTCAAGGTCAACAAACACTCACACCAAGGGTCATCAGGAACGGATGCCATGAGAACAGACCTGTAGGCAAACAGAGAGCAGTGTTATTTATATACCACTATAGTGTTGATTAATAATGGAATGTGCTTCTTTTATTTTCATTTGATTGAAAATATATTTCTATTTACCTTGTATCTAATTTTTTTCAGTTAGTTGCATAGGCAACATTTCTAATTAACCTTTTCTCGAATATTTAGATTTGATTTCAGCTTACAATACAACACATTTGAATTATTTTAGTTAACATTAATACACATACTGTGAACCAGAAACAAGACATTTATTTTTTTCATGTAGATTCAAACATCATTATGTTTTTTGTAATATATTTAAAAGTTCATTACAGTTTTTTTTAAATCTAAAATATACTACAAGCAAGTGAAAATATCAATATTGTATTTCATATTACAATATATATAAATATATATATATATATATATATATATATATATATATATATATATATATATATATATATATATATATATATATATATAATGTTTTATTATTACAAAGTGTATTCAAAACACACACACACACACACACACACACATATATATATATATATATATATATATATATATATGTGTGTGTAAATATATATATATATATATATATATATATATATATATATATATATATATATATATATATATATAATTTTACTTTCATAATTACTATTATATTTGCACGATGTTATTTTTTTCATTATTTTAAATGAATAAAAACTTTTCCTGTCAGAAATAAATTAGAAAGCATTTCAAAATGTTTCATCAATAGTATCAAACAAACAACATATAAATTCAATACAGGAAACAATCGTTTTCTGACAGCACAGATCAGTGAGAGATCGTTATGAACTTCACTGGTGTTTATTGTACTCACTGGATCCAGGTTTGGCGAGGACCGTGATGAAGCCAGTGAACACAGCGCACAGCACATGAGTGGACACTCCGCACACTATCCTGCTGTAGCGGTACAGCTTAGGCTCCGACTCGTGATGGACAGTCATATTATATTCTACTGGCTCTCTCTCAAAACTATTCCATACAGCAACATACACAAAAAGCACACCGAGACTAAACTAACTCAACCCATTTGAAACGCTCGCAATCTCAACCACGAACTCATTCAAGGTTTCCGGTCACAGAGACAGCCAAACATGTCATAATAAAAGTCCCATCTCGTTTTGAAGCAAAATCTAATCTGATTAGTTCAGATTTGTCATAAAAATAAATATGATTTATATTTTGAAAACCGACTACGATCAATTGAAATGAATTTTGTTTGCAACAAAGTGTATTTTCTTCTCTAAATTATACGAATGTATTTTATTTTGACAATAATTGTCAGTAATTTCTTCCAGATTGCCTCTGTTCTAGAAATCCATTCGCTCATGCTGACGTGGGATTTTGTTTACATGCATGTCTTTCCGTCTTTTGACCTGCAGGGATCACACAGGATTTTTTTTTTTTTTTCAGATTCCACAAATAAATAAATACTTCACAGTTTATTGTTATCTTTGTCTGAGCATAAATTATTTTAAAATATTTTTTCCTATCCATACAGAGGTCAATTTTGTTTTTTTAACTTTAAAAGTATGTTTTTATTTTATTTATTTTTAGATTATTTTTTTGGTTTTATATTATTTTATTTTTTCCTTTTAAGAATGACATTTTCTATCTTTAAAAATAGTTAGTATTTTGGTATTTATAATTGGTTTGTTTGGGGAAATGTCATGAAATGACTCAGTTAATTGGGGAATCCGATGACCGTAACAAAATCAGACATTCACAACCAATTACTGTTTATTGTCCTCTATACGGGGCAGGATTTCTTCGTGTCCTGTGACCTGTTGGCCCTCAACCAGACTGAACGGAGGACAGAAACCTTCTTATCTCATCTGGGTCTTCACAGACCTCCTTCCTGATGATACAAGACATCCGCTTTCAGACCAAAGAGAGAGAGAGAGACTTCAATGTTAAATCAAGCCTATGGACCTCTGCCAACTCCCAGTTTGGAGCAAGTACGTACACTAGATTTCTAGTCATTGCACTAAAGTTTTCACAGGAAAAATGGTGTCTTCCATGTTCACTTTCTAATACTTTAAAGCCAAGGTTATTTATTACTCTGTAAAAATATTCTTAAGATTTATCAAATAACAACTTATTTCTGTATATTCCCCACCTGTAACTTGAGAAAACTTTAAATGTATATCATACAAGTTGTGAACCACTTTGTTCGGAAAAGAGCTGAGCTACGTTAAGATTTTCGAGGAAAGAATGAATAGAATTAGAAATAGATAATTTTGAGAGCGCTGTCCCTTTAAGAATGAGTTTAATTTTAAACGAGGTTTAAACCCCGCAGGCGTGGGTTCAAAACATGAAACCCGAGGGTCCACCAAATGCTCCAGGAAATGATGTCTGCTCTCCCTTCGCCGCTCAAATAGGACAGATCGTGCTGGATTAAGCGTTAATCTGCGTTAGTCTGCGGCGCATGCGCACTGTCTCGCGGTAGCGGTCGCGCTGTACAAGGTGCTCGTCGTTCTGACCGGAGAAACTCATAATAATCGACCCGGTTTGGAGCTCCGACTGCGAATGACGCCAAGAGTGAACCGATAATCTGAGGAGACATCTGCCTGCCAGAGGAGCATCTTTTCCACTTCTGTTTGGGTGTAATGGAAAATGTTTTCTCTCTTTTGCGCAATCCCTTGCGTTATCTCCTCTCGAACACGCGATGCGCGCGCAGATTACGCGCTGTTTGAGACTTCACGAGCGGATTTGAGGAAACTGACCCGTTTACTGTCAGTTTGAGGCTCTTCTGACGAAGTTGTTTTTGGTTTAATAATAAGGTAGGCTGGTCTTTTTAAGCAGTTTCTATAAGAGGTTCAAATACAAGTAGGCTACAGCTATAATCTGACACTAACCATCAAATTATAGACGTTATAACCTACTTTCTGGAGTTTGTAGCGGTTTTTATATTTCACGTCAAATCAATGACGTCGAATTCCTAATCTAATCTGTGAGAGATTATTTTGTGTTATTTGTTTGGTATGAATACAACACATTTTCACAAGTAAATTTGTAAGGTTGTTTTTTTTATGTATTTATGCATTATTTATTACTCTGTTTGTTATTCATTCTCTTTATTTTCTATTATCTTGGTTTGTTTATGCATCTCATTCTGTATAAATTACGTTCTTTAATTGGATTTGAAGTCAAGACATTTTGACATCTTTATTATATTGATTATTTTATTCGTTGTAATTAAATTAATTACATCGAACTCAAATTAATTTAGTATTAGATATTTTATGGTTTTATTTAAAGGTTTACAGTTAACCTAAGCATTTGTGTATTTTACATTAATTGTTGCGATTTATTTGCTTATTCTCTTATTCGAATATATTCAAATATTTGCATTAATTGCCCAAATCAGTTCGATTCTGTTATGTTTAATTTTTTTCTATTCTATTCTATTCTATTCTATTCTATTCTATTCTATTCTATTCTATTTGTCAATTGTTTATTAGTCTATATTATGTGCTTTTTTATGCTATGCTTTTGTGACCCAGTTTTACTCTTCTTTCTATGCTGGTTGGTTGTTCAGGCCTTTGGGCTTCTCAGGATTAGGACAGTAGCCAAATGAGGTGCCCTACAACAAAAATGGTCCAAAAACACCCTTAAGTGAATTTTCCTCTCACGCATACTGATCAGCCTCCATATAGATGTTGTCAAGTGGTTTTGTAAAGGACAGATTAGTTCGCACAAACACGCTGGAATGTTAAAACCCCTTAATTTCCTGTCTGATATTTAAAGAAGCTTTTTTACTCTATACAGACTAAATATTTAATTCTGTTCAACAAATATCAAGGGTCTGTCTTTTATGAAAAATATATAGATGTAAAATAGCTACAAAAACATAATTATAATTGATTTATATTATTAAAATACATCATATTTATATAACTTAATGTATTATTATTATATATATCATTATATATATATATATATATATATATATATATATATATATAATGATAGTAAAACAAATGAATGGAGTCCTTTGAAGATCAGAGAGATTATAACTGTCCACATTTATCTCACAATATATCGTAATCTAATCTAATCTCCGCTGTTTTTCCTCAGATTGAGCCAGATGCTGCAGAAAACTGAATCAAGAGGACATCTCGCTGAAAACATCATCATCTCTTTTGTATTAATATTGTACGGTCGACAAACTGATCCATGTTTGTGCTCAGCCTGGATGTGCGAAGTCCGTCGACCTGGTTCAGAGTAAACCGGGTCGTTCTGAAGTGATCTACTGAGCCATGCTTTTTAGCCTCCCACATCCCCAAGATGGCAAAATGTGAACTCATCGAATTACAAGACTTGACTCCGGGCGACCGCATCGAGTTAGCGCCCCCTAGCGCCCCTCCGCCCACCCTGGAGAGGTGGAGCAAAGAGAAGGTGGTGCGGATGGTTGGGGAGCGCGTGCGTCTGGAGGACCCCGACTGGCTATCATGTAAACCCGGACGGGGTCACGACCTCCAGCCCTGCAGTCAGACGCAGCTCAGCTGGTGCGACCTCTGTGGGGAGTTTATATGGGGCCTGTATAGGCAGAGTCTCCGCTGCACACGTGAGTCTTTCACCCAGATGATCGGGATATTTGTCTTCTGCTGTGTAAATGTTTCTGTCAAGACAATCTGGCCCTCAGAGGAAAAGGATGTTTAGGCAGGGATTAGTTTAGACAGTCTCTTATGTTGAATAGAGATTGTGTGGGTGTGTGTTTGTTACGAAACGTAAGAATTCAAACAGCAAATCAATCAGTAATGTTATTAGTTTATTTGTGGACAGTAATTCACAAAAGTATACAGCAAAATAAATAAGACATAAGAATAGAATAACCTTATACAAATTAGATGTGAAAATATGTGCAATCGATTTTAATTTAGTTTATAATGCAAATGGAATAAACAATTGTCCTAATAAATGTATAATTCATACATGCTTAAATGTATATCTTTGAGTAAGGGTATAAATAAATAAACAATGTAATTATACTTAATATGTTTGATTGATTTAATTTAGGTAAAAATGAATAAGTTAAGTTATAGCATACAGATTAGATGTTAAAATAATGCAAGTTCAATCCACATTTTTTTTTGTCATAGAATTAAAAATATTGTTTTCTCTGCTCCTTTCTCTATTTGCCAAAAACATCCCTTTAAAACATTTAGTTCCAGTTTGTTTTTACTCTTCGTAAAG
Source organism: Cyprinella venusta (assembly GCA_038021265.1). Classification (NCBI taxonomy): domain Eukaryota; kingdom Metazoa; phylum Chordata; class Actinopteri; order Cypriniformes; family Leuciscidae; genus Cyprinella; species Cyprinella venusta. The sequence goes on from CM075887.1 coordinate 4,120,250, forward strand.
CTTTTAAAGTGGCTCAGTCAAACAGACCACAGATCTAATGACCCTGTAGTTACATTCACCATTACCACCAGGTGGCGCTGTAGACTGGTTCATGAGCACAACTTGACCCCTCGGTAATATATTCAGCTTGTACTACTAAAATCAGACTGCTGCTCTGTTAAACCGTAGTGCTGAGAACTATATTTATCTCTAGAAACGAATACTGGATGTGTGCTTTTGGTTTCTGAAGGAATGTTTGTGTCTCTTCAGACTGTAATTACACATGTCACTACCGCTGTCAACCCTTCATTCAACTGGACTGCAGCTCCAACTGTGACGCCATCCATGAACAAGCGAACTACTGCGAGGACACGATCGAGACGGACACCAATGTGGTGAGAGAACGACTGCTAGAGAGGACACGTCACCCGTGAATGACATGTAAATAAGAGGAAGTTGTTTATGTATGTGCTAGTGGTGGGCGCTTTCGTATGGAAGCCCATTTCTGCCACGTAAGAAAACATCATTATGACAAAAAGTCAAAATTATGACTTAAAAAGTTGCAATTTTTAATTGAAATGATGACTTTGTCACAATGATTACATCAAAATCATGAGATAAAAAGTCAAAATTATGACATACAAAATCATAATATACAAAGATTTTGATTTTATGATTTTGAAATTATGACATACTTACATATGATATACATCATAATGATGAGATAAAACGTTGAAATTATGACATAAGTCAAAACTAAGTTTTAAAAAGTCATACTTATGAGATAAAAAGTCAAAATGATGACAAAAAAATCATAAGATAAAAAGTGATGAAAAATAATGACTGTTGCAATTATATCATTAATCAAAATTAAGTCTTCAAAAAGTCATAATTATGACAGAAAATCATAAGAAATGTTGAATTACAGGATAAAAAGTCCAAATTGTAATAGAAAGTCATTAGATAAAAAGTAATTTGTGACAATGACATACTAAATCAAAATGATGAGATAAAACCTTAAAATTATGACTGTCACAATTATGACATAACTTGAAATTATGACTTAAATTAATAATTATTCGATAAAAAGTTGAAATTATGACTTAAAAAGTTTTAAAACAATAAAAAAAACGTTAAAAAAAAGTTTTAAAACAATTTTGAATTTATGACTGTCACAATTATTACATTAATCAACATCATGAGATAAAAAGTCGAAATTATGACCGAAAATCATAATATACAAAGTCAAAATTTTGACACTCTAAATCATCATACTGAGATAAAATGTTGAAATTATGACATAAGTCAAAATTAAGTCTTAAAAAGTCATACTTATGAGATAGTCATACCAAATCGAAATGATGAATTTGTTACAATTAAAAAATTAATCTAAATTATGGCTTGAAAAGAAATAATTATGACAGAAAATCTTAAGAAATTATGACAATTATAGGATAAAAAGTCGAAATTGTAATAGAAAGTCATTCTAAGATAAAAAGTTATTCTTGACATTAAAATTGACATACTAAGATAAAACCTCAAAATTATGACTGTAACAATTATGACATAACTTGAAATTATGACTAATAATTATTTGATAAAAAATTGAAATTATGACATCACAATCTCGATTATTATCTCTTCATCTGTCATAATTTTGATTATTTTGATAATTAATTCAAAGTTTCTAAAAGCTCTGTTTGCATATGTGCATAAATTCAACGCAAAACATAATTGAAGAAGGTCTGAGTCTCGGCTCGCCATATGCCACCAGTGCTGATTTTATTACGTCCTACACACGCGCAATTTACGACAACCACACAATAAAGCAGCTGCTCGCTTTTTAACATTTCAAATCTGACAATACGTTACTGTTAAAACATTCTGGACATTTATTAACCAAATTCGTCTATGTAGAGTTGCATGGAAGGTTTTAGCTGATCATTTAAGATGGTAATCTCCGTGATGATCTGCGAAGGACAGATCCTCCATGGATTTTTCCATGTTAGTGAGTCTTGAGTGCTGATGTGAAAGTGATATGGGGGAGGGTGGAGGAGGGGACAGCTGGAGAAATCAACTCATCACGCTTCACAATGAACCTTTTACCTAATTACAAATGTGCAAATCATCTTAACCTAACATTTGGCCGTGTAACATTTGCGTGAACTGATCTTTCTACTTAAATTACACATAAGGCTTTACCCAGCGGTACCATATGAAACATTTATATACCCTCCTGAGACCCAGCGATTCTTTTCTGTTCACTGTGTCATTTTCTGGACTTCTTTTATTCTAAATTATTTTGTTACTTGGTAATATTGGATAATAATAATTATTATGATTATTTACTAATATAAATATATGATTTAAAATACATGTTATGTTGTATATATAACAAACATTGCATATCATTATATGTAATTTTTAAGTAATCAATATATAATTATATTTAGATGTAATTCGATTTTTCTTTGTCAAATGTAATGATTTTTATATTGTTTGTTTGTTTCAGAGCATTTCTGTCATACCAAATACTGTAAAATAAAATATTTAATATATAATAGTATAAATGTATTCAATATATTCACACAGTTATTTACTATTATAAATGTACCATTTAAAAATATTGCATATTACTTTATACTCATTTTTATTTGTCAGCTGTAATGATTTATCTATTTTTTATACATAATAGTATAAATGTATTTAAAATACTGTTATTTACATATTTTTTTAATAAATTTGTGTATAATTTGTATAATTTTTATACCATTAAATATATATAATTATATTTTTTATAGTTAGAAACTGTATTGTTCTGCTGTGTCTTGAGGGGAGGGGCCAGGATTGAATGGAGGGAGTGGCCTACGTGCAGTAAATTCAATCCAGGGGGCGGAGCAAAGCGGAAGGGTGGGGTTTGAAATCACGCCTAACGGTTGCATTGCATCCCGGTTGCACGAGGTCAGTCAGTCAGACAGCCACATCACCCTCCTCTATCAGACACAGCGGAAGATCTTATACAGTCCCGGTCCAGTCGGTTTCGGTGAGATAATGACGGATTGTGAGTGGTTCGACATGACGTGGGGCAGCAGCGCGAGCAGCGGATACTGCAGCCAGAGCGACTCCGAGCACGAGCTCGAGCAGTTCTACACCGCGCGCACCTCGCTCAGAAAGACCAAAAAACGCAAAGACAAAGTAAGACAGTGATAAATTACCATACAAAATAATACATTGAACTTAAATGTATATTATTTGGGCGTTTTGGGTGGGCTTTGCTATTTTTATAGTCCAATTGGAACTGGAAACTGAACTTAAGGATAAGGATATCATGGTTTGGTGTGCCAACAATGCATGTGCGCAATCTGCGCATGCGTGGTTATTTTAAATGATGCTTCCATATACTTTCAAACTGTACAAAAACGATTTAGTAATTTATATTATTATTAAAAATCGTAACATTTAATTATTATTATTATTTAAATGTTTATTGTTTTTTAATATTTAGTTTGTGCGTGTGTAGTTTAGTATATTTAGTGTGTGTGTCTGGTGGGGGTGGGGGTGTTTCCTCTTAAAATGATGTCATGCTGAGTAGCACTTAAGGTGATTAACAAGTCAAAGCATCTGCAGTATGTCCATGTCTCATTACATAGCCCACGATCAGTGTAAAGACTCTTAATTAAAACTTCATTACTATTTATGAAGCCAGCAATTTTATTTAAAGATAAAAGTGCACCAGATTTGTTTTTATTTACGAGACATCACAGAAACATATATCGTTTGCTTATTTATTTAGTTGTGTTTTTTACACACAAAGGAGAGCCATAATGCCCTAAATTGGACATTATTGGGGGAGGCTGTCTTATGAATTAATAATTTGAAAATGCATTTTTAAAATATGCTTTATTTACTTAAAAAGCAGTATGTTTATTATATATATGTATTATCTTACATATTTAATAACTTCTTAAATTAACTAGTTGATAAATATTTAATTCAATTTATATGGTTCTTTTAACAGTACTTATTGTTTCCGCAGATTTACAGAAAAAAGAAAACTTTATATGAGGCGGTCTTGAGTGTAGGAAACAAATTTTTCCACAAATTTGGGAAGAAATCAGACTTGTTTTGAAGTACTAGAGTTAATGGGGCAGAATGGAGATCTGTTTATTCCTTGCGCACATTCAGACGCATTTGAAGTCTACATGTGTGTATGAGTGAGTTTGGAACAATGTCTGTGTGTGTTCCCACTTCCTGTCGGCTATTTCTGGATGAGGGAGGGTGTTTTCCTTTGACCCGTGTCAGTCTGTGTAAGTTGTGGGTAAAGGCATCCAGCTGGATCTGACAGAGTATTTGAAACCCACTTTCTGTCTCAGACTGTGATAGTTCTGCTGTAAAACACAACCAGCTGATGTTGTTAAATATAGTTACTCAGTCACTAAGTAAAGCTGTTTTTTTTTATTTCAAAGTTGATATAAATCTGATTCTTATTGGTCTATATCTCCGTACAAACCATAAAATCTGTGTGTAGGAATCGGATGAACTGTAAAATTCTTATAAACTAGGGATACGTCAGCCTGTCTGAGTCGCTTGAGCTTTCTTTGCCTCCCCCTTGTGGTCACGTGATGCATTACACACTTTCCTGTCTTCTGTCCTGCAGGATGAGCCGGTTGACTGCAGGAAACAGGAGCTGTCTGTCGCTGAAATACAACAGAAAGTGAAAGAATACAACGCTCAGGTCAACAGCAACCTCTTCATGGTTCTGGTAAGAAAACCTGTTAGTCTCGATTTATGTAAATCTGTCAAATATTGTTTTTTTGCTGATTTTAATTTTACAATTTGATATATTATAAAATTTATCTAACTTTATGTATGTGTGTGTATAAACCAAATAAAATAAAAAAATGTCATTTTATTTAAAAAATAATTATACAATATAGTAATGTAGAATATTATTTATTATAATATTATGTATAATTTATATTTAAATATATAAAAATATTTAAATATATAAATATTTATATTATATTAAAATAAATAATTTAATTTAAACAATAGTGTTATATATATATATAATTTATGCTGTGTAATCATATTGATAATTAATATATGATAAATGAATGGATAAAAATTAATTTATTTGTAATTGTATAATATAATAATTATATATATATATATAGTCTATATCTATGTTTTGCGGTTTACATAAATATCATAAAATCATAATAACAATACACATTATATTATATATCTATAAATGTATTAGTGGTGCTTGCATTATAATAACACAACATGATATACACTGTAATATTATTATATATCTTTATGCTTGTCAGAGGTGCTTGCATTACAGTACTTTTAATTGCACATGTATATTATTATATTATGCATTATTATAATTTACATTTATTGTATTATATTTATTTGTGGTAATTGCATTTGGACAAACCCCTAACTATAACTATCAGCTTTAATGTGTACCTCAGTGTGACTCTTTTCTTGTCCTCGTCATCAGAACCGTGATGGATCTTACACCGGCTTCATAAAGGTCCAGTTTAAGCTGGCCCGGCCCGTGTCTCTGCCTCCTTCACGGAGCACGTCGTCCTCCTCGGGATGGGACTGCACCGAAGCACTGCAGCACCGCACCTCATTCTACCTGCCCAGGGACACGGTCAAACACCTGCACATCAGCTCCAAAACACGGGCCAGAGAGGTCATCGAAGCACTGCTGAAGAAGTTCACCGTGGTGGACAATCCGGCCAAGTTCTCTCTGTTCGAACGCAGCGAACGGCAGAATCAAGGTGGGGAGAAGAACATGTATAATTTTTAACATTGATTCTTCTAATAAACAAAATATAAATTGTATATAAATATCAAAATTCCTATTATCTTTCCTTTTTCAGTGTACTTAAAGAAGATTCCGGATGATGAATGTCCGCTTTTCTTGCGTCTGTGTGCTGGACCCAACGAGAAAGTCCTCAGTTTAGTTCTTAAAGAGAATGAAACAGGAGAAGTTAATGTGAGTAAACGTCGCCGTCTGTACATGGTCATCAACTTTACTTTATCAGAAATTATAGAAATTTTTAAATATGCTAAATTGAGGTGTATATATATATATATATATATATATATATATATATATATTCACAATATTGTTGGCTTCTTCTCGCAGTGGGATGCGTTCAGTTTTCCCGAACTCCAGAACTTCCTTCGCATTCTGCAGCGGGAGGAGGAGGATCACGTCCGGCAGATCGTTCGGCGCTACGCTTTGGCACGAGACAAGATGAAAGAGGCTATGAAGAACTTCAGTACGCCTGGCTGAAACAAGCTGCTTTTTATACCTCAGAAACAAGAGAAAGGGAGAAGAAAACATACTAAGTACGCAGCTTATTACTGTTTGAATCCAAAGAGTGTGTGGAAGAACCCTTTGAGACATGAGAGGGTTGTAAATGAAAGAGAAATGCAGTGAGAGAGAGAGAGAGTAGCAGCGTGTGTTTAAGCGTGACTGATAAGCGTGAGAGGAGTGTGACGTTACACTGAAAGAAATGCTGCGGTCGTAGCCGTGGATCCAGTCGTGGAGCAACGTCTATCCAGTGTGAGCGACAGATTATAGGTCGGTGGTGATTGCATATATCAATGCAGATTAAAGAGTATTTTAATCACCATTTGATCTTGTAATAGGAAAAAAGTTTATTAATATACCACTATTTAGTGAAGCAATACTTGTGAGATATTGAAGGATCCGTGTATATATTGGATATTTGTTGTCAATTTCTTTGAAATTTAATAAAAGTAAAATATTTTTCCCCTTTAAAATGACTGTTTTTGTTGTGTGCAAGAACCATTAAATGACAAACACATTTCATTGTTTGAAATATGTAATATGCATCATTGTGCATTTTATTATAAATAATTACAGTATATGTTAAATATATGAGTAGTTTTTAAAGTTAAGTGAAAAGGAAAGCATTTAAGTAACAAGATTAAATGTTTTTAAATAACGTCCTTTTCTCTACTTGATAGTTTACATTATGACCAACAACATGTAATTTAAAGAATACAGATTTTTCTTTAGATGTCAAAATATTTGTGCTTGCATGTTTATTGAATTATATTCACAACCCTTTTTTAGTTATTTAGTCTGCTTTTTGACAAAAATGCAAACCATAAATCAAACATTTTGATTTTCATTTTTAGTAATGTCTATTCAAATAAAATAAAATAATTAAAAAATTAATATACTATAGACTTTTATTCTATAAAAAAATCAAACTTTTATTCTATCCATTCTCCTCACCGAGGCAGTTCAATGTGTTTCCGGTTTTAGCAGGAGCGGCTGACAATGTCTTGATTCATTCTCTGATCTCCAGCGGTTCGTTTTTTGACTTTACACTCTCAATAAATCTCTTCAAACCCGTAATAATTCGCATTATATCCGCTCCTCTGCTTCACTTCACACCAAGATAATTTTCAAGTAAGTGTCATCATTATAAATATGAATAATATTGTGTTATAGACACAAACGTTGTAGGACATTATGGTGATGTTAGCCGTATTAGCACGAACGCTACATCAATTTAGACAATTGGAAAATAAAATTATTAAACTGACTGTCATTTATTAACTATAATACTTGTGTACAATCTTTTTCGTGAATAAATATAATAAATTTGACTCTTGTTTTTGCGAATGTTTTGCTGTCAAGCACAATCTGTCTTGTTTTTAGATGCTACATGCTAATGTTGAGGTAAAAATCTCTGTTACATAAAATATTGTTCAAAATGTTAATTTATTAAGAACGTAAAATACATTGGAAATGGATTTTACTATAATGAAGTGTTTGACTTGGTGGGAAAGCACAGGTCACAGATTTCCCATGTCATAAAAAGTAGTCATATTTTATTACACTGACATTATCAGCTTCATTATGTCAATATTTAACAGTATGAGTCAAATAACAGCCTATTCTTTCTTCCTTCAGAGCTGTACGTCTGTCCCAAGTGTGACCCGACCAGGAGGAGAATGTTCTGCGGCCCATGATGGGTGGCAGCGGGTCTAAAGGTAAAGGGTACTGGCCGTTCTCTGGTTCGGTGGGTGGGGATGAACCTCCCAAAGACGGCCAAGAGCAGAGCCTGGCCAGGGTCCGGAGCATCCGAAATGCGACGCCTTTCGTGTTTACCAGGAAGAGGTAAATATAGCCACAGATCCTGGCATGCGGCTTTATTTCACACAGCATAACTGAATCGCTGTGTCAGTTACATTAAGAGAATGAACTCTCTTTTACTAAGGCAAGGTGCTCTGAAAAACACATTTTCTTGAGTTTATTTGCAGATTTCGTAAGTAATCTTTTCAAAGTATTTGAGTCATTGAAGAAATTGAACCTTGAATGCACAGTCAACACTACATAATACATATATAAACATTTGTTCACAGACTGCCAAAAGTGATCAATCAGAATCATATGTAAGCTAGTTTCCACCACAGAATAAAAAAAATAAAAAGGTAATTGTGACATTTTATCTCACAATTCCTCATAACAACACTTTATAACATGCAATTGTGAGTTTAGATCTCAATTCTCAGAAAAGAAGTCAGAATGTAGGATCTAATAGAATAATAGAACTGTGAGATAAAAATTTCGTAATTAGCTTTTTACTCAGGCTTAGAAACAAGCTTCCATAGAATCAAGTGTTCCATTCATACAGAATGTAACTTTACAAAGATGTGAAGCTCACCGAGTGGTCTGGGTTGTTCACTGATATGCTCACACAAAAATCGCTGCCAAAAATGCTTTCCAACAGGTGTTTTGCCATTCGTTGTAAAATCGTGGACCTATTTTTCCAAACGCCTCACAACCGGACATTCTTCCGCTGAGAGCTTGAATAATAGACACTCCAGTCCAGTTGGTGGCGATAATGCACCTTTGCCAATGTTTGGATAGCGTAGCCTATGATGCTAACACAGAAACCTAAAATTCTCGGGACAGCAGCATTTGTCCAAATTTCAATCTTAACGGATCTATTTAATCCGAAACGATTTTAAAACAGGGCTTTAAATGTAAAATACTGAACTAACCCTTTAAGGCTTGTTCACACCAAGAATGATAACTTAAAATTTTAATAATTGTTCTAATTCAATGAGAATAGGAAGTCTACACCGCAACTAAAACGATAATCGGAATCCATTTTTCAACCATTTAAAGCTGCAGACAACAAAACTGCTGAGCGCACTTGTAATAAACAGAACTTATCTTGCGTTGGCGTGGAAGCTAATATAGCTATCGTTATATGTAGTTCTCGTTTTTGGTGTGACTTTGTAAAAAGATTTTGATTGTTGCACATGTATGTGTTTTTTTACATTTCTATTCATGTTGTGAAGCTCTTTGTACTACGATGAGGACGGCGACCTGGCCCACGAGTTTTACGAAGAAACGGTAGTAACGAAAAACGGCCGTAAGAAAGCCAAACTAAAACGAATCCACAAGAATCTCATACCTCAGGTTAGTTAGCATAGGAATGTTTTGCTAACATTTTCTACATGTTTTCATTAGATTGAATTATAATAAGTCTTTGAATATTCATGATTACTACAACGATTGGGAATTTTTTCGTAGGGAGTCGTCAAGTTGGATCACCCTCGCATCCACGTCGATTTTCCCGTTGTCATCTGTGAAGCTTGATGCCGTCGGTGACCTCCTGTGAAGAATCCGTCCTCCCTCATTTCCCCCCCGACCGCTGGATCCTGGACACGCTTGCTGTGTAGCGCCCCCGTGAGTTTGGGAGGGCTCGACGCGTGTATGTTGAATCCCGGCAAACGGGCCGCGAGATGCTTTGGCCGTCTGCCTGAGAAGAGGCTGAGGCCTGACAATGATGTCCTGACTTTTTTCGTTGTCTTGTAATCCTCCACATGTACGTCTTGAAGACTATTATGGGCTGTATGGCCAAGACACTAAGTGTGGTTTGTATGAGTGAATGGCTGTTCGTTTGTTAGTATATGACCATAGAAATTGATAAAATTTAGCGATGTTTTATCATGACATTTATCAGGAGCACGTCATAAAGGACTCTGGGGAACCTTCTAGAACGTTCTGTTTAGAATTCTGAAGATGTTCTAAGATCAGGTTGCATTTGAACGCTTTAATCGACGGGCATTGTATGACAAGCAGAGCTTCGCAGATCGTCAGGATGCGATGTTCGTAGGGGTAATGCAGTTAGGGTTAGTAGTACAAAATAAGCAAGTAAAACTACAGCCTGAATTTTGCATGTAGTTCATATAGACCTGATTCTGCTTTCTTTCCAGCCAGTAGGAGAGAATCAATGGCTGTTTACTGCGCTGTGATTTGTTTGTATGCTGATTGGATGATGGAATTGCTGCCGCTCCTTGATTGGACGGTTGAGGTACTGACTGACACATTGCTGCCAGTCATTATGAGAAGTCGTGCTCCCTCTCACTGTTCTGGCAGTTTTTATTTATTACAGTTGAAATGACCAGATGGCATTAAAGAAAACACCACGTATAAATGCATTTCGAACTGTGTTTGTCTGGTAATTCGATATTAAAACTGGATATTTAGTGGGACACTGAACTGATTTTATCCATGTGGATTTGATTGAAAATGAGGGATATGATTTTTTTCAACATCTTTAATATATTTATTGTGTAAAAAATAGTTTTATGATTTATTTCTACTGTTGAATATTCCAAAAAATGCGATGCACAGGAAGTGACATCAGTTGGACTGTTCTGCAGCATGACATAATGGTAAGTTAAACTCATTACATTTTCCTTTTTTTTATTTTTTGTATCACATTGTTGATCGTATTTGTTGAAAATGACCATTCAACCCTGTTACTGAAGTTATTGCAAGATTACTTTTTTTGCCCATAACTACAAACCAACATTTGATTTTATTATATCAAAAATACAAATGAATAACATTTAATATCATAAATTAAAGGGTTAGATCACCCAAAAATAAAAATTAGCCCATGATTTACTCGTCCTCAAGCCATCCTAGGTGCATATGACACTCTTTTTTTCAGACGAATACAATCGGAGTTATATTAAAAAATGTCTCTTCCAAGCTTTTGTAGTATAATTGCAGTGAATGGTTTCTGTTTTGAAGTCCATCAAAAAGTGCTCTGGGGAGTTAATAAATGCCTTCCGAAGTGAAGCAATGCATTCGTGTAAGAAAAATATGGATTCACGATGTACTCGCTTATTTATATACATTTTGAACACACAAAAAAAAGTTACGGACTGCTGCTTTAAATCTAAATCTACTTTGTAAATTTAGCAGTATAGAAAGTAAATGGGGTTCATGTTGTTTTAATGTGGTCGGCTAGATTTTGACATTATACCTGTTGAATATTTACCCTGTTGAACCAAAAGGAGCTAAACCAATATTTATGGGTTTTGTGTATCTGTCTCCTCTGTTTAATTTAATTAAGTTCCATCCACAGCACGACAAAATCAAATATTGTAGCCATTGTGTCTCTTAGTTAGACTCTTTTCCTCCTGCGGTGTGTCCTCTAGTTGAACTCTTGTTCATTCCACAGATCTGAACTCCACCGTTGCTTTGGTTCCTTCGTCTTCCAACCACAACAAATGACCAGACAATGTTATCTGCTACTGTTGGAATCATTTATCATTACAAGGAACGTTTTCCAGCGTAATCTCTGACCTGGACAAAGGCACATGACATTCTTCTGAACTTGAGTGAAACTGAATTATGAGGATGTTTACCAAGTCAAACTTCGCTATTAGGGGTTAGTGAATTGAAAAAAACTACCAACATTAAGTATTAAACTTTACAATTTGTGCTACGAATGATTTGTTCTAAGTGGTCTAACTTCCAGACGATAAAATGAGCAAATAAATCCCATCATATAGGCTTATGGTAGGGATTTATTGAGCCAGGCCAGAAAACAACCATCTAGCAACCATTCAGAACCAGATAGTTACCTCATAGCATCGTGATAACACTTTAGCAGCCAAATAGCAAGTGTAGCACTTCTTCAGAAAGTGTGAATATCTTGGTGATCAAATTGTGTTTGATAAGATATGTCATGATTGCTGAAGGAATCTGCATTCCATATCCATGATTTCGTCTTTAAGGAACCACAGTCTCACACCCACCCTGGGTCCTAATTGGGGCTTTTATTCCCGCTTGGTTTTCTGAAGACTAGCTGAGATTTCCTTGGAGAGGCCTAAATGAGCTGTGAATGTGTTAGCTGATGTGCCTGGAGACTTGTAATCTTTATCATATGAGTTACTCAAACTGCTTCAGTGCATATGAAACAGCTTTATATCCCAAATCTGCAATCAAAACTCCCACGTTAAAGTAGTCTCATCACTCATTTCAGCTGTGCAGCTGCATGTAGCATTTAGCATTAGCAAAATGTTCCAACGGCTTCTAGGTTAGATTTGCATTGCATTCCAGACCAGTGTACACTTGGAATGTTTGTAGTTGAATACTAGCATACTATTCATGATATTTTGTTGTACATGTTTGTTTACAGAAAGCTAATTATGCCATAATTGCTATAATTCTGCACATATGTTGGGTGGAAATGGATTGAAATATGCTAAAATGTGTTAAATTAAGCTAAGAATGCCAAACTGTTCTGACAAGAACATTTATTTTACAAAGTCGCAATTACATACAAATTCGTATGACGTGATTCGTAAGAAAGCGGTTTGTAATAAAATATTATAAAACTGCACCCATTTGTAACCAATTTGCCTAAACGTAAAATAATTATGAATTGTCATGAGACTACGTTGAGTGTGTAGAATGCTAGTATTTCATTCTTTCGGATTACTAGACGCCTCTCTCTTTTTTGGTATGCGGCGTGCTTGACTTACTCTGTGACAGTAGTATGCTATCATTCCATTTTGCACAATTACTGGACACCCGTCACTAATTAAACTTGCAATATAGCGAAGTCGTGTAACAACGGTGTAGTATACTACTATTTTGAGTGTTCATTGTTGAATTCATAATCGCATTCTAGCTCATCTGCAATAGAAAGATGTGATAATAGTATACTAGTGTGCGGTTCAGCACCTCTCAATGGGCTACTGTATCCCACAATGCAATGTGGTTGATTTGACCTTTGACCGGATATCAACGGTTTTGACTTTTTTAAACAAAAGTGGATTTAAGATGCAAATTATACTAAACTTATTTCAGGAATTATGCATGGACATCTCTCACTGCAGTATGCCATTCTTGGAAGAGCATTCTTCCATACTATTTATGCATTATATAGTATGTGTTGTTACTATTGTTTGAAGCATTTATCATTGCATACTGCATACTATTTAGAAAAATAGTAGGCAGTTTACTAGTATTCTATTCAATTGTACTACAAATGGTTACATATATTTATTTTACATTATTTTAACAATATGTATGCAGTACTACAGGGGCCAGTTGCATAAACATAGTCAGTATGTCAAGACTGACCAATTACCAGTTAGCAAAAGGGCAAGCAGTCTTACTTTTCAGTGTCCAAATTAGACAATCCATGTTTTTTTTATCTAACTAACTTAAAAAAAAATGAAAAAAAATGTGATGACTATTCAGTCTTGATGACTAGTCTGAGCAGTTTATGCAACAGTACGCCATTGCGAACATACAGCCATTGAGAGTGTGTGCAGGCCAGGGTTGATCCATCAATCCAGCCTGGTCCTCTATTTAATTGCTTTCAGATGATTCCCAATAATTTAAACCTCAGGCTCATTAGGCAACTGCGTTCATGTATTTCAAATATTTACCCATTCAAACAGGAATGTTCCATACTCTCAGTTGTGCCGTAAATGTTCCTTTAGCCTATAAATTTAGCTTTATGGCTAGTTTGTAACAGAAAACAAGCATCCCCCAAATGCCTCTTTTTTTTCGTAATGGTTTTGTTTAGAAAATTTAACGCAACCCTTTTCAATGGCATGTCCTTGGGCATCATGACGGTTCGCCCGTGGTATTGACGCACGGCAGCCGAATTCTTGCTGTGCCAGGAGTGACCTTCCTTCCCTTTCGAACAGTCGCATGTCCCGACCAACAGAGTCATGGGCTGATTAAGAGGAAATACCCATCCCGTACACTAACAAAGGAAACACAGGTCAGTGAAAGTGTGTGTGACTTTAATTAAAAAGATATCAGTGCATTACAATCATGCATAACAAGAAGTATATTTGTGTTTACATACTGGATTTGTGTTTATTTTAGGATATGCTAGTTGATTGAAACGCATCCCTCTTTTCAAAATGAGCTATTTAGCCGAATGTCCACGCTGCTTTTCTCCATACCAAAACAAGATGATAAATAAAATGAAATTAATAAATCTTAATAATAATAATTCATTGTTAGAAGTAATTGTTGGATGCACTATTACTTTAACAAATGTCAGTTTCTGGACAGCATATGTGCTCATAATCAGATTTCACTGTTTGTTCTATCCATTTTTCAATAAAGCTCCATGTTATTGCTGAGCTCTGGGCTTTTACAGGCTCAATCTCTCTTGTTTTTACTTACAGGTCTCTGTTCTTTGCTTTCTCTGCAAATTACCCAGAAAGTTGTTCCTGAGTCAGCAGGGAAGAGGAAACAAGAGAAAGGCAGTTCAACTTTGTTTACTGGCTTCATCAAACACGATGATCGCTTCGCTCAGACATTGGAGGTCAGTTACCGTTCTTCTCATTAGCAAAGACAGCTGATTGATTTGTACTCTAGGATTCCTCACTCTAAACAAGCCTTTCAGACTCCACTGATGTCATTGTTTTAGCAGTGAGGTAAAATTTGTTTTGGAGCTTTTGTGCTATGGACATGAACGATACTTCAAATTGTGTGGCTTAGTTTTCTTCTCTTCAAATTTTTTTGGTGCTGCAATTGATAAAATTAGTGTTTTTACCCCATTGTAACATGCTATAACCTCTCAGAACACCCTAGCAACTCCATAGCAATGAGATAAATTCACCCAGAAGCATTTTTCTATTGGCAAAACCGTGTAAATAAAACTTGAACCCATTGCGAAATTTGCACAGAAAAATCTTTTGCACTCACTCAGTTGATTATTATATTATTATCAAAATTTCTTGATTTCATCTCTAAAATTGCGCAGACCAATGGTAATTGCGCCTTACTTTTCCTGCCTCTTATTTGTCTTCCTAAGTGGTTTTGGAGTTATTATATATTGACACCACAATGTGCCAATGTGGGTGTATTGTTTTACTTTAATAATTCATCATAGGATCGCCATGATTTTTTCACCAATTATTTTTCTTACCTTTATCAGACACTTTTATCATAGAATGCATTGAATGTAAATGTTTTTTCATTATTTGTGCCCCCTGGGAATGATACCCATGTCTTTCTTTACCTGTAAAACTTTTTAATCAGCATTCTCGTCTCTATCTCCTCCACCATCTCCCATTTCATCACTTTCGCAGTGATTTATTTCTCTTGTAACTTCGGTTCTGCTTGGAGTCTTCTAGATCCACTTGGCAAGCTGAACCAAGGGTTGCCTGGGGTCTCCTGCTGGGGCTGATCTGAGACCAGTCTAAACCAATCAAATCCAATCCTTTGTCACGGTAGGATCAAAAGTCTGGCCGGGAGCCTGGAGGGTGAGACGGGCAGGAATGTAGGAGGTACAAGGGTGTGGGCTCTCAAAGTTCAAAACTTAATACACAGTTGCTTTCAGAGAGACTCACAGTGGCAGACGAGCTGAAGCAGGTGTACATCTACATATAGAGAGAAAACTGAGACATCAGTCTGCCGAGAGAGAGAGAGAGAGAGACAATCTTTAAATACGGTGAGTAGGAGCAAGTAACTTAGAAAGTGTTCATTTAAACAACTTTTCTGAAGCAAAATTTTAAATATTAATGCAATTAATTGTTTTGGAGTAAACTAGATTTTAAAATAATATATGCAGTGCAGTAATAGTAATATGAATATGGTCAAAAATAAAAATTCGGTCATCATTTACTCACCTTGTCATTCCATATGATTGTCCTTCTTCCATGGAACGCAAAAGGAGATGTTTGGCCGAATGTCCAGGCTGCTCATGGCACTTATTGAGTGAATTGAGACTTGAGCTGTTAAGCTCCAAGAAATAATTCGAAAATGCCATAAAAGTGGTCCATGACTTAATATTTATAAGTCTTTTAAAATCTTTTGATGAACTTGTGTGCGTGTGTGTGTTTGTGTCTAGGATTTTGTGTAATCATAGTTGTGAAATCCCATTTACGCTTCATTATGTTGCTCTGAGTTTAATGTCAATGATGTTAAAGCTATCATATGGCTTCAGAAGACTTGAAATAGAGGTCACATGTTTTACGGATTACGTTTTTTAGACCTCAATACTTCCAGTCCCCATTCACTTTCATTGTGCAATAGAAAATATTGAGCAGGTACATTTTTGGGTGAATGGTTTCAATTAGTTTTAATTTTATATTTTCAGTTTAGTCATTTTACTTCAACTTAAAATAAATGAAAATTTGAAATTTTCCATTCGCAATGAACTGAAAATATATTTGTTTTATATATTTGATTTTTTTTTTTCGGTTAACTTTTTAGTATTTTTAGTTAACAATAACAGCAATGGCCACTGGTCATGATAAGATGCGAAAGAAAGTATTTAAACATTAAGGAACAAACACCTGTCAGAGTCAGATGGCGAGTTTTTTATGTAACCCCCTGTAATTAGACATTAGCAGTGAAAATCACACACAGCTGTAAGATCTGCCCTCTGTTTATAAGAGGCTGTAAGGGTCTGTGTTGGCTCTTACAGTCCTTTTATTAGTACAAGATGTGTTTTAGAATTGAAGTATTCCGCCCGGGGACACAGGATATCTGCCTCCTGCTGTGGTCAGAAGCAAACAAAAACACGTCTTTCGTCATTTGAGGGACAATTGCACGAAACTTGCCAATGCGTGTACATGAATATTTTTAATTCTCAATAAAGTACTGAAACTGTCCTAATAGCAATTGTGATGTTTTCGTGAATCATCTGCCCTTCAAAGGAGACATCAAAGGTGACCCCTTTGGTCTCCAGCTGTGGGTGGTTTTCCTTCTGTCCGCCCCTTTACTTTTCCTGCTAATGCAGACCTTAGGACTCCTATAGAAGTGACCGCAACTAGTTATTACACCCATTTTCACTGTAACACATGGAAACGAGGTCTTTCTGGGAGGCCTTTATGTTCTGTAGGCGTCTATAGAGATTCGTAGTTTGAGCCTGAATAAGCTTTTGTTCTCACCTGTGACCCCAGATCCCTACAAACATTAGCATCCGTAAAGAGCAAGCGGGTTACTCGCAGTGAAATGTGTTTGCGAGCAGTGGACTGGGATATTACGAGGTCTTAAGGTTGTTGCATCCTTCCGTTCAGTTGGTTCATTCGTGTGTACGTCATCAGTTTCAGGTGAGTCAGCACACAGGATGGTCCCCAATGCCACAGGAAACAGCTCTTCCCTGCAGTCAGCTGACTTCCTGCCTAACAAAGGTTAATGCCAGACAGTTCCACCAACACTATGGTGTTGTGCAATGCCGTTTTTTGGGCTTATTTACAGTTTTAATGTTTTCTAATCTAGTTCTTTCACATGGCTAATTGATTGTATTTACGCTTTAACAATCATGTGAATTTATCAGTGTAATTGAATTCAAAAAGTACCATGGTATTGCCATGTATGATCAAAAACATGGTACTAACATGATACAAATGTCAAAAACCATGTAGGCTACAAACTTGGTAATGTTAGCGTTAATAAACAACGTAATTTTACCTCAGGTCTTTTTGCTAGTCAGTCATACTCTCTATTTTCATTGTTGTGCCATGTCATAATCGGCAAATAATTAATGAAACAAAAGAAGGAAAAGGCTGAAAAGAGAAAATCTCGTTCTTCGTAATGTTTTCGAAGTCAAATGTGACCTGTTAGTGATGTCTCTCGATCCAGAGACTATTTTGCTCAATCTCAGCTCGGTTGAGCGAGTCGATTCAGTAGAAAAGCTTCTTCATCCCCAGCGGAGAAATACGGACGAAACCAACTCACCATGTAGGGGGGGGGGGAACTCACCACATTGTCGTGAACTCTGGTTGTAAAGTCAAAACAACGACCTCGGCACCTTATATGTTAAAAAAACTGTAATAATGAGTCGTATCGTATTGATTGGTTGCAAAACTTTACATTAAAGAATAGCGATTTGAGTCATTATGACAACTCGCACCCTCTACCTACAACTATATGCATCAGTCTGAGGGCCGAAATCCGCACACACAATTCAACCACTGATCCAGATGAGCCAGCTGAGCACGAGCGATACTCTCTTTACGCGTACGGGACGTTGAAACAATGATAATAGACTGGTTTGTTTCGAAATAGCGTTTGGGAGTTTATAGTTATGAGTTGTTTGCATCCGCTGGATAGATGGATGGACGCTGCGTGGTAGTTTGAGGGGACCGGTGTATTGAACGGGCTCAGTCCGATATATACAGGTCAGTGTTTCCTCTCTAATACTAGATCACAGTTAGTTAGTTTGTGTAACAGTTCCTAAAAATAAAAGAAGCGGAACGTAAAACTGTTACTGTAAAACAAAGTTTGATTGTTCCATATAATGTTCAAAATATGATTGTTTATTCTTTCCTTTCTAGTTCGAGCGGCGGAACTTACTAATAATGACGATTTCATGGGTTCGATTTCGAGGGAACGCATGCTGTTAAAATGTATATTTTAGAATTATTTGATAAAAGTTTGGTGAATGTAAATGATCTCGTTTATTTCTATAAGTATAGTGGAACAATGATTTAAACATGGTTAGTTTAATGGTTCTAGTGTATGTGGTTTATTTAGCTTTTGTATAGAAAATCATATTTTCCATCCTTTGAAAGTTCCTGCTAATCTTTCTTTTAAACTTTGCTACTGTAGCTCAGATGTTAGAGCATCGCATGAAAAAAGGTCAATATTATGGATTTGATTCCCAGGCAACACCTGTTGTGGTAAAAATGTGTATTATAATCATAGTCAATTGTGTTGTGATAAAAGTTAGCAAAATTCATAACTGTTAAAGTACTTAGTTACATGTGTAAATGCATGTATAATGGAACAATATTTGAATACTAAAGGATTTATGTAGTATTTTTTAAATTTTAGTGGTTTTGTGTGTTTTTAGGTCTGAAATGAGGAGCATCACGCGTCTCTTTGGGACGACCCGACCTGAATGGGTCTCCTGTCTACAACTATTGTTTTTGATGCTCTTTTGGACCTGTTTAAAAGCACAGCAGTTAAAAAACACTAGATGGCCACTGTACTCTGGGAAGCCTTTGCTGTTGGCCTGGAACGCTCCTACTGAAGACTGTAGACCTCGACATGATGTCAAATTCCAGTTGGATCAGTTCCAAATAGTGGCGTCACCAAATGAGGGCTTCACCAAGCAAAATCTCACCATTTTCTATCATAACCGTTTGGGAATGTACCCATACTATGAGGCAGACGGCACTCCGATCTCCGGTGGCCTACCGCAGAACGCCAGTCTCACGCAACACCTAGAACGGATGTCGGATGGGCTCAATAAGTATATCAAGGACCCGACAGCCAAAGGTCTCGCTGTGATCGACTGGGAAGAGTGGCGGCCCCTCTGGAAACGTAACTGGGGCACTAAAGACATTTACCGCGAGCGTTCAAAACAGTTAGTCACTAAGAAAAACCCAACTTGGTCTCCGGATCAGGTGGCCAAAGTGGCCCAGCAAGAGTTTGAGCTCTCTGCAAGCAAGTTCATGTTGGAGACTCTTCGATTGGCCAAGAGCTTACGACCCCAACAGCTTTGGGGGTTCTACCTTTTTCCTGACTGTTACAACCACAATTACCAAAATAACCAGAACTACACGGGACGCTGTCCGGATGTGGAGGTCTCCAGGAACGACGAATTGAAGTGGCTGTGGATGGAGAGTACAGCTTTGTTTCCTTCCATATACATGGGAATACCGCTGAAGGACAAACTGTCCGGGCGGCAGTTCGTACGGAACCGGGTCAACGAGGGCATGAGGTTGGCGTCTGTTGGGAACGGGTCAGCCAGACCTGTTTTCGTCTACACAAGGCCCACTTACCTGAGCACCACCCCAACTTCTAACGGCAACTCTCCTGAACTCCTGCTGCTGACTGAGGTGAGATTCCTGTAATGGTGTGTTTCTCTCTGTGTGGAAGTTTGATTTTCTTAAAAAAGGAGTGTTAAATACCACTGGACCACTGTGGGCGCCACTATGTTGAAGTTGATCTGCACTATAGGATTCTGGTATTCAACACCCTGCAGTCTTAGTTTGAATTCCTCATAACATCGAGTTCAATGCTTATTGATTAATCATATCATGCCTAGTTAGTTACGTTAACTCTGTTCACATCGACAGCTCAGCAGGTCACATGACGCCTCTGGTTTGCTGCCACACTGAAACATCAGTAAAGCTGCTCTTGAAATCTAGACTAATTCTGGTCTGTCTAAAAACTGATCACATGACGTCTACTGGACGTGTGTGCTTCAGTGTGGGGCGAGTGTTTGTGTTCGTAGGGGAATGACAGAGGTTTGGCCTCCGGTAGCATTTGGGGTTCGTCAGACGTGTGGAGAGTCCGAGCGCTGCCAGGTATAAAAATAAATGCCAAGCCACTTTTACAAGCGTGTCTGTGAGAGAAACACCACGCTTTAGCTACAACACTCTCAGTGGAGGACGTTTCTTGAGACGTTTGAGTCTTAATTCATCACATGACTTGTATTGACAGACAGGAATGTTTCGTGAGAACAAACTGCGCTGTAAAAAGTCACACTAATTCAAACATTTAGATGTCAAATATATGTATTCTGTGAATGTAACTAAACATTCTGTTGCTGCTGAATACCATGAACAAAAATCACTAATAAACTAGACTAATATAAATTTCAAACATTACTACAAGTAAACAACAACAAAAAGTCACTAATATTATAAGAACAAATATACAAATTAGCAATAGCACAAATAAATATGCCTGAACAAAGTTCAGAAATTAAAATCCGCATGCAGAGCATTGACAGAAGCGTACATTATAGGAGCTGTTTTTTTTCCCCAAGCCATATTATAGATGCCTTGTCAGATTTTACATTGACCGCAGTATAAGTGTGTGTTGTTGAACCATAGTCTCACAGAGTAAGTCATTTATTTATCAAGAGTTTGAATCAGTGTCTGTGGAACGAGAGGTGAAGTATTTCAACAAAAGCCAGTAAATGAAAGAGTGATTGTCATTTATCAGTGACATAATGAAAGGGCGAAGACAAGTGTGTGCTCAAGAAAGAGAAGAATAAACTCTTTGTCTTCACCGATGTCACTTGCCACAAATATACAAATTGACAAATACACTCTCGGACAAACTGTTCACAACACTCTCAAGAGCCTCGTTGTTTGGAGTTTATTTTGCTGATTGTCTTTTTCCATTTCTGAAGGCCACACGTTCAGTGACGCACGAAGTGTTATCTAAATGTGTGTTTTGTTTTCTGATCAGATCATAATATTTGTGTTCAGATGAACTGATTTCTGTCTTCTCTTTGCACAGATGGATCTGGTGTCGACTATCGGCGAGAGTGTGGCGTTGGGTGTAGCGGGTGTGATCCTCTGGGGTGACTCCAACTATGCTAGTAGTCAAGTACGTTTGTGCTCTAATCAGGGCGATACTCACTATCTTCACATAAATTTACTTTAGGGGGATTAACCAATGATTATTAAAATTCAGGGTGAAATTAAAGGAAGGGATCATGTACAAAGAGTCGATTATCCCAAAATATTCCCACTTACAGGTGGATGGGTCTTGTATGATCTTAGTGGGGTTTATATATATTCCCTATATATTTAATATTAAAATATTTATTTATGTATGGTATGTATATCTATGTTTAGTGTTGTCAAAAGTACAGACGACTTTACCAAGTCTGTAGTGACATTTTTAAACTGTGAGTATACCAGCATTTTCCTCTGGTATTTTGAGCGGAGTTAAACGGATTCTTAAGCATCTCTGATTGGCCATTGTGTTGACACACTTGTGATTGGCTACAGTGGTCAAGCGCATGAAAATAATGGCCAATCATAGACGTGAACGTTAAGTGCATGAACGCAATGGCCAATCAGAGACGTGTTTAAGAATCTGTTTAACAGCGTTTAAAATGCCAGAGGGAAATGCTGGTATACTCACATTTTTTTTAAATTTACGAAGTTGGTACTTTTGACAACAGTAGTATGAATGTATATGTATATAAAATGAAGGATATATATATATATATATATATATGGAAGAGGATTAGGGCCAAGCAATAATAAAAAATAAAACCATCTCAAGATTAAAGTCATTGTAATGCGAGATTAAAATTGTTAAATTTAGAGAAAAAAGTCGAAATACAATCTTGAGAAAAAACTCATTATATATAGAGAATAAAGTCATTGTGTTTTGAGAAAAAACTCTTTAAATTTCTAGAAAAAAGTGGTAATACAATCTTGAGAATGAACTCATTAAATATCGAGAATAAAGTCGTGTTTTGAGAAAAAACTCGTTAAATTTCTAGAATTTTTTTTTGCAATTCTCGAAATTTAATGAGTTTATTCTCAAGATTGTATTTCAACTTTTTTTTCTCGAAATTTAAAGAGTTAAATCTTGCATTATAATTACTTTAACTTCAATATTTAATGAGTTTATTTTAAAGATTATATTTCGACTTTTTTCTCGAAATTTAACGAGTTTAATCTCGCATTATAATGACTTTTGGCCATTTAAACGTCCAGCAGTTAGTGATTGCAATAGATATTGGTCCTTGTATTTTCTATATCCTAAAAATCGTAATTGATTTCTCCTCGCATCTTCCAGGCGACTTGTTCTAATCTTAATGAATACCTGCGAGGGCCGTTGGGTCGTTACCTGCTAAACGTGACGTCGGCCGCCGAGCAGTGCAGCCGAAACCTCTGTGGATTCCGCGGCCGCTGCCTTCGCAAACACTCCGACACGGACACCTACCTGCATCTCAGTCCAGACACACACAGCATAGAGCGCCAAGGAAACACGCTTCAGGTTATAGGCCGGATGGGACCAGAAGAACTGAGGCGCTTACAGGACGAGTTCCACTGTCAGTGCTACAACGGGTACTTGGGCGACGACTGTGGCCAAAGTAAGAACAGAGCGACGGCGGTCTGGACCACCTTTATGCAAGTTCTGCTGTTACCGCTTTTCTTGATGGGGTTCCTACACTGAGGAGTTCGATAAAACCGATTTGAGAACAAACGCCGGACCTTCTCTTCAAGGGATGCGCGACGTTGGCGGCAGGAAGGCCCTTCGTTCGCTAGAATCGAAAGAGGACACAATTGGAGCAGTTGAAAACACACAAGCTAACTCTGTGGACTAAATGTGCAGCACAGTGTGGTTCTGTTCGAGTAGATCGCCCCCTGCTGCATGGGAGGCTGAACTGTGGCAGGCGAAAGTATGATTGTTTAGCTAGAAATGATGTCTGTGTGTGAAATGTCTGCTTTTTTTTTCGTTTAAATAATTGATGTGGTGGTTTCAGCTGTGTGGAGCCTTGCACATGACACGCAGGGGAAAAAATATTTATATAGTGCCCACAAATTAACAATTAATTTACTAATACATAAGGAGGTTTTACTAATTTGTTCCCTCATTTGAAGTAAATCACGCGCACAATATAAGAATAATTTCCTCCCTTGTTTTACTAAATCGTGGCAATGTTGTAATTATTTGTTCTCTTGTTTTAGTCAGATCAAAATTCGTTAATAGAAAACGGATTCTTAATTTGTGGCCACTATATATATATATATATATTTGTCTGCGTGTCCTGTGCTGGGTTCCCCATAGCTGTCATTCGAGACATTTTACTACTTTGCCTTCTTTTTACCTGCAAAAAACCAGTTGTGACCTTATTTCTGTTGTGTGTCACATGCCAGCTCCTTAAAAGGGACAAATGTTGCTGCTGCATCCATTAAAACCTCATTCGGACTGAATGTCATGAAACCTGTTTTCTGTCTCACATTTCACCACAAAATTAAAAGAAACTACATAAGGAAAAATAAGGAATAAGGAAATTATTTGCATGAGGAAAAATAAACCTGTTTTGGGGGGTTTACTTTTTATTTTGATGAAAAGTTGTTCATTTTTCTCCCGGAACTACTTGTTTAATTCTCTCTATTCTCAATTTGATTCTCATTATAGTAATGCATTAGTTTTATTACAGTAAATAGAAAAGCATGATGTTTTTTATTTACTTACAGGATAATAGATTAAAGGCAATACAACAAATAATTCCATTAGGTATAAACTCATAATTTATTATATATTCTATAAATTAATAAATTTTAATGAGATTTTACAGTATTAAAAAGATTAGAAATCATTGCATTACAATTATGTGAATGTGCTTGATTATCAAAACAATAAAAGATCTTGGTTCTAAAAATAGGTTTACTTTATGCTAAATAAAAGTTTTTGTCATTTATTTGGTTTTGATTTTGGGGTGAAATATGACCTCGGACATGATCTTAACAGGTTTTCTTATTGCTGGATAGTGAGGGATTTTTGAAAATCTTCTGCCAAAGAACATTAATGTAAATGTCCAGCATACTGTGTTTCACAGAAGCTTAGATGCCTTTTATTTTTCTGCCTTAGGTTGCATACAACTATTTTCAGACCGGATTTTCCCCCTTAATTGCTGAACTTAGCATTTCTGTTCTATATTTGTGTGGGATACATTGGAAAGGCTTTATTTGCGTATGTTCAGCATGAGTTTGTTACATCACAGCAAAACTTTTTTTTTTCTGTTGTAAGTGCCTTTTAAAAGGCATAGTTCATCCCCAAAATTTAAATTCTGACATTTATTCACCGTTATGTCGAACCTCTTTGACTTGCTTTCTTCTCCGGATACGTAAATATTGACAGAGTTCAAATTTTGGGGGTGAACAATCCCTTTAATTGATTGTGTTAATTGAAAGCAACATCACTGAAACGTTTTTATTTTTCATACCAAAATGACCAAAATTTGATACCAAATTCTGCTTGTGCCGTTCTGTTTGGTGACTGAGTCAAGTGAAATGTGTGTGTGTTTTATAATTTTTAAATAAATCTTATATTTAAATGCTTGAATTTGTCATTCACTTTTGGGAAGTAACTCCAGAGAGTCTAAGCCATGTTGAAAATGGGATTTGCCATGGGATTTGTTTAATTTAAACTGAAGTTTTAGGATCGTTTAGGCCTTTACATTTGGTAAAAATAGTTGTTGTTGTTTTTGTTACCAAAAAACAAACAAGCAAACCAAGCCCAGAAACGCGAAATGTGACGTATTACATAAAAAAGTAACTAAGTAACACAATTAGTTACTTTTATTAGGGAGTAATGCAATATGACACTACTTTTTAAAAGTAACTTTCCCCAACACTGGCCATTTTGCCCTCATCCTTACTAGCTAGTTGACTTTCCCTCTGGTTTCTTTCCACCCCTTGGTTTCTTGTTTTCTAGGTCCTGCTCCACTTCTAAGGGGTCTGTCGAACGCTGCCAGAGGAAACATTATGGGCTGGCAGCACAGAGAATGCCTTGTGTTATAACTCGAACCAGACATCCAGTCTCCTTGTAGTCTCTCCCCCCTCTTCTCCGACCCCCAGTGGGGCTTTCCGTTCGGATCTTCCGTGTGTTTTCTGGTATGTGTGAATAATACTAGAATCTGTGGCTCAGACTGTTAGGAATCGCACTGCAATGTGCAATCCACATGAGTTAGTGAATACGTCATCAGTGCGATATTATGTAAGGTTTGGTTTGAAGAATCCTACATTGTTATCTTTATTTGACTAGAATAGAAATGAAAACGCTGACTGTGCAATGTCTTTGTTTTCTATTGTATTCAAATGAGACTGTTCTTGTAGATGTCCAAGAACATGGTGTTATTATATCCAAAATAGCTTATCTTTTATTAGTGTTTTTAAAACAAAAGATGGTACTATGTTATAACAAAGTAGCATGCATTTAGCATTATTATAGTAAAATTGAGTCGTCTTATACACACAGACTGAGGCCGTAACAGGAAATCCTATGAGATGCAAGGAAAATTATATATTTAAAATGCTTTTGCATTCGCTTGCAATCTTTAGCGTTCCCCTCGCTTGCAAAAGGATTGAAATCTAGTCTCAAATTATATTTTCAATGCAAAGTATCTTGAGGGAATGCAAAGGTATTGAATTATAATTTTTCTGCCTATCATTACTGTATCCTTAGGGCCTGCATACATTTCCAAATGTGTAGTAACATGCCATAATATGAGATTTTTAATTTCGCAACAACTCTGAAAGATGTCCAAGGATAGATTAGTTTTTTTTTTATTTTAATAAGAACAAAACATATTGTACATACAAGAGTACATATAACCTGTCAGGGGTAAGAAAAATACATGTACCTTTTAAACAGCAGCAGAGTTTTAAGTTTAAGTTTTTAATTTTTGAAATTGTTTCCAAAAATATTTTAACATTGTTTTATTTTATATTGTTAGAAAATATGTCAATTTTTCATTTCTTTTGATTTTATGAACATTTTAACTGGCATTAATAATAATTAAATCAAATTTAAACAAGATTTTAGCACCATCAAATAAAAAACATTTTAGCATAACATCAGCTTCTACGAAGTAAATGAGAAAAGTAATTTCTAAGTAATTATTGAGTTATTTCAAAAACATTTGTGTGTTAGGATGCTCCCAAAACAAAGTATTAATAGTATCAGGGGAAATTTGGAAAAAAAAATAAAAAAAATAAAAAATAAAATCTTCCATGTTCACTTTAAAAGGCTGTGCCACAAGTGATTTAACTGGGTCAACTCGACTTTATGAGGTGTGTCGTCCAAATTTGACTCAAATCAAGATGTTTTTGTTTGTTTTTCTAACAGAGAACTCCAGTGACTATTAACAGCAAGTATACTTGACTTAGAAGAAGGTAACAAAAGAAAATATTATTTCATACACAACTTGTCCTTGCCCCGCAACTTGAAGTAGTAAAAACTGTTTGTAAATTAATATTATTACATTCGAATAGCCTCGAATGCATGTAAACCCAAAAAATATTGGATGGGATCTACTAAAAAGTATGAAGAAGAAAAAAAAACGCCACAATTTTTGATCAACTATTTAACCCAAGTAATTACCTTTTCTTTTTAAATATCAAAAATATTGAATCGTTTTCAACACAACACTTGAACGGAACCATCGCGCACCTACACGTGTTTCCACACGGAACTATTATTGTGTATGACGCATTAACGCTGCTCTGCTCACTACGTGCGAATAATGATCTATCTCAAACTTTCAAGCAATCATCGATTATTGGATATTTACATTATTTCTTAATTTTTTAGGTACGTACTAAACGCGCGGCACAGTTCTTATGTTTTGTATGCATCGACAGGTTGGTTAGAGCTGCAGTACGTCTGCGCACTTTATATGATTGGCGTTATTTAGATGTAGACATTTATGCAAAACTACAAATGGCAAATGTATGCTTTGTTTTTACATGCAAGTATTTTATACATTCAGATATTGTATTTAATGTATTTTCATGTATTTTTTAATGTCCACCGGTTAAAATGGAGTCTGGGGGTTTAATCTGCTGTGATTAATGAGATTAATGTGTCGTCCTCGTGTCATCTTGTTAAACCGAGTGTGAATGTTGTAATTAAATGGGTTTCCATGCAGATAATGAATTTCTTCCGCAACCGTCTGGTGGTTCTGGGGCTGGTGTTACTGGCCACGGTGCTGCTGTATCTGCTTCTGCCCTCCATCCGGCAAGGGAGCATGGAGCCGTCTCTGGAGGTGCAGCAGCGGATGGGTCTGATCCCTGCCTCTCCTCCACCGCCGTCCGGCATCAACATCACGGTCAGGACCGGACAGCTGCCCGGGGACCCGCCGCTCTTCTTCCGGGAGGCTCTACCCGTGGACAACGCCGGACGACAGATACTGCCCAGGTCAGATTATAGTTTCATTATGTAATATCTGCCTAGATAAACAGCAATTTTGGAACGTTCCTACGTATACAAATTGACGTAATAATCGAAAAGCTCTATAGAATAGAATATTAAAACTGACTCGTTTCATCGAATGGCATGGTACCATAATAAAAACTTTAAGTTACACTTTATATGTTCGTTTTACAAGCACCGAGTAACAATAATGAACGACCGCCTGGTTTCACAGACAGGGCTTAGATTAAACCAGGATTAGGATTTAGTTTTAATCAGGACATTTGAATAGATTTAATAACCGTGCCTTAGAAAAAACATTACAGGTGTGCATCTTGAGGCAAAACAATGGCACTGACATATTTAAAGATCAGTTGCTCTCAGTCAAAACAGTTTAAACATGCATTTTAGTCTGGGATTAGGTCTGTGAAACTGGTAGCTAAACGTGCAATTGTCAGGGAAAAAAGGCAGAATTGTGACAAGAAAAGTTGCAATTAGCTTTATTCGGTGCCGGCAACTTCCATACCTTGCCTCTAAGTGTTTCACAATATTGATATTTTGCATGCAAAAAAATATTTATTGTGAATTGTGTAGATATATGTAGCACAGCTCACACTAACATCAGTAACATCACTAACATCAGCAGGAAATGGAAAATCGCTCTATTTTCTTAATGCATGTTATTGATCTTATTGTGAACAATTCATCCATGCATGTTCTTTTTTTATTTTAAATGGGAATTTTTCATCAAAATGTTTCATGATGTTCTGGTGAATTTTCAGACTTCTCTCTGGTGACGTATGCCAGATTTCTTCAATCATTTAGTCCACATAAACCTGCCCCTTTCTTACAATCGACTACAAGTTCGCGTTCAGATCCATCCAATGGATACAACCAAGTCTCTGTCCTACTTTTTTTGCCCTGATCATTTTTGATAATCCGTTTGTCACAATATAACTGTCGATTTTGACTGTCTGTGGTATTTTAATGGAAACTTTGTTAACCATGGTAATTTCCAAACTTGTTAAATTCTGCAAATAAATAAATATTTCGATTTCTATATGACCTATTGGTCTTCTGAGTTTCAGTAAGTGTATCTTCTCGTCCTCAGGCTGCAGTTGGTTCTGCTTCATGGTCAGGCCTTCACCTCTAAGACCTGGGAGGAGTTGGGCACCCTCAGCCTACTGGCGTCCAACGGGTACCAGGCCCTCGCGCTCGACCTGCCCGGTATGAGCTCTGTAAACTTATAAGTAGGGCTGCCCCATAATAGTCAACTAAACGTTAGTCGACAAGAAGAGGCCTTAGTCGACCAAAATCTTATTGAATGCATATAAAGCAGCTCACTAAACCGACTCGCTCCTCCTCAGGTTTCGGGAATTCTCCAGATTCAGAGTCGGTTAAGTCGGATCAGAGCCGCGTGGACCTGCTAAAGCGTTTTCTGGAAGCTCTGGGCGTGCGAGCGCCGGTGTTACTGAGCCCATCTATGAGTGGCCATTACGCCCTGCCGTTCCTCCAGAAACACAGCGCCCAGCTGCACGGCTTTGTGCCCATCGCCCCCGTGGGTACCCGCGGCATCACCCCACAGCAGTACCGCGACATCCAGGTGCCGTGTTTCTTTCTAATCATCTCACACTTAGGAATTCCTTGACTTGTTTTAACTCTCACTTCCTGTATGTGTGACAGACTCCAACGCTAATCGTATATGGGGAGTTAGACACCAACCTGGGCGCCCAATCACATAAGAACCTGATTCAGCTGCCCCATCACACCGCGGTGAAGCTGGCGGGAGCACGACACGCCTGTTACATGGACAAACCCCGCGAGTTCCACCGCGCTCTGCTCGACTTCCTCAGCAAGCTCGACTGAGGGCCAAACCAGTCAAACGATTGTGTGGGAAAGACTACTAGAAGAAAAAGAGAGACGCGAGAAAAGAAAATGATGAACAGGGCTGTGGAGTAGCTGTAAATCCAGTCCTGAAACCTAAAACAACACCGGAACGTTCTATCACGCATCTGTCCATCCACATCAACTCACTCTTTATTATTTCCCTTTTGTTAATATATATAAAACAAACAAAATTTCTGCAGGATTACTATAGGACAGCTTCTTTTGTAGATTGTAAACATTGACTTTTATAGGTTTCTACACTGTTGCCATGGATCCCTCTTGTTTTTACTGTTGTTACTGTAACAGCCTGCCTAAAGGTTGTTATGGTTACCAGTCTGAGGGTTGTTCTGTAATGCAGTTCCTATGGTTTCCAGTCTTGAGGAGTGTTCTGTAATGCAGCTGCCATGTTTTCAGTCTGAGGGATGTTCCTATAACACAATCATCTTGATTTCCCATAACACTGTTGCCATGGTTTCTGGGCTGACGGATGTTCCTGTAACACAGTTGACATGGGTTCCTTTCTGAGGGTCTGATGGTTTCTGACAGTTGCTTCAATAACATTGTTGCCATGGTTTACAGACCGAGAAATGTTCTTGTAAATCAGTTGCCATGGTTTACAATCTGACAGTTGTTCCTGTAACATGGTTGCCATGGTTTCCAGGCTGAGAAATGTTCCTGTAAATCAGTTGCTATGGTTTCCAGTCAGACAGTTGTTCCTGTAACATGGTTTCCATGGTTTCCAGGCTGAGAAATGTTTTTGTAAATCAGTTGCCATGGTTTCCATCTGATAGTTGTTCCTACAACACAATTGCCATGGCTTCCAGTCTGACAGTTTCTCCAATAACATGGTTACCAGTCTGACAGTTGTTCCTATAACACAGTTGCTATGGTTTCCAGTCTGACAGTTGTCACTATAACAGTTTCCATGGTTTTTACCAATTCCAGGCTGAGAAATGTTTCTGTACATCAGTTGCCATGGTTTACAGTCTGACAGTTGTCCCTATAACAGTTTCCATGGTTTCCAGTCTAACAGTTGTTCCTATAACACAGTTGCTATGGTTTCCATTCTGACAGTTGTCCCTATAACAGTTTCCATGGTTTCCAGTCTAACAGTTGTTCATATAACACAGTTGCTATGGTTTCCAGTCTGACAGTTGTTCCTATTACACAGTTAGCATGGTTTCCAGTCTGACAGTTGCTCCAATAACATGGTTACCAGTCTGACAGTTGTTCCTATAATACAGTTGCTATGGTTTCCAGTCTGACAGTTGTATCTATAAGAGTTGCCATGGTTTCCAGTCTGACAGTTCTTCCTATAACACAGTTGCCATGGTTTCCAATCTGACAGTGGCTCCAATAACATGGTTCCCATGTTTTCCACCCTGAGGATCGGCCCTGTAATTCAGCTGCCATGTTTCCTGGTCTTGAGCTGTTCCTATTGTAATGTTGCCATGGTTTCCTGTCTGAGGGTTGTCCTTATACTATGACAGCCATGGTTTCCTGTAACAGCAAGAATCGCATAATGCCAAAAATCATTGTCATTTATAACCCTGCATTTCAAATTTGCTTGACAGGAAACTGGAGTCTTTAATCCCACAAGAACATCTCAGAGAAGAAAATGGTATTTGTCATTTTCGGTTCCTATATGTTTGTTTTATCGTTGAGTGAAGTCCAGAGTGTTCACACCAGCAGTTGGCACATACGTATCACTGAATGTAGCATGTTAATGTGTGGATGACTCCCTATATGGTTTTAGATGCTCAAAAACAGAGAGAACGGTTGCTGTCATGGCTGTAAATTTATTTTTTCATTATCAGTAGTTGCCAGATTTGAAATGGCAGTAGTTTACTCCTCGCAATAAAAAAGAAATTCCTTGAGACTGCAGAGAAGGAAAAATTGTTCATTAAATGATAGTGGTATTACATTACTAGACCTAAAAATGTAGGTTTCCGTTACATATTTATTATTTATTGCTTAAAGCTTCTACATGACAGAAACTGTAAAGTGTGTGGTATTTATGTGCTGTGGTCTGTTGTTTTTTGTTTTGTGTATAGCTTGTAAATATGAATATGTTGTAGAGGACAGTGAGGCACATTTGACCTGTGGATATTTCTGATATCACAAATCTTCAACCTGACGGGATTTGTCATTGGGACTGAATTCAGATTCCTGTGTGCATGCATGGTACTTCAAAACCATCAAACATGCTTTTGTTCAATGCAAAATAAAATTCTTTAACATTGATGTTTTGCGTTTGTGATTTAATGGACATGCACACGAGATGCGTCCAAAAATTGTAAGTGGTCTTGTAAGTGGCACTTACAATTGTAATAGTAAGTTATTTATCCAATAAATAAGACATGCAGTAGTGATTTCTGGTTAAACTATAAATAAATAAAAAATAACGATATTTTTATTAATCAGTGTTTTCCGCGAACTTCAAAGAAAATGGAGAAATCATAAAAAATAAGCTAAAAGCTAAAGGGAAAATAGTCAAATAGTTTATATAATAAATATAGGCCATAATAGAATTGTATTTTAAATATACTGGCTTCAGTGGCTTTTTACTCGTATAATCGTATTTTTATTTATTTATTTATTTCTTTATTTATTGACCACGTGTGCGGGCCAGGCGGAATCGAATGATGCCGACGTCATCACGCACACCATGCGTCTCTCTTCGGGAAGATGGCTGCTGCTGTGTACATGATGCCAAAGTGAATGGACGGAAAACAAACCGATATTCCTAAAATTCCCCCCTCTTCCCTCCTCTATATCCCGCTCCGCATCCATGCTCACGCGTTTACGTTAAAAAGAACCCGATTTTAACCTAGTGTGAAGAACTAGAATGATAATATGACCCAGAAGAAGAAGAAGCGAGTGAATCGCAGTTTGTTACTGGCGAAGAAAATCATCATCAAGGATGGAGGAACGGTGAGTTTTTGCTAAATTTGACCACAATAAACACTTAAGACACGACGGTTTCGGTCTTAAGTAGACGTCTACATAATTATTGCGTTAATGTTTGAAAGAAAAAATGCTTTGAGAACATATAGGAGGAGTGTAACTTCAAGTCTTGTCATTCATCATGGCTGTAAACATCAGCATTTACTTCCTGTTATTAACAATAAATCATACTAGCACGCATAAATGTCAAGATTAACGATTTAAATCACTTCATGCGTTATTATATTAATGTTCAGATGGTTTGATGACACATTAAAGCAGGTTAAAGATGTCATTATGGCTGGCTGAGTGGCTGTAAATAAAATAATTTCTATTTTTTAATCAGATAAAACGGCTTGACAAGGCTTAAATTGTTATATGGTTCTCTATTATGCTGAGTTAAAATAAAATCAATAAAATATCAACATAGTATTGCTAGGCATAGAGTTACCATGTTTTTTTGCGCGACACCATGGTTATTTCATGCTATTTATTATGCAAATAACATGGTAGATAATCAGTATTATGCTAAATATCAAAGCATATTGTTATAGAATTGCTACAGTATAATTTGTAAAGATAGAAATGTGAAACCCGTCCGGTCTGTCCGATATCTTTTGGATATGAATGTATTTGTCTTGAAATGTAGGCATATCTCTTGTAAGTATTATTTATAAAAATGTTGCCTAATTTTAGTTTTTATTAATTTTGCTGTGTGCTTTTGTTTTATGCTTTTGTTTGTTTTTTTTTATCCAAAATTGATTTAATAATTTTGAATTTCATCTTAAGCTAGCTTTATTTCAGTTCGTATGAATATTTGTCCTGTTCACTGGCTGTCAAGATCCGTTACAATTTTGTTTGGTTGAGTCTATATATGGTCTTAATTTGAACCTAGTTGCTCTATTTACTTTTGTTTATTGTTCCTTTTTAAATAAGTAATAGTACCTATTAAGCCAGGATGGCACCTGTGAATATGTCGTTGGAAGGATTAGGCCACAAACAGACCTTACCTGTTGTGAAAACCAAACCAAAGCTTTATGGATGTGTAATAATAATGTTTCCTCGCATGTTCTTCTCTCTCCAGCCTCAGGGCTTCGGCGCCCCCAGTGTTTACCATGCTGTTATCGTCATATTTCTGGAGTTTTTCGCTTGGGGTTTGCTGACAGCACCTACTTTGGGAGTAAGTTTTAAAAAGAAATACAAAGAAAATCGTAACAGAAGTGAGATTTTATTTTCATATCAAGTGTCGTGTTTAGAAACCCTTTGTATGCCCCTGTTATTATATTGAGTAACGTGATCATGTAAAAAAGTTCAAAATACACTAGCGTGCGCGTCATAGCCAATGCTGTTTTTGTGCCGTGTGACTGCAGGCTCTTCACGAAACATTCCCGAAACACACGTTTCTCATGAATGGCTTGATTCAGGGGGTTAAGGTATAATCTTTAACTTCTTCCTGTAAAAGATCTATGATTGAGTCGAGTTCATAATTCATCAACTGCATGCTTTTGTTCACAGGGCCTGCTGTCGTTTCTAAGCGCTCCTCTGATTGGTGCACTGTCAGACGTGTGGGGAAGGAAGTCCTTTCTTTTACTCACGGTGTTCTTCACGTGTGCTCCAATTCCTTTAATGAAGATCAGCCCGTGGTACGTTACCTTTCGCTTTTTTTGGACACAAAACTAAATATTTTCTAAATCTATTTGGTAAAATAATATACAGTAAGTTAATGCATTAGCTATACTTTTAAGCTTTTAGTAATCTTTTTTTGTTCAAATATAACTGTTTATTGTTTGTTCACAGTGCATTAACTAATGTTAATGTTAACTTTTGATTTTAACGTTTGCTTAAATTAATGCTGTCGAAGTGTTGTTCATTCTTAGTCCATGTTAACTAATAAAACCTCATTGTAAAGTGTTACCATTTATTTCTGTGTATACATAATAAAGTAAAATGAATTAGACTGGCCATATGACTCTTTTAAGAAAGGACTAAAAACCCTGCTTTTTAAGCAAGCATTTTTTACCTTTTGCTAACTTTAAAAAAAAAAAAAAATTCCTGGTTTTTATCTTTGTTTATACTCTGTAGCACTTTGGGATTGTTTTTAACTATGAAAAGTGCTTTACAAATAAAATATATTATTATTATTATTAATTGTATACATTTAAATTTTAATTTAATGTAATTTTTTAATGAAATGAATCAATCAGACAATGAAAAAAATATATACATAAACAAGTTTAATTTTTCATGTTTAAGTTTACCAGGTTTGAATATCTGAATGTATTTGTCCTGAAAAGGGTTAATTTAGTATGATTTATCTACTCTGAATGATATTTATTCATACTTTTAATTAGCTTTTATTTTCAATTTCAATTTTTTAGTAGTTTAATAACATGCTTTTGTAATTTTTTGTAGATTAGCTTTAATTTATTTTTATTTCAGTTTTACTTTGAAATTAATGTGATATTTAACTAATTTTAACTTGCAAATGAAAATGAAATATACACAAAATTAGGGGATGCATGATATGTCATCCACCTTATCAGTATCGGACGATATATGTTCATTTTTAATGTTATCATTATCTCCCTAATAAGAAAATTTGGCCAATATATTAAAGCAGATAAATAATTTATTTATTAAACTGAGACACTTCAGTTCGTCATGATGTTTTTTAATTGCCTGAAATATGATTACAATCATAATAGACAGGAAAATACAATTACATGCAACGTGTGCAGTGCAAGTTTGTCATATAAGGTACGTAAAATAATACTGCGAACACTACTTAAAGAGCCCAAATATGTCATCAATATGTCTGTTTTGTATTTTAATACATCTGCACGTCTTAAATCACATGCATAGAAAGATTTTAAAGCGTTCTTCTTGTGTTTCAGGTGGTACTTTGCCGTTATCTCTGTATCTGGAGTGTTTGCCGTTACCTTCTCGGTTATATTCGCCTATGTGGCCGATATCACTCAAGAGCATGAGCGCAGTATGGCTTATGGCATGGTGGGTATAACCCATCATCATCATCATCTCTCTTTATACTGTTTTTTTTTTTTTTTTTTTTAAATAATACGTCTGTGCTTTTCCCAAAAGGTCTCTGCCACGTTTGCGGCGAGTCTCGTGATCAGCCCGGCCATCGGCGCGTATCTGAGTCAGGTTTATGGAGACAGTCTGGTGGTGGTTCTGGCTTCTGCCATCGCTATGCTGGACATCTGCTTCATCCTGGTGGCCGTTCCCGAGTCACTTCCGGAAAAGATGAGGCCGGCGTCCTGGGGCGCCCCCATCTCGTGGGAACAAGCTGACCCCTTTGCTGTAAGTAGATTTGACCTCTTTGAACTTGCTCGGTGCAATAATATTACAATCCACTCGAGTACACTCCCAAACCGGTTCCTACCGGATAATCCGTTTGACTTGGAATTTATTAAAGATGTTAAACGCACTGCAGATGCAGAACCTTCAGCATGAGTGTGGTTGGAAACATGTACTGTTAATTTTAAAAAGAGAAAAATGGCACAACTCTTTGCTCATATCCTGTGTGGTTTTCAATAGGGAAGTTTTTTACGCCCATTCGAGGTGTTGACATAATGGAGATTTTAAAGCTGCGTTAGATGCTGCTTACGCATGTCATGTAGAGCTGTTTTCACACGTGGTTTGCTCTGAAGAGTTCCTGCGAAGCCTGTTACAGTTTTCCACCACATTGTTCGTGGTTTTGATTGGTTAGTTTTAGAAGAGAAAGGTCTGTTAAAAATGTGATCTTGAAACGCATAAATGGATTTAAAATTGAACCATCTTGATGTATCATGGTTGCGATACATATAAAATAGGGTTGCATCAATATTAAAATTCCACCTGATGCAGATTTTTATAATAATTTTATCATTTAATCAGCCAACAAGTGATAAATGGCTGGTATTAAACACTAAAAAAAAACCTCAAATCAGTTATTTTAAAGGAAAAATAGTATTTTAAAGGATTACTTTTACAGTGTTAAAAATAGTATAATGATAATTTATTAATATTCATTATAAATGGGCTAGATGTTAAAGAGTGTACAATGAATAAAAAATAAATAAATGTGTTTAAATGTGTCTGTTTCTGTTTCTCTCTGCAGTCTCTGAGGAAGGTGGGTCAGGACTCGACGGTCCTGCTCATCTGTATAACGGTGTTCCTGTCGTATCTGCCTGAAGCTGGACAATACTCGAGCTTCTTCCTGTACCTGCAACAGGTTCGTTAACACACAGATTGGGTTTATCTCTGTGGTTAATCTTTAACTCGGGTTTTAGTTGTGTTTAGAGGGTGAGGTCTAGTTTTTTTTTTCAAAATCCCGATAACAAACATGACTGTAAAGTTTTATTGTTTGACCCTCTTATCCAGATAATGGGATTTTCCCCTGAAAGTGTCGCTGCGTTCATCGCTGTTCTAGGGTTGCTGTCTATTGTTGCACAGGTCAGTCGGATACATGTTAATCGAGTATTTTTACTTCATTATTTAATAATAGGGGGATGATGTTAAATGTAACTTCTTTCCACCGACAGACTGTAGTTTTAAGTTTACTCATGCGTTCCATCGGGAACAAGAACACAATTTTGCTGGGCCTGGGATTTCAGATTCTGCAACTCGCCTGGTACGGGTTCGGATCTGAGCCATGGTAAGACCAAAAACTTCAGTTAAACTGTTGCTTTAACAGTAATGTAATGAGTTTAATGAATTTGTTCCTAATTCCCAGGATGATGTGGGCAGCCGGAGCAGTTGCTGCCATGTCTAGTATCACTTTCCCTGCTGTTAGCGCCCTGATTTCCCGCACAGCTGACCCGGATCAACAAGGTAGGTTTTCTTGAATTGAAGTTACATATTCTTTGAGGCCGGCTGCTAAAGCTCATTTTTCGTTAGGCGTGGGTCAGGGAATGGTTACGGGAATCCGTGGACTGTGTAATGGTTTGGGTCCGGCGCTCTACGGTTTCATTTTCTACATCTTTCATGTCGAGTTGGACCAAGTTCCAGAGAAAGACTCGGATATACCGCATCACCATGATCCCCACCAACAGGTAAGGTCCCGCACATCATTACATTTAGCTGAACTACTATTACTAGTTACATGTTTTTTTAAATAATAGTTGATAAAGTCCAATACAGCTAAACAACGCTCAAATATAAAATATTTGCAAACAATATTTCATAGCAATGCATTATTTTTTTTGAATAAGTTGGATACCTGAATGAATTTGCAATTACAAACAAAACCTAGCCTCCACAAATCAAAAATTTGTTTTAAATCATTCTTAAACCATTTGCTAGAGTTCAAGCAGGACACGTTTCTTATCATTCATAAGAATTGAAGCATAACCAATTTGTGTGTTTTATTTGTAAATAAATTTGTGTATTTTTTTGTTAATCTCTGAAAAAATTATATACTTCAAAAAATTGTTCAGTACCTTATTTGGTACTAATTTGTAAAACCATTCTTAAGAAGTCAAGCATTTAAACTAGTTGCAAGAATTCAAGTACAACAAATTTGTGTAAATTGTTCCTAAAATAATTCTTAAAGGGGGGTTGACTGCTTTTTTTTCTTTGCATGATTGTGTTTATGGGGTGCAATATAACATGCATTCGTGGTTCATTCATGCAAGTCTTATTTTTCATTAACTTCACCTTTATTGTCAGCCGCGCTCTCCTCTGTCCCCTAAACGAGCGGTTGACTTCCTGATTCTATGAAAACACTCCTTCAGAAACACGTAGTGGGCTCAGATTGGTTAGTTTGGCCCGGTGTGTCGTGATTGGCTAAACTGTCGCTCACGTTGTCCGGAAGGTTAACACCCATTACCTTTACGGGCGAAACGTGCATGTCATGAGCTCCGGTCCAGATGTAAATCATGGTGTCGAACTGCAGTATCAGTTTGAGGCAGAATTATAATATTTGGATACTTGAAGGAATTATGCAGTATCTATTTTTGTAAATCGCTCCTGTCAAGAAGAATAAATTGTTCGTGAAACTTTCAAGCAGAGCAAATCTTTGGGAATCTTTCATAATAATTTGAGCAGAAACAATTTGTGTAAATTGTTTGTAAAATTGCACAATTTACATTCTCTAAAAATTATATATTGGATTATATAAAAATATATATATACATGGATACTTTGTGGAGTACCAATTTTTGTAAACCATTCCTAGGAGGTAAATAGTTAGTAAAACTATTTGCAAGAATTTAAGCCAAAGAAATCTCTGTAAATCATCAGTAAAATTGCTAAATATTTGTAATCCAAGCAATTAAAAACTCATTCCTGAAAATGAGTGAATCCTCAGTGTACGGAAGTTCATAGAGATGCATTTTAAAAAGGCATTGCGCATATTCATGTTATGAACATTTGGGTGTAAATAGGCCTTCACCATAGACTGTTTTGGGAAGAGGTCTTGCCATTGTGTTAACAGTGTTCCCGTCCCATGTGTTCCCCTCACAGAGTGCAATAATCCCAGGACCGCCGTTCCTCTTCGGCGCATGTTCTGTGCTGCTGGCGCTCCTGGTGGCTCTTTTTATTCCCGAACACCCCCATATGGGCACTCGTGCGGGCAGCTGGAAGAAGCCCACATCACCCCACGGGCACTCGCACAGTCCCCACCCGCCCGGAGAGGCCAAAGAGCCCCTCCTACAGGACACTAACGTGTGATTGGGTGTTTCCATTTGGCTGTATTGGCCACGCCCCCTAACCATTGAGAAACGAACTGCGCATGGAGGCTGTTGTCATTTATTGAAACGTAAAGCTATATCGAAGGCATGCACAGTCTTGCACCTAGAGTTCTACCTTCCTGCAGAGTTTTGAACTTGCTAATTAAGCATGAAAATTACAGACAGGTGTGTGTGAACTCTGCAAGAAGGAAAGTCTCTGATTAAGACTAGGCGTCCCTATTGTATCATGAATAGAGCACCACTTTTTAAAATGAATGTGTATATAGAAGAACATATATTTAATGACGGTTCTGTCCAAAGGCACTATTGCAATGGCTTGTATTTATTCTTTTTTTTTGCCTTTTCTTTTTTATGTTGCTCTTTTTTGATTTATACTTCATTTACCATAGCTCACTCAGGGACATTAACCCGGTCAGCAAAGTTTCCGGACACAAGGTGTTCTCCTTATCAGAAGGGCCTGGAGAAAACATGCACACAAACAAAAGGCGTCATTCATGAAACGCAAGCAGAACGAATCGCTATTCGCAAGAATTCACATAGAACAAACGTATGTAACTCGTTCGTAAAAACATTCGAACATTTTGAAATGGGGAAAAAATGGTGTAAATCGTTTTATAAAATAATTTGCGTAGCACAAATTTTAATTCGTAAAACCATTCGTAAGAATTTCAGCCAAATATGTTTGTGTAAAGCTACTTGCAAAATTTTGAGCGGAACACATCCATTGTAAATCCATTCATAAAGCGAATTACAAAATTTGAGTAAATCAGTCGTAAATCCATTTGTAAGAATTCATGCCGATAGAATTTTTGTAAAAACATTTTCTGAATTCAAATTCATTTATGTAAATTGTTTGCAAAACTCTTGAGTTTGAAATTGTTCGTGTAAGAATTTAAGCCGAGCGAATTTCTGTAAATCATCGTATAACTTTCGTTGAAATTCGCTTGTCGTTCTTGAGGCCCGGTGACCTTTTTTAGGGAGCATATTGTACGGATTTTCACGTGAATGGCCTTAACGGAGTTCAGTTTCAGACTTTGGCAAACAAACATTGCGTTGGAATGATTGTGGTACAGCTTTAAAGTTTCCTTTTTTGTCGTTTGTTTAAGCTGATGCCTCTTTTCTTTATACCACTTAGAATCAATGGTGCCTTCCCCAGCTTAAATTGTGTTGTTGACGGAAACTGGTGAATACAAGTGATGCGTGTAACTTCCGGTTGGGAGTTCTGATCAGCCTCAGCCTTTCTTATAATACTGACGTTGAGTTTCGTTTAACAGCGGGAGAACTGACTCTAAACCAGTAGTGAAACTGAAATAGATGGCGCGTCATTTGTCTGGATTCGCTTTGGCCTTGTGTAGAAACATTCTTTTACGAAAAACATGTACGTTTACGCAAAACACTTCCTAAATGCCAACTGACAAAGTAACATTTGAGAAAAAGGTGAAATTTGCCAGTGGCCTTTCTGTATTTTTTGGTTTTCATAGAGACAGATGAATGGCTTGTTTTAAGATACATTTGACCAAATTTATATTTTATTGACACAAGACAGATGAGTTCATCTGTAATATTAGTTGTGTGGTTTGGATATTTATGAGATGATTTCCTGTAATATATTCTCTTCGTCTCAGAAAACAGTGTGCTTTTTTATGTTCTGTGGTTTTGTTGTGCCGTCTTCATTATAAATTTTAACATGGTATATCGTTTTTTGACCGACCAATGTAAATATGTCAAAGTATCTAAACATGCATTTCAATAAAAGTTGAATATTTTTGCTGTATGTGCGATTGTTGTTTTTATACTTCCATTCCATAGTAAAGACAAACAATTTTTCAAACTGTATCTTAGAATTTATTCAGTTAAAGTCCTAAAATTTCGCAAATGATGAACAAGCAGCCAAACTGCAATCCATGATAAACAGGTGAAAGGTTAAACCATAAATACAATAATATAAATGTACACACAATGATATATATACAGCTTTACACAGCAAACCAGTCAGTTTGTCATCAACCAATCAAGTACTTTATACCTACAATAAAAAAGCCAATTGAATTGAATGAATGGCACTATTTGAGAATACAAAACAGCAGCTCTGACTGTTTGGCGAAAAGTGAGTTCTTTCAAAGACAGTTCATGTCTGGCACAAACAAGTTTAAGACACTGAAAAGAGGTTTTTAGGCACCCTAGATTTAAAGGACCAAAAACAGCACCATAGTTTGACTAACTGGTCCCAAGATCAGAGAAACTCAAAATTTCGACCCCCAAAAAATGACAGGGGTACCCTTGTTGACTTTTTCGGTGAAAAAAAAGTGTTTCTCTGATCATCTTGAAACTCTGGATTCTGATAGAGGGCCATGGGACTTAGACCTGAGTGCAAAAATGGAGGCTCTAGACCCTTCCAGAGCTGAGATATCGAAACTCAAAATTTCGGCCAGAAAAAAAAAAAAACGACAGTGTTACCCCTTACGTGTTTTTTTTTTTTGGGCGAAAAATTAAGTATCCCCAATCTTCTCAAAAATCTGGATTCTGATAGAGGGCCATGAGACTTAGACCTGAGTGCAAAAATGGAGGCTCTAGACCCTTCCAGAGCTGAGATATCGAAACTCAAAATTTTGACCCAAAAAAACCCCCAAAAAAACGACAGTGTTACCCCTTACGTTTTTTTTTGGGCGAAAAATTAGGTATCCCCAATCTTATCAAAACTCTGGATTCTGATAGAGGGCCATGAGACTTAGACCTGAGTACAAAAATGGAGGCTCTAGACCCTTCCAGAGCTGAGATATCGAAACTCAAAATTTCGACCTGAAAAAAAAAACGACAGTGTTACCCTTTACGTTTTTTTTTTTTTTTTTGGGTGAAAAATTAAGTATCCCCAATCTTCTCAAAACTCTGGATTCTGATAGAGGGCCATGAGACTTAGACCTGAGTACAAAAATGGAGGCTCTAGACTCTTCCATCTTGTGTTGAACTCGATAAGGTGTTCTCTGATATCTCAAAACAGGTCAAAGCAGCAGTTCCAGTGCCAGCTGAGACGGCCCTGCACAGCATCAGGCCAGGAGATTTGGTGTTGATAAAGGATCTGAGGCGGAAACATTGGAAAGCGAAGAGGTGGCAGGGGCCATTTCAGGTTTTGCTGACAACTCACACTGCGGTGTAAGTCGAAAAGTGCCAGCTCATGCGGTAGCTGCAACGGAAGATGAATCCCATTCACAGCTTACGAGTACCAAACAGGTGTCAGACTGACCAAAGTTGCTTGTTACTCACTAGAAAACCATCGTCATTGGAGAGAGGACGAATCTATCGTACAGGGGTGCGTTTCCCGAAAGCATCGTTAGCCAACTATGGTCGCAAGTTGGTCGCAATTTCCATTGAACTCTATTGGGAACGACGTAACTTGCGACCATAGTTGGCTAATGATGCTTTCGGGAAACGCAACCCAGGACGATTCTGCAATTTTAGGAGTAGTATGTATTGAGTCAAGA
Organism: Cyprinella venusta; assembly: GCA_038021265.1. Classification (NCBI taxonomy): domain Eukaryota; kingdom Metazoa; phylum Chordata; class Actinopteri; order Cypriniformes; family Leuciscidae; genus Cyprinella; species Cyprinella venusta. Next base: position 4,163,218 of record CM075887.1, read on the forward strand.
ACTCTGTGGTGTTTGACGGAGAGGCCATTGCAGTTACTTGTCTAATAATATCGATTAGACCTGCCCTAAGACCATCTACACATAGCGAAACAGGACGTATATCTTTTTCATAAGAACATTTTCTCGCCTGGCGAAGTTGCACTGTGTGGCAATATGTTACTAAATCTTATCCTCTTAACTTGCCTGGCCATGGGCCTAGCACAGGATGGTAGCGTTGAGGTGAAAAAGGAGTCAAATTGTTATAATACGTGATGTAATTTCAGCAGCAGGACCTGGGTGTAATCCAGAGCGTTTGAACAAATTTTGTAAGAATCCAAGTAAATGTCAAATTGTGTGTATGTGGATTGTGATTGGAATTTTACATGTACATTTTAGATGTGTTTCTTTTCTTTTACATGTGTTCTTTTGTTTTTGTAGATGTTTTTAAATGTGTGCAACGTTTATGAACGTTGAAAATATCAGCAGGGAAACTTACAAGTTAATCAAATCAAATCATTCTGGAGAGAAATTAATAATATGATATGGCATATAGTCTCAGTAAGATTGCCACTGGATCCTGGGCTTTTCGTTATTGGTATTAATCCTGATAACTGGAAAATTAATAAGGACACTTAAGTATTGATTGACATGTGTATTCTACATTCCAAACGTCTCATCGCCATTTATTGGAAAAATATAGAAAGGCCTACTATAACTCGATGGTTAAAAGAATTATCTGCATGCATTGCCGTAGAAAAGATAACATATATTCTTAAAAGTAAAGAATACCAATTTAAGAAGATTTGGAGTCCCTTTCTATTATTTATTGAGCATGGGGATATGAACAATATAATGGAGGAGGAACAAAATGCTTGATTAGATATATCTATTTGAAAATAGATTTTAATTTGTATATATAAATTAATTGGAAAAATAAACCCTATTTGATTTTTCGAATGTGTAGCTATCTGTGATTGCAGTGTATTGTTTACTCTGACTTCCAAAGTACATACTTTATTATCCATTTTTGGTTTGTACTATTGCACTTTTTAGGTAATAGGAGCCCCGGTGTTTGTTTGTTTGTTTTATTTTTGTACATTATATTTGATGTTACAGATATGTGATGTACATTGTTGTGTAAGTGTTCAAGAAAATGCAATAAAAATAATATTACAAATCAAATCAAATGTTATTATATGCCTATATCGAGGGCTTGGAGCCAGAGGGGCGTAAGTGGCTTTCAACAAACTTTACAGGAGAGACAAAACAAAATTTTGACCACACTTCAATCACCTGTATTATTAACCTTAAACCACAAACATTGCAACCACAGGCGTACTTACATGAATGAGTATTTAGGTAAAAAAATTGATGGCATAATAACACAATGAATAAGCTCTAAAACATTTTCAAAAAAAAAAAAAAAATCAAATATGTCAGATACGCCTTTTTGTTGCTTTATTCAATACAGTTTGATCTCACCATTGGATAGAGCTCATCGAGACCTTTATTTTGATATAAAATAACTCATATTCGCCCAAAATGCCACTTACGCCCCTCTGGCTCCAAGCCCTCGATATGTCAGTCGGATATGATGGACTTGATTTATGGTAATTGAGAACGAACGTGCACGCGCATCCCACTTACGACAGGTTGGAATTCATTAACACACATAATTTCTGAACATTAAATCTCAGAGTTTATTCACCCTGTTACGTGCCCAAAAAACTTATACAGATAAGATGGCTTCTGTAACCATTCCAGCAGCTGATTGGTGATTCAACGGCTGATTGGATCTTGGAACTCCGCCTACTCGTCAGTGGCTCCTCCTACTCGTCATTGGCTCCAGCTGGCTGGGCTCTTTAAAAAGCCAAGTTTGAGATGTGTTCAGTAACTGCTCTCTGCTATCTGCTCCTGCTGTTGGTGTGCTTTGTCGGTAACGGTCATAGTCATTTGATGCATGTGGCTGTTTTTGTCTTGGTTTCTTGTTTGTTAACTGAATTTTAGTGATGGCCAGATGAGGCTTCCTGAACCACTGAGACCTCGCAGCCCATTGCTTCACCCAAAGGTTCATTACTCGAAGCTTCATTCAGCATTGCTCACTAATGACACCTAGCTACTGTGCAAAGAAATAGCAGACAAAATAAATCATTCTGAACCAATGACCCGCCCCCACTTTGTTTTATTTATTTATCTTCTTCTCACTGTTAATGTCTCTGTAACCTTTCATTTGCAATAATAAAGAGATCTGTGCAAACATTTGTCTATTGCCTGGATATTAAATAAAACGTGTAGCTATCTTTATCTTTCTGCATTTTGTTCAGAGACAGCTGTCACACACACACAATTAATTATTATTATTATTTTTTAAATATAGTGACAGTATGAACAACAAAAGTGACTGTGTTGAGTGAGGGAGTGTAATAAAGTAAGCAACAAAAGTGCTGCAGTTTGGAGTGGACGAAGCAAGAAAGGGCTACAATATATATATATTGAGAAAATGAATTTAGGTTTTAGACAATTCCTCTTCTTGGACAAAACCTCTCCAGCCTTGGAAAAATATCCTTTCACAAGGAGAGGACGTCAGTGTGCCAGCGGGTGAAAATGAAGATACTAATGCTTCTGTTGAGCCCAGACAGGGTTGGATTTCCTCTTTCTTGCTGGCTCCATTACCATGAAAAAGGAAGATGTCATAAAAAATAAATAAATAAATAAATAAATAATCCAAAAGGGCAATCCAAATCAAAAAGCAGTCCAGTCAGAGATCCAAAAATCCAAAGTAATTGAAATAATCTTGTCTAATTAATATAACAAGACTATAATATAGCTACTATAATTGATAATAACAATTATTAATTATTATTAATAACTATTCTAACCTGATAAAGGCTAGTGTAGTAATATACAGCCCTAACACATATATGACACACTAACGATAATGAGATTTCTCTGACTCTGACGCGACTACAACTGCTTCTACTGCTCATGAAACAGCCACAGGGTGGCGCGAGCCGAACCGCAGACCGAACCGATGACGTTTTTACACAAACCGAGGCCTCGTTTGTCATCAGTCACGTGATTTTCACGGTAACAACACAAGCCTCGAATCGCGGCTTCATCTGGCACGCCCATTTTTTCTCGACACAAGCTCCGAGGCCTCGGTTCAAATGTCACATCACTACTGAATTTCTCTACAGGCTCCTTGGGTAGATGGAGATTCGCTGCTGAAGGTTGAAGTTCAGGCTCTTCAGAGCGCAAATTCATGTTCAGACGTTACCTGTCTTGACCTTGATCCAAACAGATAAACCTCTTTCCAATCCAGGATTAACAGGTGAGCTGTGAATGACCCTTGGTTGAAGCTATCATCTTCAAATGCAACATATGTGAGTTTGTTTGTGTCTTTGCAGGTAATTTCAGAGGTGTCTCCATGAATCCCAAATTTGTGGCTTTTGATCAAATGGTAAGACCAGATGTTTCACCATTTTGGCAAATGAAATGCAGCTTCTTCTAAGATGCAGAAATTTCAACTTGATTGACTGCTTTTAAATGTTTATTCCTTTCTTTCTTGCAGTACGATCTGGTCGTGGTGGAGGAGAGTTTGCTTCGGTGTAACTTTGAATGGAGCCAATGCAGCTTTTTGCACTTTTCTCTTTAAATTGTTTTAATAGGACCAAGATGATAGCCGGATCGGTCGATGGGCAAACGTTTCCTCAACAGGGCTGATGTTGCAGCTTTCTCACGAGTTAAATCCAGAGGCTCAGATTGGTTTGTACACACTAAAGCAGGGGTTCTCAACTCCAGTCCTCACGACCCACTGCTCTGCATATTGTGCATGTCTCTCTTATTTAACACCTGGTGTGTTAAATAAGGGAGACATGCACAATATGCAGAGCAGTGGGTCGTGAGGACTGGAGTTCATTTTTATTACTGACCGAGAAGTCTCCCAAGTTTGAGGTGAAAGGTTTGCCCCAGTTTGATGTGACTGAAAGTTGAGTGATGCTTTATTTTCTTGTCTTGTGGTTTGTCAGTTCCACAGATCTACACCTGGCCAACCTGTACCTGGTCAAGCCTTGGTGGTAGAGTGCTGTGATCCATAATTTGACCAGACAGTACCTGACTGAAACTGCAAAGGTGTGTGACTCCTGCTGTGGGTGTTCCTTATGCCTATGCTTGACTTAATTGTCTATCTTCTCCTACCAGGTGAATGCCACGGGCTGTGCCTCTCTTACGGTTCGTACGTCAGTGTTTTTCAAGACCAAATGCGAGACGCATTTCTTGTTAATGCGAGTTTTACTGAGGAGGGAACAGGTGAACTCCATATACTCTTTATGATCTTTACAAGACATCCCCTTTAAGCCACAAAGTTGATATTCTCCACTGTTAGGATTTTCTCTCACAGGTGTAATGGTGACTTAACTGACCCAAAGACTCGATTTTAAACCTGGATCTATGCTTAATGAAAAGGTAAGCAAAATGTCATCCCTTATCGCTGAAGCTTTCAAATTGGTTCCCTTTCCTAACCTTGATCATTCCTAACAGATCTATGTGACTTGAGATTCTGGCCTACAGCATTCTTCCCAGTGAGAATTGACATGTCTATTTTTCAGGTGTCTCTGCAGTTTTCTCCAGCTGTGGCTCTGTGATGTTCCAGTTGTTGGTGAGTGTCTATGACTCCAGCAGTGCAGCTTCTGTTCCACATTATTCTTCCCAGTGGGAATTTAGTTGCTGTGTGCTGTTTTTTAATTTTTCAGGTGTCTGCAGTTTTCTCCAGCTATGACTGTTCATGTGGAGGGAAAAGTTCTGATGATTTCAGAATCTTGGAGGCAGGAAGACATCTGAGTGATGAAATGTTGTCTTTGTAAAAATAAAGTTTAAAAAAATCTGTAAAAATTAAAGTATTTTTTTTGTGTGTGTGTTGTTTCTTATAGTTTTTATTTTTTTCCAAATTAGAAACTAGATACTATGTTTCAAGGTTTTGTTGTCAACTTAACTGTCTTTCTTTACATTCTGACGCTTTATTATAGATGTAGATTCACTATAGATGTAGATCTTGTAGATTCCACTATAGATGTAGATAATGTAGATTCCATTATAGATGTAGATATTATAGATGTAGATTTTACTATAGATGTAGATTCTTACGCTTCATTATAAATGTAGATCTTACAGCTTTTATTATAGATATACATATTATAGAAACTGACACAATAATATAGATTTTATTAAAGATGTAGATATTGTAGATTTGTACAGTACAAATTGTATCAAGGCAGCTTCACACTGATAACATGAAAGTAATAGTAACACAGATCATTAATAAGCCAAAAGCAAGGCAACAGTGGCAAGGAACCAAAACTCCATCAGACAATTGAATGGAGAAAAACACCTTGGGAGAACCCAGGCCAAGTCGGGGGCCAGCTCTCCTCTGTCTAACATACATATTGTTTCAAAACAGCTTTACAGAAAGTGCATATCAGAAAAGTACATAGAGAAAATATATTTAGTTAATCATGTAATATTAAGGACACTAGACTATATCACTGGCATTGAGTCGTCTCATCACAGGCGTTGGTGCATCTGAAGTCTCCATGACAGGCGGGACACAAAACTGGACCTGATTCTATTATAGATGTAGATTTGAACAGTACAAATTGTATCAAAGCAGCTTCACAATGATAACATGAAAGTAATACAACACAGGTCAATAATATTGTTGAATATTAAATGTCCCTGACTAAGCAAGCCAAAAGCAAGGCAACAGTTGCAGGGAACCAAAACTCCATCAGGCGATTGAATGGAGAAAAAAAAACCTTTCCAGGCCTTTCTAGACCTTTCCAGAGCTGAGATATCGAAACTCAAAATTTCGACCAGATAAATAAACGACAGTGTTACCCCTTACGTTTTTTTTCTGGGGGAAAAATTAAGTTTCCCCAATCTTCTCAAAACTCTAGATTCTGACAGAGGGCCATGAGACTTCGACCAGCGCGCAAAAATGGAGGCTCTAGACCCTTACAGAGCCAAGATATCGAAAGTCAAAATTTCGACCCGAAAAAAAAAACGTGAGGGGTAACACTGTCGTTTTTTTTTTTTGGCTGAAATTTTGACCCCCTCCGATCTTCTTGAAACTCTGGAATTTTTTTGAATTTCGGCCAAAAAAAAAATGACAGTGTTACCCCTTATGTTTTTTTTTCAGGTCCAAATTTTGACCTTCGATATTGGCTCTGGAAGGGTCTAGAGCCTCCATTTTTGCGCGCTGGTCGAAGTCTCGTGGCCCTCTGTCAGAATCCAGAGTTTCAAGAAGATCGGAGGGGGTCAAAATTTCGGCCAAAAAAAAAAATGACAATGTTACCCCTTATGTTTTTTTTTTCAGGTCCAAATTTTGACCTTCGATATCTCGGCTCTGGAAGGGTCTAGAGCCTCCATTTTTGTGCGCTGGTCGAAGTCTCGTGGCCCTCTGTCAGAATCCAGAGTTTCAAGAAGATCGGAGGGGGTCAAAATTTCGGCAAAAAAAAAAATGACAGTGTTACCCCTTATGTTTTTTTTCAGGTCCAAATTTTGACCTTCGATATCTCGGCTCTGGAAGGGTCTAGAGCCTCCATTTTTGCGCGCTGGTCGAAGTCTCGTGGCCCTCTGTCAGAATCCAGAGTTTCAAGAAGATCGGAGGGGGTCAAAATTTTGGCCAAAAAAAAAAAATGACAGTGTTACCCCTTATGTTTTTTTTTCAGGTCCAAATTTTGAACTTCGATATCTCGGCTCTGGAAGGGTCTAGAGCCTCCATTTTTGCGTGCTGGTCGAAGTCTCGTGGCCCTCTGTCAGAATCCAGAGTTTCAAGAAGATCGGAGGGGGTCAAAATTTCGGCCCAAAAAAAAAATGACAGTGTTACCCCTTATGTTTTTTTTCAGGTCCAAATTTTGACCTTCGATATCTCGGCTCTGGAAGGGTCTAGAGCCTCCATTTTTGCGCGCTGGTCGAAGTCTCGTGGCCCTCTGTCAGAATCCAGAGTTTCAAGAAGATCGGAGGGGGTCAAAATTTCTGCCAAAAAAAAAATGACAGTGTTACCCCTTATGTTTTTTTTTCAGGTCCAAATTTTGACCTTCGATATCTCGGCTCTGGAAGGGTCTAGAGCCTCCATTTTTGCGCGCTGGTCGAAGTCTCGTGGCCCTCTGTCAGAATCCAGAGTTTCAAGAAGATCGGAGGGGGTCAAAATTTCGGCCAAAAAAAAAAAATGACAGTGTTACCCCTTATGTTTTTTTTTCAGGTCCAAATTTTGACCTTCGATATCTCGGCTCTGGAAGGGTCTAGAGCCTCCATTTTTGCGCGCTGGTCGAAGTCTCGTGGCCCTCTGTCAGAATCCAGAGTTTCAAGAAGATCGGAGGGGGTCAAAATTTCGGCCAAAAAAAAAAAAAAATGACAGTGTTACCCCTTATGTTTTTTTTTCAGGTCCAAATTTTGACCTTCGATATTTCGGCTCTGGAAGGGTCTAGAGCCTCTATTTTTGCGCGCTGGTCGAAGTCTCGTGGCCCTCTGTCAGAATCCAGAGTTTCAAGAAGATCGGAGGGGGTCAAAATTTCGGCCAAAAAAAAAATGACAGTGTTACCCCTTATGTTTTTTTTTTTCAGGTCCAAATTTTGACCTTCGATATCTCGGCTCTGGAAGGGTCTAGAGCCTCCATTTTTGCGCGCTGGTCGAAGTCTCGTGGCCCTCTGTCAGAATCCAGAGTTTCAAGAAGATCGGAGGGGGTCAAAATTTCGGCCAAAAAAAAAAAAATGACAGTGTTACCCCTTATGTTTTTTTTTCAGGTCCAAATTTTGACCTTCGATATCTCGGCTCTGGAAGGGTCTAGAGCCTCCATTTTTGCGCGCTGGTCGAAGTCTCGTGGCCCTCTGTCAGAATCCAGAGTTTCAAGAAGATCGGAGGGGGTCAAAATTTCGGCCAAAAAAAAAAATGACAGTGTAACCCCTTATGTTTTTTTTTCAGGTCCAAATTTTGACCTTCGATATCTTGGCTCTGGAAGGGTCTAGAGCCTCCATTTTTGCGCGCTGGTCGAAGTCTCGTGGCCCTCTGTCAGAATCCAGAGTTTCAAGAAGATCGGAGGGGGTCAAAATTTCTACCAAAAAAAAAAATGACAGTGTTACCCCTTATGTTTTTTTTTCAGGTCCAAATTTTGACCTTCGATATCTCGGCTCTGGAAGGGTCTCGAGCCTCCATTTTTGCGCGCTGGTCGAAGTCTCGTGTCCCTCTGTCAGAATCCAGAGTTTCAAGAAGATCGGAGGGGGTCAAAATTTCGGCCAAAAAAAAAAAAATGACAGTGTAACCCCTTATGTTTTTTTTTCAGGTCCAAATTTTGACCTTCGATATCTCGGCTCTGGAAGGGTCTAGAGCCTCCATTTTTGCGCGCTGGTCGAAGTCTCGTGGCCCTCTGTCAGAATCCAGAGTTTCAAGAAGATCGGAGGGGGTCAAAATTTCAGCCATAAACGACAGTGTTACCCCTTATGTTTTTTTTTCGGGTCAAAACTTTGACGTCTGATACCTCGGCTCTGGAAGGGTCTAGAGCCTCCATTTTTGCGTGCTGGTCGAAGTCTCGTGGCCCTCTGTCAGAATCCAGAGTTTCAAGAAGATCGGAGGGGGTCAAAATTTCGGCCAAAAACGACAGTGTTACCCCTTATGTTTTTTTTTTCGGGTTAAAACTTTGACGTCCGATATCTCGGCTCTGGAAGGGTCTAGAGCCTCCATTTCTGCGCGCTGGTCGAAGTCTCGTGGCCCTCTGTCAGAATCCAGAGTTTCAAGAAGATCGGAGGGGGTCAAAATTTCAGCCAAAAACGACAGTGTTACCCCTTATGTTTTTTTTTTCAGGTCAAAACTTTGACATCCGATATCTCGGCTCTGGAAGGGTCTAGAGCCTCCATTTTTGCGCGCTGGTCGAAGTCTCGTGGCCCTCTGTCAGAATCCAGAGTTTCAAGAAGATCGGAGGGGGTCAAAATTTCGTCCAAAAACGACAGTGTTACCCCTTATGTTTTTTTTCAGGTCAAAATTTTGACATCCGATATCTCGGCTCTGGAAGGGTCTAGAGCCTCCATTTTTGCGCGCTGGTCGAAGTCTCGTGGCCCTCTGTCAGAATCCAGAGTTTCAAGAAGATCGGAGGGGGTCAAAATTTCGGCCAAAAACGACAGTGTTACCCCTTATGTTTTTTTTTTCAGGTCAAAACTTTGACATCCGATATCTCGGCTCTGGAAGGGTCTAGAGCCTCCATTTTTGCGCGCTGGTCGAAGTCTCGTGGCCCTCTGTCAGAATCCAGAGTTTCAAGATGATCGGAGGGGGTCAAAATTTCGGCCAAAAACGACAGTGTTACCCCTTATGTTTTTTTTTCAGGTCAAAACTTTGACATCCGATATCTCGGCTCTGGAAGGGTCTAGAGCCTCCATTTTTGCGCGCTGGTCGAAGTCTCGTGGCCCTCTGTCAGAATCCAGAGTTTCAAGATGATCGGAGGGGGTCAAAATTTCGGCCAAAAACGACAGTGTTACCCCTTATGTTTTTTTTTTCAGGTCAAAACTTTGACATCCGATATCTCGGCTCTGGAAGGGTCTAGAGCCTCCATTTTTGCGCGCTGGTCGAAGTCTCGTGGCCCTCTGTCAGAATCCAGAGTTTCAAGATGATCGGAGGGGGTCAAAATTTCGGCCAAAAACGACAGTGTTACCCCTTATGTTTTTTTTTTCAGGTCAAAACTTTGACATCCGATATCTCGGCTCTGGAAGGGTCTAGAGCCTCCATTTTTGCGCGCTGGTCGAAGTCTCGTGGCCCTCTGTCAGAATCCAGAGTTTCAAGAAGATCGGAGGGGGTCAAAATTTCGGCCAAAAACGACAGTGTTACCCCTTATGTTTTTTTTTCAGGTCAAAACTTTGACATCCGATATCTCGGCTCTGGAAGGGTCTAGAGCCTCCATTTTTGCGTGCTGGTCGAAGTCTCGTGGCCCTCTGTCAGAATCCAGAGTTTCAAGAAGATCGGAGGGGGTCAAAATTTCGGCCAAAAACGACAGTGTTACCCCTTATGTTTTTTTTTCGGGTTAAAACTTTGACGTCCGATATCTCGGCTCTGGAAGGGTCTAGAGCCTCCATTTTTGCGCGCTGGTCGAAGTCTCGTGGCCCTCTGTCAGAATCCAGAGTTTCAAGAAGATCGGAGGGGGTCAAAGTTTCAGCCAAAAACGACAGTGTTACCCCTTATGTTTTTTTTTTCAGGTCAAAACTTTGACATCCGATATCTCGGCTCTGGAAGGGTCTAGAGCCTCCATTTTTGCGCGCTGGTCGAAGTCTCGTGGCCCTCTGTCAGAATCCAGAGTTTCAAGAAGATCGGAGGGGGTCAAAATTTCGGCCAAAAACGACAGTGTTACCCCTTATGTTTTTTTTTCAGGTCAAAACTTTGACATCCGATATCTCGGCTCTGGAAGGGTCTAGAGCCTCCATTTTTGCGTGCTGGTCGAAGTCTCGTGGCCCTCTGTCAGAATCCAGAGTTTCAAGAAGATCGGAGGGGGTCAAAATTTCGGCCAAAAACGACAGTGTTACCCCTTATGTTTTTTTTTTCAGGTCAAAACTTTGACATCCGATATCTCGGCTCTGGAAGGGTCTAGAGCCTCCATTTTTGCGCGCTGGTCGAAGTCTCGTGGCCCTCTGTCAGAATCCAGAGTTTCACGATGATCGGAGGGGGTCAAAATTTCGGCCAAAAACGACAGTGTTACCCCTTATGTTTTTTTTTCAGGTCAAAACTTTGACATCCGATATCTCGGCTCTGGAAGGGTCTAGAGCCTCCATTTTTGCGCGCTGGTCGAAGTCTCGTGGCCCTCTGTCAGAATCCAGAGTTTCAAGAAGATCGGAGGGGGTCAAAATTTCGGCCAAAAACGACAGTGTTACCCCTTATGTTTTTTTTTCAGGTCAAAACTTTGACATCCGATATCTCGGCTCTGGAAGGGTCTAGAGCCTCCATTTTTGCGCGCTGGTCGAAGTCTCGTGGCCCTCTGTCAGAATCCAGAGTTTCAAGAAGATCAGAGGGGGTCAAAATTTCGGCCAAAAACGACAGTGTTACCCCTTATGTTTTTTTTTCAGGTCAAAACTTTGACATCCGATATCTCAGCTCTGGAAGGGTCTAGAGCCTCCATTTTTGCGCGCTGGTCGAAGTCTCGTGGCCCTCTGTCAGAATCCAGAGTTTCAAGAAGATCGGAGGGGGTCAAAATTTTGGCCAAAAACGACAGTGTTACCCCTTATGTTTTTTTTTCAGGTCAAAACTTTGACATCCGATATCTCGGCTCTGGAAGGGTCTAGAGCCTCCATTTTTGCGCGCTGGTCGAAGGCTCGTGGCCCTCTGTCAGAATCCAGAGTTTCAAGAAGATCGGAGGGGGTCAAAATTTCGGCCAAAAACGACAGTGTTACCCCTTATGTTTTTTTTTTCGGGTCAAAACTTTGACATCCGATATCTCAGCTCTGGAAGGGTCTAGAGCCTCCATTTTTGCGCGCTGGTCGAAGTCTCGTGGCCCTCTGTCAGAATCCAGAGTTTCAAGAAGATCGGAGGGGGTCAAAATTTCGGCCAAAAACGACAGTGTTACCCCTTATGTTTTTTTTTCAGGTCAAAACTTTGACATCCGATATCTCGGCTCTGGAAGGGTCTAGAGCCTCCATTTTTGCGCGCTGGTCGAAGTCTCGTGGCCCTCTGTCAGAATCCAGAGTTTCAAGAAGATCGGAGGGGGTCAAAATTTCGGCCAAAAACGACATTGTTACCCCTTATGTTTTTTTTTCAGGTCAAAACTTTGACATCCGATATCTCGGCTCTGGAAGGGTCTAGAGCCTCCATTTTTGCGCGCTGGTCGAAGTCTCGTGGCCCTCTGTCAGAATCCAGAGTTTCAAGAAGATTGGAGGGGGTCAAAATTTCGGCCAAAAACGACAGTGTTACCCCTTATGTTTTTTTTTTCAGGTCAAAACTTTGACATCCGATATCTGAGCTCTGGAAGGGTCTAGAGCCTCCATTTTTGCGCGCTGGTCGAAGTCTCGTGGCCCTCTGTCAGAATCCAGAGTTTCAAGAAGATCGGAGGGGGTCAAAATTTCGGCCAAAAACGACAGTGTTACCCCTTATGTTTTTTTTTCAGGTCAAAACTTTGACATCCGATATCTCAGCTCTGGAAGGGTCTAGAGCCTCCATTTTTGCGCGCTGGTCGAAGTCTCGTGGCCCTCTGTCAGAATCCAGAGTTTCAAGAAGATCGGAGGGGGTCAAAATTTCGGCCAAAAACGACAGTGTTACCCCTTATGTTTTTTTTTCAGGTCAAAACTTTGACATCCAATATCTCGGCTCTGGAAGGGTCTAGAGCCTCCATTTTTGCGCGCTGGTCGAAGTCTCGTGGCCCTCTGTCAGAATCCAGAGTTTCAAGAAGATCGGAGGGGGTCAAAATTTCGGCCAAAAACGACAGTGTTACCCCTTATGTTTTTTTTTCAGTTCAAAACTTTGACATCCGATATCTCGGCTCTGGAAGGGTCTAGAGCCTCCATTTTTGCGCGCTGGTCGAAGTCTCGTGGCCCTCTGTCAGAATCCAGAGTTTCAAGAAGATCGGAGGGGGTCAAAATTTCGGCCAAAAACGACAGTGTTACCCCTTATGTTTTTTTTTCAGGTCAAAACTTTGACATCCGATATCTCGGCTCTGGAAGGGTCTAGAGCCTCCATTTTTGCGCGCTGGTCGAAGTCTCGTGGCCCTCTGTCAGAATCCAGAGTTTCACGATGATCGGAGGGGGTCAAAATTTCGGCCAAAAACGACAGTGTTACCCCTTATGTTTTTTTTTTCAGGTCAAAACTTTGACATCCGATATCTCGGCTCTGGAAGGGTCTAGAGCCTCCATTTTTGCGCGCTGGTCGAAGTCTCGTGGCCCTCTGTCAGAATCCAGAGTTTCAAGATGATCGGAGGGGGTCAAAATTTCGGCCAAAAACGACAGTGTTACCCCTTATGTTTTTTTTTTCAGGTCAAAACTTTGACATCCGATATCTCGGCTCTGGAAGGGTCTAGAGCCTCCATTTTTGCGCGCTGGTCGAAGTCTCGTGGCCCTCTGTCAGAATCCAGAGTTTCAAGAAGATCGGAGGGGGTCAAAATTTCGGCCAAAAACGACAGTGTTACCCCTTATGTTTTTTTTTCAGGTCAAAACTTTGACATCCGATATCTCGGCTCTGGAAGGGTCTAGAGCCTCCATTTTTGCGCGCTGGTCGAAGTCTCGTGGCCCTCTGTCAGAATCCAGAGTTTCAAGAAGATCAGAGGGGGTCAAAATTTCGGCCAAAAACGACAGTGTTACCCCTTATGTTTTTTTTTCAGGTCAAAACTTTGACATCCGATATCTCAGCTCTGGAAGGGTCTAGAGCCTCAATTTTTGCGCGCTGGTCGAAGTCTCGTGGCCCTCTGTCAGAATCCAGAGTTTCAAGAAGATCGGAGGGGGTCAAAATTTCGGCCAAAAACGACAGTGTTACCCCTTATGTTTTTTTTTCAGTTCAAAACTTTGACATCCGATATCTCGGCTCTGGAAGGGTCTAGAGCCTCCATTTTTGCGCGCTGGTCGAAGTCTCGTGGCCCTCTGTCAGAATCCAGAGTTTCAAGAAGATCGGAGGGGGTCAAAATTTCGGCCAAAAACGACAGTGTTACCCCTTATGTTTTTTTTTCAGGTCAAAACTTTGACATCCGATATCTCGGCTCTGGAAGGGTCTAGAGCCTCCATTTTTGCGCGCTGGTCGAAGTCTCGTGGCCCTCTGTCAGAATCCAGAGTTTCACGATGATCGGAGGGGGTCAAAATTTCGGCCAAAAACGACAGTGTTACCCCTTATGTTTTTTTTTTCAGGTCAAAACTTTGACATCCGATATCTCGGCTCTGGAAGGGTCTAGAGCCTCCATTTTTGCGCGCTGGTCGAAGTCTCGTGGCCCTCTGTCAGAATCCAGAGTTTCAAGATGATCGGAGGGGGTCAAAATTTCGGCCAAAAACGACAGTGTTACCCCTTATGTTTTTTTTTTCAGGTCAAAACTTTGACATCCGATATCTCGGCTCTGGAAGGGTCTAGAGCCTCCATTTTTGCGCGCTGGTCGAAGTCTCGTGGCCCTCTGTCAGAATCCAGAGTTTCAAGAAGATCGGAGGGGGTCAAAATTTCGGCCAAAAACGACAGTGTTACCCCTTATGTTTTTTTTTCAGGTCAAAACTTTGACATCCGATATCTCGGCTCTGGAAGGGTCTAGAGCCTCCATTTTTGCGCGCTGGTCGAAGTCTCGTGGCCCTCTGTCAGAATCCAGAGTTTCAAGAAGATCAGAGGGGGTCAAAATTTCGGCCAAAAACGACAGTGTTACCCCTTATGTTTTTTTTTCAGGTCAAAACTTTGACATCCGATATCTCAGCTCTGGAAGGGTCTAGAGCCTCCATTTTTGCGTGCTGGTCGAAGTCTCGTGGCCCTCTGTCAGAATCCAGAGTTTCAAGAAGATCGGAGGGGGTCAAAATTTTGGCCAAAAACGACAGTGTTACCCCTTATGTTTTTTTTTCAGGTCAAAACTTTGACATCCGATATCTCGGCTCTGGAAGGGTCTAGAGCCTCCATTTCTGCGCGCTGGTCGAAGTCTCGTGGCCCTCTGTCAGAATCCAGAGTTTCAAGAAGATCGGAGGGGGTCAAAATTTCGGCCAAAAACGACAGTGTTACCCCTTATGTTTTTTTTTTCGGGTCAAAACTTTGACATCCGATATCTCAGCTCTGGAAGGGTCTAGAGCCTCCATTTTTGCGCGCTGGTCGAAGTCTCGTGGCCCTCTGTCAGAATCCAGAGTTTCAAGAAGATCGGAGGGGGTCAAAATTTCGGCCAAAAACGACAGTGTTACCCCTTATGTTTTTTTTTCAGGTCAAAACTTTGACATCCGATATCTCGGCTCTGGAAGGGTCTAGAGCCTCCATTTTTGCGCGCTGGTCGAAGTCTCGTGGCCCTCTGTCAGAATCCAGAGTTTCAAGAAGATCGGAGGGGGTCAAAATTTCGGCCAAAAACGACAGTGTTACCCCTTATGTTTTTTTTTCAGGTCAAAACTTTGACATCCGATATCTCGGCTCTGGAAGGGTCTAGAGCCTCCATTTTTGCGTGCTGGTCGAAGTCTCGTGGCCCTCTGTCAGAATCCAGAGTTTCAAGAAGATCGGAGGGGGTCAAAATTTCGGCCAAAAACGACAGTGTTACCCCTTATGTTTTTTTTTTCGGGTTAAAACTTTGACGTCCGATATCTCGGCTCTGGAAGGGTGTAGAGCCTCCATTTTTGCGCGCTGGTCGAAGTCTCGTGGCCCTCTGTCAGAATCCAGAGTTTCAAGAAGATCGGAGGGGGTCAAAATTTCAGCCAAAAACGACAGTGTTACCCCTTATGTTTTTTTTTCAGGTCAAAACTTTGACATCCGATATCTCGGCTCTGGAAGGGTCTAGAGCCTCCATTTTTGCGCGCTGGTCGAAGTCTCGTGGCCCTCTGTCAGAATCCAGAGTTTCAAGAAGATCGGAGGGGGTCAAAATTTCGGCCAAAAACGACAGTGTTACCCCTTATGTTTTTTTTTTCAGGTCAAAACTTTGACATCCGATATCTCGGCTCTGGAAGGGTCTAGAGCCTCCATTTTTGCGCGCTGGTCGAAGTCTCGTGGCCCTCTGTCAGAATCCAGAGTTTAAAGAAGATCGGAGGGGCTCAAAATTTCGGCCAAAAACGACATTGTTACCTCTTATGTTTTTTTTTCAGGTCAAAACTTTGACATCCGATATCTCGGCTCTGGAAGGGTCTAGAGCCTCCATTTTTGCGCGCTGGTCGAAGTCTCGTGGCCCTCTGTCAGAATCCAGAGTTTCAAGATGATCGGAGGGGGTCAAAATTTCGGCCAAAAACGACAGTGTTACCCCTTATGTTTTTTTTTTCAGGTCAAAACTTTGACATCCGATATCTCAGCTCTGGAAGGGTCTAGAGCCTCCATTTTTGCGCGCTGGTCGAAGTCTCGTGGCCCTCTGTCAGAATCCAGAGTTTCAAGAAGATCGGAGGGGGTCAAAATTTCGGCCAAAAACGACAGTGTTACCCCTTATGTTTTTTTTTCAGGTCAAAACTTTGACATCCGATATCTCGGCTCTGGAAGGGTCTAGAGCCTCCATTTTTGCGCGCTGGTCGAAGTCTCGTGGCCCTCTGTCAGAATCCAGAGTTTCAAGAAGATCGGAGGGGGTCAAAATTTCGGCCAAAAACGACAGTGTTACCCCTTATGTTTTTTTTTCAGGTCAAAACTTTGACATCCAATATCTCGGCTCTGGAAGGGTCTAGAGCCTCCATTTTTGCGCGCTGGTCGAAGTCTCGTGGCCCTCTGTCAGAATCCAGAGTTTCAAGAAGATCGGAGGGGGTCAAAATTTCGGCCAAAAACGACAGTGTTACCCCTTATGTTTTTTTTTCAGGTCAAAACTTTGACATCCGATATCTCGGCTCTGGAAGGGTCTAGAGCCTCCATTTTTGCGCGCTGGTCGAAGTCTCGTGGCCCTCTGTCAGAATCCAGAGTTTCAAGAAGATCGGAGGGGGTCAAAATTTCGGCCAAAAACGACAGTGTTACCCCTTATGTTTTTTTTTCAGGTCAAAACTTTGACATCCGATATCTCGGCTCTGGAAGGGTCTAGAGCCTCCATTTTTGCGCGCTGGTCGACGTCTCGTGGCCCTCTGTCAGAATCCAGAGTTTCACGATGATCGGAGGGGGTCAAAATTTCGGCCAAAAACGACAGTGTTACCCCTTATGTTTTTTTTTTCAGGTCAAAACTTTGACATCCGATATCTCGGCTCTGGAAGGGTCTAGAGCCTCCATTTTTGCGCGCTGGTCGAAGTCTCGTGGCCCTCTGTCAGAATCCAGAGTTTCAAGATGATCGGAGGGGGTCAAAATTTCGGCCAAAAACGACAGTGTTACCCCTTATGTTTTTTTTTCAGGTCAAAACTTTGACATCCGATATCTCGGCTCTGGAAGGGTCTAGAGCCTCCATTTTTTCGCGCTGGTCGAAGTCTCGTGGCCCTCTGTCAGAATCCAGAGTTTCAAGAAGATCGGAGGGGGTCAAAATTTCGGCCAAAAACGACAGTGTTACCCCTTATGTTTTTTTTTCAGGTCAAAACTTTGACATCCGATATCTCGGCTCTGGAAGGGTCTAGAGCCTCCATTTTTGCGCGCTGGTCGAAGTCTCGTGGCCCTCTGTCAGAATCCAGAGTTTCACGATGATCGGAGGGGGTCAAAATTTCGGCCAAAAACGACAGTGTTACCCCTTATGTTTTTTTTTTCAGGTCAAAACTTTGACATCCGATATCTCAGCTCTGGAAGGGTCTAGAGCCTCCATTTTTGCGCGCTGGTCGAAGTCTCGTGGCCCTCTGTCAGAATCCAGAGTTTCAAGAAGATCGGAGGGGGTCAAAATTTCGGCCAAAAACGACAGTGTTACCCCTTATGTTTTTTTTTCAGGTCAAAACTTTGACATCCGATATCTCGGCTCTGGAAGGGTCTAGAGCCTCCATTTTTGCGCGCTGGTCGAAGTCTCGTGGCCCTCTGTCAGAATCCAGAGTTTCAAGAAGATCGGAGGGGGTCAAAATTTCGGCCAAAAACGACAGTGTTACCCCTTATGTTTTTTTTTCAGGTCAAAACTTTGACATCCAATATCTCAGCTCTGGAAGGGTCTAGAGCCTCCATTTTTGCGCGCTGGTCGAAGTCTCGTGGCCCTCTGTCAGAATCCAGAGTTTCAAGAAGATCGGAGGGGGTCAAAATTTCGGCCAAAAACGACAGTGTTACCCCTTATGTTTTTTTTTCAGGTCAAAACTTTGACATCCGATATCTCGGCTCTGGAAGGGTCTAGAGCCTCCATTTTTGCGCGCTGGTCGAAGTCTCGTGGCCCTCTGTCAGAATCCAGAGTTTCAAGAAGATCGGAGGGGGTCAAAATTTCGGCCAAAAACGACAGTGTTACCCCTTATGTTTTTTTTTCAGGTCAAAACTTTGACATCCGATATCTCGGCTCTGGAAGGGTCTAGAGCCTCCATTTTTGCGCGCTGGTCGAAGTCTCGTGGCCCTCTGTCAGAATCCAGAGTTTCACGATGATCGGAGGGGGTCAAAATTTCGGCCAAAAACGACAGTGTTACCCCTTATGTTTTTTTTTTCAGGTCAAAACTTTGACATCCGATATCTCGGCTCTGGAAGGGTCTAGAGCCTCCATTTTTGCGCGCTGGTCGAAGTCTCGTGGCCCTCTGTCAGAATCCAGAGTTTCAAGATGATCGGAGGGGGTCAAAATTTCGGCCAAAAACGACAGTGTTACCCCTTATGTTTTTTTTTCAGGTCAAAACTTTGACATCCGATGTCTCGGCTCTGGAAGGGTCTAGAGCCTCCATTTTTGCGCGCTGGTCGAAGTCTCGTGGCCCTCTGTCAGAATCCAGAGTTTCAAGAAGATCGGAGGGGGTCAAAATTTCG